>JASCIP010000264.1:20191247-20207168 GCA_034783695.1 Sardinella gibbosa
ACTGTAATTCCGAAGGTTACCATTTTACCTTGTAGAATTACATTTCTTAAATGTGTTAGCATGGCCATGCATATTTTTTGCTAGAACTCCTGTGGTCTTTGCTCATATAGTAATCTTGTGGCTGTCTTTACCCAAGTGTTTATGTTAGAAGGAATCAATGTTGTCTTTAAGGTAAACTGGTGTCTTGGGCCTAGTGGGGTGTGTGGCAATGGCACTCAACAGTAAAAACAGGAAGGGCTGCTGACGTGAAGAAGAAAGCCTTTCTTTCTTGTGGTCCGCCTCAGAGGTCTGCACTTGAAACAGGAGAGAATGAAGGAGGGCTCTTGAAGAGAAAGGCGAGGGTTCCTTTTGTTTACATGGATTGTGACTGCAATCTGAGTAGGGGCACCTGTGGTCAGAATGTTGCCCACCCCCACCCATGCCCCCTCCAGTCAGGCAGAGTTGTGCGCAGCCAATGAAAGCTTGCGGTCCCTTTTCAAGTCAGCCTCTCTGTCACTGACACGTGAGAAAAATGGGTTCTTCTAGAGTTCTTCTTTTGACTCGCCACAATCAAAATAATAATAATTCTTGCAATGAATAGGAGAGAAGCTTCCAGAAGCATACCCTTTGCTGATTTTGTACAATGTGATTGAAATCCCAGACAAAAGACGAGCACTTATTTGTGTATTCCTTGAAGCAAACTTGTCAGACTGAATATTAATGTGTAAATACCTAAGCAATATTAAACTGCTGAACTAGAACTTGAACTTGAATTTGAGAATATTAAATTGTTCAACAATCCCGAGAGGCCTTTTGAAACAACAAAATTCTATCCATCCTTAAATATATTAATAACTTAACTCTGTGGAGAAAAATTCAAGGTTAAGTGTAAGTACATCTTGAAAAATGTCAATGCTCATGCCAATGCTCTGTGTGTTTGTCATAACAGCCCAGCCTGCAGGTTTGCCAGAGATTTTGAAGAAGAGTCTCCATAGCTGCTCTGTTAAGGGTGGAGAGGAAGTCTTCATCATTGGAAAGAACTTTCTCAAGGGCACCAAAGTAATCTTTCAGGAGAACATAGGAGGTATGCTATTCTGCACAGATGCATAGCCCAAGATTCCCAATTTGAATAGGAACAAGGGGTCATAACTTTTTTTTTTTCCCTCATCCATCCACAGATGAGAAGTCATGGAAAGCAGAGGCTGAAATCGACATGGAACTCTTTCATCAGGTTGGCTTTTGTTTTATGATATCAAACTGCAATTTCAGCTGATTCATTGTCTGCCCATCTTTTCCAGTTTGCATAGACTATGATGTCATTTGTAATTTGATCAAGGCTAATGAATCTTATGTACTTTCCCACCATCTGAATGGAATTGCAACACCTTGAGCAGGCACTCCCTACCTACTTCAACATGAAGTGTTTTTATAGTACAAGCTCCAGCCCATACCAAGGCCTCATGTCTGATCTCATTATACTGCCTTTTCATACGCTACAGTATATCAAAAATTATTATCAAGTTGACTTGGTCTGTTTTCACTACATGTACAGTATTTTTGTCCTACACATGTCACTATTAATATTTCATTCCCTCCCGTCTAGAACCATTTAATAGCAAAGGTTCCCCCTTATCAAAACCCCAGTACTTCCTCTCCTGTATCGGTTGGGATCTTTGTGGTGACCAGCGCAGGGCGCTCTCATGACGTACACGCCTTTACTTACACTCCAGAACCCGGTCAGTGTTCTATTTCCCCGCGCACAACCTCACCATGTAAGTCTCCGTCTGTGTGCATTTACATCAATTGAATTACATTTGCTGTTTGTTTTCCAGTTAATGTTGAGGTGCCTGTGAAGAAAGAGGTGTCCTCTCCAGTGAAGCCCTGCTCCTATGATCAGATTAAAGGTGGCCCATTTATTCACCAAAGCCATTAAGCCACTGCTGCATGACAGTCTGGTTTCTAGTTTAGCCAAAGTGTCTTAAAGGGCGCGCTGTAATTTTCACTCAAAGTTTTCTGTACTGCCTTAGAGATTGTTGAGGTTGTGAAGAAATGGTTGCCTCTCATTAACATGTACATTGTACATTTTAGCCAAGTACCTTTTGCTTTTAATGTAGTACCTTTATATTGTACGTCAGTTCGGATGAAAGTGTCTTCCAAGTATATAAACATAAACATAAACAAATGTTACCACAGTTAATTATTATTAGTTAATTATTTTGTCTTCTCTTTTTAACAGCAATGGACGGTGCCTTAATGGCCCCTGTTATACCTCTTGTTAAAAGAGAAGATGTTACTCCAATGGAGGTGTCTAGTAACCCCTTGTCTTCAAGTGTCTTCAAGGTATCTCTTAAACTTATAAACTTGCCAAGGAGCTAAATCTTGCATGTAAAACCTCACTGTGCAATAATGCTATGTAGTTGTTTTTTTTATCACTTAATTTAAGGATAGCACTTCCATTTACAAACTCATTTTTAGACAGATTATTTTTCTGCTGCTCTGCCATTTAACAGTTTTTACAAACCAAAACGGACACATACACCAAAGAATATATATACAGTCTTTGACAGTATCTTATGTTTTTTTTTTTTCTTCTTTACGGCAGACCCAAGATGTGATGAATTCAACTCAACAGACCTCTAATATGCCCACCAACAGTGGCTCCTTCTCCAACGCCCTTTCTTGCCAGCCTGGTGAACAGGACCAGACCCAAAGTACCGCTTTCGCCAGCAAGGAAGCCTTAAGCACCATACAGAAACAGGACATTGCACCTGCTAGCTCTTTCCCAGTGTCTGGGAAGCCTATCCTCCCACAGGGACCTTTCATTATGCAGGGGATGGAGCAGGAGCGGTCAAACAGTAACGTGGGCACAGTTGTTTCTCTCTCCCAGCTGGGCGATTCTGCCCAACAGCAGACACAGCAGCTTCCGCTCCTGCCCTTGGATGAGGTGGCACAGCTAGAACAAGCTGTCCGACAGTTGCAAGCCAAGGGTTACTGCAGCCTTCCACTGCAGGCAGAGAATCCACTGGCTAAGCAGCAGCAGAAACAGCTTCAGCAGCAGCAGCTGCAGCAACAGCAGCAACAGATTCAGCAGCAGCAACAACAGATCCAGCAGCAACAGATGCAGCAGCAGCAGATTCAACAGCAGCAACAGATTCAGCAACAGCAACAGCTCCAGCAGCAGCAGATTCAGCAACAGCAGCTTCAGCAGCAACAGCTTCAGCAACAGCAGCAGCAGCAGCAGCAACAACAGCAGCAGCAACAACAGCAGCAGCAGCAGCAAGCTCTTGAGAACCTTCAGCATCAGTTGTTTCCTCCACAGATACCAATGTCCCAAAGTGCTCCACAGACCATGGTACAGAACAGTGGCTCCCTTTTCCAGTCATCCCAGCAGCAACAGCAGCAGCAGCAGCAGCAGCAGCATCAGCAACAACAACAGCAACAACAGCAGCAACAGCAGCAACAGGCAGCTCTTTTCCAGCAAGCCAAAGACCTTATCTCGATCCAGACCGGCTTCCTCCAGCAAACTCCCTCCCACGCCTCACCACCTCTCTTCCACAACCCCAGTCCCATGTCTGACAGCCAGGACCCACAGGGAGGACTCTTCCACTCCCCAAAAACATCTCCCAGTCAGGAGCAGGTCCAAGCGGCCCTTTTCCAGAACAGTCTGTCAGCTCTGAACGGCCCAACTCTGCCAGCAGAGCCCCAGGCATCTGCGACGAGCATGCTCACATTTCTGAACTCTCTGCAGACACAGAGTCTCGAAACTTCTCCGTCTGTATTCCAGAATCAGGCCCAGATGTCTGCCATGCAGCAGACCACCCCTATGGACCAGCAGCAATGCCCACAGCCCCCGCCACCACAGCAGCCTACCCCTCAGCCGGCTAACCTCTTTCAGAACCTGGCGCACTCGCCCTCCAACAAACTCCCGCAGACTCAGCCACAGCAAGGTGGCCTGCTGTTCTGCAACAACCCTCTGCCTCCTGTGAACCCTGAGCAGGCCTCGGGCCTGCTGTTTGGGAACCAGGGGCAGATATCTCCCCTGAGCACCAACAGCATGTCATCCCCAGAGCAACCGAACCCCAACCTTCCCTTCTCCCAAGCCAGCATGGTGACAGTGAGCAGACCAGACTCGTCGGAGCCCATGTCATTCCAAAACCAAACATCTGTGGTAGGGGGACCCGCAGCAAACAAGCCGCTCCAGCCCAGCATGTTCCAGGACCAGCAACCCATGCAGTTGACACCCAGTTCGAATGGAGGATCTGGGCAGTCTGTTACGCTCTTCATGGCTCAGTCTAACGTCTCCCAGGAGCTACCCCAGGCTGCACTGTTTGCCACACAAAATGGAGTCGCAGGGCTTCAAACTACCACCTCCTCCCCAGTGCAGCAGCCCGGAGTGCTGTTCCAGTCAGCGGTGAATGGGACCCTCAACCAGCCTGGGCAGACTCAGCAGCCTGGGCTCTTCCTCTTTGACCTGCAAAATGGTAACAATAATAATAAGTACTTTTTTTTTAATAGTTCTTTAATTATCATTTTTATTCTTGGTACTCTATGCTAAACATAGGCATCCATGTTAAATACTGTCCGTGATTGCGAATTAATACGGGTGTGTTTAACTCTTCATCCTAGATTGTGGTGGATTGATGAACTCTGCTGGTACAACATTATCGGATCAGATCATTGCCATCAGCCAGTCGGGTCAGAACCAGAGAGAGGCTGAAAGCCAGATCCAGCCTATGCTCACACAGTCTATTTCTGAATCTGGCACGCTGCAAAACAGCATGACTGCCAGTCAGAACATTGAGAAAATCGATGATCTTCTTGTTAGCCTTCACGAGCAAGGCAACAACCTGTCTCGCTCCTACTAGAGGTATAATCCACTTTTTCAATTTTGTAGGATTTTTGTGTACCTTATTGTAAGGTTATAATAACCTCATATTACACCAGATTTATATGTTCCCTGTTATGTAATGTATTCTTGTTGTAGCTATGTTTAGTTGTAGCTTGCATTCACTTTTTCCATTTTAACAATTTCTCAGCTGAACAGTTTTCATGTGAAATTGAATGCCTCATTATTCAATCAGTTTGAGGACATTTAAAAAAAAAGTTTCTGAATCGTATTTTTGTTCTGTTTGGACAGGACACTCTACTTTGACAGGACCTCCTGCTCTCGTTTGCCTAGTGGTCAGATGGTCAGACTAAAACCAGAAGGGCTGACAGGTGTTACACTGCTTTGGACTGGTTGAAATCAAGCAAGGCAATATCGATTACATGTTGGATGTGGATGCGTGATGCAGTTAACACAGTACAGCTGTGCAGGATCAACAGATGAGGCATTTGGGGAAGTACTACATCCCCCATTTCCTCTTTTGGGATAGCTACGTGTTATATTTTTGTTGTTTTTCTCCAACTGTGAATGACAAGGATAATAGGATAGACAGTTCTGTTCAGCACTCGGAAGTGCAGTTTTTGTCTTTGTTTGTTTATTTGTAATTACCCATTGACACAAGCTCACATGCGTGTGTCCTGTATTATTCAGGACAAGATGGTGTGTCCTTTCAACTGTTTTTAACACATCAGTTTTTTTGTAGCTAATGAACTTTTAGATGAATCAAATATCATATTGAAACAGTAGAAATCCAAGAGTAACACTTGTAATGTGGCCTGTGTTCTCTCTTTCCCTAAGCACTTTATAATGTTCTTCATTGTGACCAGTTTCTCCCTATGGTAGACTCTACATTTTAAGGCTATTAACTTTTTACCTGAACTAGTGTTTACTGATTGTATATCTCCTGTAAACTCTCTTCATGCCTATTTCACAAGGACTAACTTTTATTTTAAGTACTGAATAGCCATTCTGTCAAACTTTAAAATATACAGTATGACTTGCTACTTACTACATTCAATACATCATACTGAATCAAGAGAGGAATCTACCTTTAGGTCATTTAGTATTCATTGGCTTACATTTTTGTAATGCTAATGTTTTCCACATGCATCAGATTGCATACATATTTATGATATGAACCTTGCACGCCAGACAGTATACTGTATTCATACTCCATGAAAAATATTTTTTAGTGGTAAGTATTTTTTTTTTCATGCCTTGCATCCAAGTTTGGGATGAAATCATTCGATTAAGTATGATTTGAACACTTTATTTACTAAGGAGAATTCTGCATATGCAGCCATATCACAAAACATGGCAGACAATTTCTGATTAAACTTTTTAAAATCTTGCCAAGGTGCTACTTGCTGGAAGAGCATAGCTTTTTGCCATGCTATTCACTACCTTCAACAATATTGTAAATAGTAACCTTTACCCTACTGTAAAATACAGTATCAACATTCTCATGTAAAATTAGCCATCTGAGAATTAGCTGTGCAGTCTCGCCTCATATCCGGCTTCTTGGCCAGTTTTATGGCTTGACTGGGTTTGGTAGTTTATGCATTTTCTGCTATGTCAAGAGACTGGACATTTTTTGTTGTGCCTAAACCATGTGGTGGGTGTGTTCATCATCTCTCTAAATCTCAATGTCTGGCATGTTGTAAAGCTGCCAAACTGGTTCATGTGGTTTGTTTTCATTTGTATAGTTGTTTGGGACGGAGGGCTTGTTAATGTTGTTTTTTGTTTATATAGATAGTATAGACATTACCAGGGGCTGGTCTCGCTGATTACTAATAGCTCTATTGAGCCTCAATCTTGATGTTAATTGTTTAACTGGCATGAATTTTTCCCACTGTCTTCATCTTCTTCTAATCTGACTATTGGTCAGTTTGTATAAAGGAGAGTGTGAAATCTTGGAAAATGCTGTCAGATTTTCAACTGAGGAGCACGAATGGTGTCCTTTTAAATGTTTAAGGGGACCTGCTAATGGGGGAGTTGGTGAATCGCACCTCCTCTAAACAAGTGCTTAGTGTGGCTTTCGTCTCTTTAAAGTATTGTTGGATGTGTTTCTGTACTGTCATAAATATTTATGTGGGAAATGCACACTTGTCATTTTGTTATGTTTTCATATTATCTCTTTTTGTGTAACCATATCTAATTTATTGTCTGGAGTGTTTAGTGATCGCTTCCTCAGCCTAGGTTTTTAGCACTGTAAACAATGTACACAGCTTATGTTATAGGATGTCAATGGACACACTTTCTATTTTTCATCTTATATTGTAAATTAGAAATATATTTCTTTACTGGCCCATGTTGTATGTCTATCCCATGAGTAAGGGGACATGCATATAATTTTTCTTCTTTTTTTTTTTCCAGATTAAGATTGTTCAAATGTACCCCGCTCATAGTGATACAGTTGTACATTCCTGTATATTCACTTCCTTTTAATGTATCATATGCCACGTTTAAATAAATTCCAATGTATTTTTTTTATCCACAGCTTATATGTTAAATGGAAATACAAGAGAATAGTCAACATTGATCGAAGGTTGTCACCGAAAGTAAAAGTGCACAATGAAATGTCTTGCCAACCACAAAGCCATACATAAAAAATATCAATTCCTGTTCTTGGACAATATGGATTTATGTAGACGTATTGATGGTGTAGGCTGCTGCAGTTGCCACCTTTTACATTGGACCAATTGCAAAGAAGTACATTCTTTATATATTCTAATGAAAGATTGTATACATTTAAGTTGTAACTTGGTGTTGAACTTGTTTTCTAATATATGAGAAATTAAATCTTTTAATCAGACAGATGTCATTAGTAGACTATTTTAGATAAATTCAGTATATGTATTTAAGCTAATATAAATATATATATGTAGATATATATATGAATATGCACATGATCACACACCTAGTAGAGGCAAAATGATGTGCTTTTTAAAAGCAAATTTATCAGTGGCTTTTACCATCCCCAGAGTCAATTTTCCCTTCCTTTTTTCTATTAGACTATATTTGTATTCTTTGTAAAACCTACAGAATGTTGACATTTCATCTGTGATCAAATGATAAAAATATCAGTCATACATATTGAGGTCTCGCTCAGTGAATTGGAGGATACATATTTGTGCCTTGACAAACTTTATATTTATATGGAAACTACTTTTGCTCCAGTGGTGCCTGTTGCACAACAGTGGCACAGTTCTTGTGGTTGTTGTCCTATCTCAATGTTATATATAGCAAGTCACCAGAACTGTGACCTAATTATGGCAACTCAATAAGTGTACTGTGATGTGCAATTTTGTTTGTCCATTTGTTTGTACCATATTCATAGCATTTGTTGGAAGACGCCAGCGCCGTTGACATTTTATCTCAACCTGCCATGCAGTTTGATTCCATACAATACTAAATCTGTTACTGTTTATGAATGTTTTCTACCTGGGCTTTCTCTTTAGTCTTTGTAACGAAGGACACCTCTGACTGATTTCAATCTGCTAGTAATTGATCTTGACTTTTGAAATAAATTAAAATATTTAGTACTCTAACAATTTACGATGCCAGTAATCTCACATCTTTAAATCAATGAAACAGGGGAAACAAATTTTTCACTTTTTGTTTCTATGTATTTATTAAAGTTTTATCTGAAAATCCTCAATTAGTAAATGTATTTTGCCCTACATGTTTGTGGTTTTCATTGAACCATACGTAGATCTCTGTTTCTGTTTTGTTACCATGATGTGCTGTATCAATTATTGAGTACAAGTTGCATACATGTTTTTGCTACAGTGTGAACAACTTCTTAATCATTCAAATCTATTAAACAAAGAAATATAAATATTTTTGCTTTATTGGGGCATTTGTATACTTTTGCAGTTATATTTCTGTAAACTTGCTGCTATCTATCAATAAAATAGAACCTAAATGTATGCTACATCCAGGAGTTTCTCTTCCTTTTGCAATTTTACTTCAGAAACATGAGAAGTACATTATTGACCATGTAGATTGTGCAAAGTGGCAAAACAGATGACTTGGTAATTTTCAGACAAATTGTCTGTTAAAGGCCTATATTTTTAAGAAATGTCATAGGCAAGCGAGGCAATTGCATCACCAGAATACATGGAAGGCCATCAGACCACAGTAAACCCTGTGGCTTTAAGCCTACATTCTTCTGGTTTTATTATTCTCTTCATTGTAATTGCAAGAAATATGAATTCAACCAAATATCAATCTAGCCTCCATGGGACAGCAAGTTTGAGACTGAATGCCAGTGACCCTAAATGTTGTGGGCAGCACAGTACAGCTTAAGTGAGAAAGTCACTGTTTATTTGTGGTTTAGACCAAATGTGTGCATTGATGTTTTCCCCAATTATTTAGGCAAACACTATTGATAAACCACCGTTAGAACTAACACCTTCAATGTGATAACTGCAGAACTGGTACTGGTCAAGATCCATTGACGCGGCCTTCTGACAATCTCTGGCACAACTGCACACTCTAGCGTCTGCTGACAAAGATGCAAAGATAGGCGGAGCTGTAAAATGGAATACACCAGTCGAAGAGGAGGGAAACTTATTGTGATTGGTTTGATGAACGCAGTTTACCATGATCCATTGCGTACCGACGTTAACGTCGCTCTCTATTGGTCAACACGCGAGCAGCAAGTCAGAGAAGATGGCGGATGCGGTGGCTGTGGATGGCGACAAACTCAGTAAAAAGTAAGCAAATATGAAGTACAATGACTGTTTTCAGTACTCATGCCTTTCCAGTCTTTCTGCATGCCTTAGGTGGTCGATTTATTTTTTGTTGGTGTACAGAAACTGGTCGTTTCCAGTAATGTGGGCATGTCGCCATGCGGCATTGCATGGAATTACATCAGAAGGAACTGCATGATGGGCCCGCGCCGCGCATCTGTCGTTCTGTGCCATTAGTTAGCAAGTAGTCTCACATGTCAGATTGGTGTATGCTTTGAAGTGTTTTTCAAACGTTTTCTCAACGATTCTTGCACGAACGTGTCAGTTATTGTGTTTAACTGGATTGTGAGTTTAAGTTCATAGGTTTGTATTATATAGCTTGATCAACACGAAGTCAACGCTAATGTTAGCCAACGTGATATTTAGCCTTGTAAACTCTCTTTTAGTTTCAGTATGATGCATGTCCCTGGCCAAAGTGAAACTAGGTCGAGACCTCCATTGTTCATCACCAGAGGCAATTCTGAACTACTGACACAAAGGCGAAGTTAGCTATAAATTAACCATAGGGAATCTGGAGTTGTCATTTTCGGCCACTAAAGGTATCCTAGATGGCTTTCCTCTGTATGTCTCCTCAGGTCTGTTCACTGACCAGCCGCAGTAACAGCCCCATATCATGTTGTCTCTGGTCAGAGTGACCGGACGGCAGGTGTGTCAAGCCCTTGGGGTCAAGGCACAGTTGTCAAAGTTTGTTTCCCCCAATCCAGCATCCGTTCCTGCGCTAATACAGGGAAATCGCTGGCGAGGTGACAAGAGGTTGGTGGCTTTTCCATCTAATGTGAAAAACAACCAACCTTTTGTCACTGGAATTGAGTGATTATTTCTTCTTGCTTGTGGGACTTTCTGCATGTGCACTGAACTTCCTGCTTAACCTCTTTAACCCCGTCTGGATTCATTTCTGAGTATAACTTCCTTGGGTGTGTATCAAGAGCCATATGCCTACTCTTTCAGTGAGCTAAAAAGGCGCATGAAGGCTGAGAAGAAGGCTGCTGAGAAAGAGGCCAAGGTCAAGGAACAGTCAGATCAAAAGAAGACCAATGACAAGTCTGAACAGAACAACTATGGGGCTGATGAGGAGACTCTGGACCCCAACGTAAGGGCAGAAAATATTACACTGCTGTGCTAAACACAAGCTGTATTTGCCATGAGAAGATTATTAAAATTCTGTGTTTTTTTCTTCCCAGCAATATTTCAAGATTCGTACACAAGCCATCCAGGCATTGAAGGGCACAGCGGAGGACCCTTACCCACACAAGTTTAATGTAGACTTGTCTCTCACAGAGTTCATTGAAAAGTATAACCATCTACAGCCAGGGGACCAACTAAATGAAGTCCTTAGCGTCGCAGGTAAAAATAAATGGATGGCCTCTGACTGGAAAAAAAAATGCTAGTATCTGATGTTTCCTGTTTTAATCCTTGTTATGTGGACAGGTCGCGTACATGCCAAGAGAGCCTCGGGTGCTAAGTTGCTGTTCTATGACCTACGAGGAGAAGGTGTGAAGCTGCAGGTTATGGCCAATTCCAGGTGAGATTTGGGTGGAGCTCCGAGAGACTTGTTTGCTGGAAATGTGCCATTCATTGCCACTGTAAGCTTATTGATAACCCATTCATATTCATGGTTTTACAAAGGAGCTACAAGTCAGAGGAAGAGTTTGTGCACATCAACAACAAGCTTAGACGAGGTGACATTGTTGGAGTTCGTGGTAACCCTGGAAAGACAAAGAAGGGAGAGCTTAGCATTATTCCCATTGAGATGACCCTGCTGTCCCCATGTCTACATATGCTGCCGCATCTCCACTTCGGTCTCAAGGACAAGGTAAAATCCTATATTGCAACTCTCTTGTTTCTCTCTCAGATATAGAGACTAGGGCTTTCAAAGCTCATGCATTTATAGCGTGTTCATTGCGGTCTCATTTTATCACGATAAAACAAAAAAAAGGGCTGATTTATGGCCTCTAAAAGGATATTTGTTGAAATGTACCTCTAACTGCACGTTTTTTTTTCCCTAAAAGGAAACTCGCTTCCGTCAACGCTACTTGGATCTGATTCTGAATGACCCTGTGAGGCAAAAATTTGTTACACGGGCGAAGATCATCACTTACCTGCGTAGTTTCTTGGACCAGCTTGGGTTCTTGGAGGTAGGAGGTCCACAAGGGGGCAGACGTTATCCACTTAAGAAAAATGTGTAGTTGGACAGAATGTGTTGGTATAGTTAACTCCAGTGTCACTGTAAGTAAATTATTACCATCTCTGTAACCTAGTAACTGCATTTCAATCCACTTTTTAAATGCATCTTTTGACAGGTAAAAAGGGGAATCTCAAATGGACGTGCTTCATTTGAGTTCCTCATTAGAGTGTTTTTGTTAAATGTCCATATGTAATTTGCTCAAAGCAGTAGATGGAAGTTGGCACTCCTTTCTATATGTACATTTGATTAAAATGTGTGAATGACCAGGATATCCAAACATTGTACGCAAAGCCATCATCTTTATGAATAGAAATTAGTGGAATGTTGTTCACTGCCTTCCAGATTGAAACTCCAATGATGAATCTCATTCCTGGTGGGGCAGTTGCACGTCCTTTCATTACCTACCACAATGAGCTGGATATGAATCTGTACATGAGAATCGCTCCTGAGTTATACCATAAGGTAACATAAATCATGCTCCTTTGCATACTGTACACAAACACCTTTCATAAGTCTGGTCTAGGTGCATGTGCAATCTTGTTTTATTAGATATAATTTGCTGATGGGTTTATAAGGTGTCCTTATTCTACGCTCGACCCCCAGTTAAGAACATGGCACACTCACATGTGAAGGTTATGTGTGGAAAGTTAGAAGAAATGGTGGTGGTTATGTGCATGTTACACACTTTTACCTTATGTTGAAATGGTCATATATTTCACCACAGATGCTGGTGGTTGGAGGTATTGATAGAGTGTATGAGGTTGGCCGGCAGTTCCGGAATGAAGGCATTGACATGACACACAACCCAGAATTCACTACTTGCGAATTCTATATGGCTTATGCTGACTACCATGACCTCATGGATATCACAGAGAAGCTACTCTCAGGTAAAGCTTACATTCTAAGTGGAAAGCTAAATCCTATATGTGAACTTGAACTATCTAACTTCGGGCAATGTCATGAAACATGACAGAATAAGCTAATAACAATGATTCTGAGTCTCTTTACTAATACATGCCAGGTTTTTAGGGAACTGTCACTGCCCTGTTAATGAGGTCCTATTTCAACACGAGTCTAGAACATTGAGTCTTGAATGCATGTTAACTTAAACTTTGTAACAGTGTGTACAATGTAATAATACTCAATCAGTTCAACTCATGGCAACCTTCCTGTGCCTCAGGACCTTGGCGTATGGGAGGAAATCTTTGTTTTTGTAGTGGTACACTGGAAATCAGCTGTTTTGACTAGTAATTGAAGCCAAAAGTTACTAAATGTACTCTTTTGTTCTAACATGCTATGCAATGTAGCACAATTATACTGTAAAACATTTTTGAACATTCTCAACACAGTCCATTTTCTCCAAGACTCAGTTTGGTGTGAAGAACACTACTATTTTGGCTACTCAAGGAATGTAAATGTGTTCACGTCTTATCAACTTGCATGCCACTGATGAGTACTTTGTAAAGTATTAAGGAAATCCCCCAGCCTGGTAGGTGTAATGCGACGTGCTGTGTCTGCATCTCCAGTGTGTTGCTGTCCGCTAATTTATCAGATGCTTATTTCTCCTCCTGCTATTAGGAATGGTGAAACATATTACTGGTGGCTACAAGGTCACCTACCACCCAGATGGACCAGAGGGCCAGGCGTATGAGATTGATTTCACCCCACCCTTCAAAAGGGTGAGCATGGTGCATGACCTGGAGAAAGAGATGGGTGTGAAGTTTCCTGCCCCTGACACCTTCGACAGCGATGGTGAGTTATCTCCCTGATCACCTTCAAAATATGCAGTGTTGAGTACTCATGATATTGCTCAGTCAAAACAACACCAGATATGCAGATGCCCTTCTGTAAAAGACAAATCCACTGCCTTGAGCAAGATGAAGCCGGTAGATGGTTAACCACACCAGGGTTTTCCATATTTCATAGGAACACACTTTGCAGATATCATTGTTGTCTGACGGTATACTTTTGTGCCTGAATGTCTCTGATGCTTGACTATTTCCAGAGACCCGTAAGTTCTTAGATGATCTGTGTGCCCAGAAGGGAGTGGAGTGCCCTCCTCCTCGAACCACAGCTCGACTCTTGGACAAGGTGGATATCAGTCCTTTCATTAAGTGTCTCAGCAAATGAGAAAATTGTCATTGCTTTGCCGTTTGTATTCCTTTAGGTCTACTCAAGTATAATTCATCATTATTGTATACTTAAATTATATAGTGTGTGTGTTCTTACAGTAATTGATTTTGGTTCATCATCGCTTATGAGTTAGTCTCAAGGAAAGAAATGTCAGCAAGTTTCCAGTTCATTGTGATGCATTTGACCATCACATGTATTATCTAATGTCTGTTTCTTGGCGTCTCTCTGATACAGCTGGTGGGAGATTTCTTGGAAGTAACGTGCATCAATCCTACTTTCATCTGTGATCATCCACAGATCATGAGTCCACTGGCCAAGTGGTAAGATGAAGTGATAATTCTATTCATTTATGTTGATGTTGATCCATACATGCTTTATATTTATGTGTTTTTCAAACTGATCTGCACTGTCTGGAGGAATAACTTCTCATCTCCCGACAACCCTTAAACCATGGAGTGGTTACCGTCACTTTGTTTTGTTTCTAACCTTAATTACACCTCACCCATTTGCCTTTTCCCTGTCCAACAGGCACAGATCACAGAAAGGGCTAACTGAGCGCTTCGAGCTCTTTGTCATGAAAAAGGAGATCTGCAATGCCTACACAGAGTTGAATGACCCCATTAGGCAGAGGGAACTCTTTGAGCAGCAGGCAGCGGTGGGTGTAAACACAATCTTTCCACCGCAACTCTGAATACATTGGCGACATTAAAGGGATTTTTTTAGCTGTTTATTTATCTAGTTATTTATTTACAAAATATTTTGTGACCTAGTTGTGAGTGTTTTTCCATTTCACTAAATTACAGTCGTCCAATCAGCAGCCAGTATTGAAATTGGTGGTGTTACACACTAGTAGCAAAGCCTGCAAGCATCACCAAAAAAATGCTGTCTAAAGAATGTAAATTGCTCAGCAAACATTCATCCTGTGAAAAAGCACCTCCCATATGCAAGGGGCACCACCAGTAGACCTATATTAAAATGTCTGCGCAATTGAATAGTTCCTTGGTAACAAAGATCAGTGCTGTCTTTTGATCATTTTTGAAAGTAAAAACTATATGAAACATGTTTAAAAATGTATGAACCAAGGATTTACTTCTGAGAGTATCACTTATTCTACAAAACAAGAGACAAAATGAGAGGAATTTCACACATTTGTTTTGTGAAATACTGCAAATTTGTTTCACTACATAGAAGTTAACAGTCCCCTCTCCCTTTGTGTCAATGTCCGTATACTGTATGTATGGGAACGACTGCATCCCCAGGCAAAGGCAGAGGGTGATGACGAAGCCATGTTCATTGACGAGACGTTCTGCACTGCTCTCGAGTACGGCTTGCCTCCTACAGCAGGCTGGGGAATGGGCATCGACCGTCTCACTATGTTCCTCACAGACTCCAACAACATCAAGGTACAGTGTGTCATACACAAATCAGTGCATGGAATTAGCTGAATTAGCTCGTAGCTCATGGTTTTTGTAACATTAGTTTAATTGTTTAGTTCTTGTGAACAACCTGGTGAAAGTTTCTTCATTCCAATAAAAAGGTTTGGTCTGGTTATTTTGCAGAATTGGTCGCAATAGCAAACATTAAATTAATTTCTTTATACTGAAGAAAGATTGATCATCTAATGAACACAGAACGGTCAGATTTGGGTCAGTTTTGTCTGCATAGAGTAATGTGAAAATTAAACAAATTATTTACTTCAGTTTTGTCTGCATAGAGTAATGTGAAAATTAAACAAATTATTTACTTCAAATACGAAAAAATGCTGCACAACATCAGTGAATTAAGTAGTGGTGCTGTGAGATCCATTTCATACGATTCATACAATTTATTGATGAAGTCATCAGGAATAGCAAAGAACACAGTCTTCGATGCCTCCCAGAGTTCATCAAGATTCTTTGGTTTCGTCTTCCACGCTTCCTCTTTCATTCTACCCCAGACATGCTCAACGATATTCATGTCTGGTAACTGGGCTGGCCAGTCCT
>JASCIP010000265.1:0-11813 GCA_034783695.1 Sardinella gibbosa
CACTTAAGGGGTGTGATGAGGAACGGAAATCTCCTCTGATCAAAAGAAGATCCAGAGCTGCCTAGATGTATAAACACATGAAACACGAACATAAAAAAAATCACATACATACACATACACACGCACACACCATCACCTGAATATTATTCCAATACAGCTCCAACAGCTATTATCTCACCAGAACATCTCCTTGCACTTCATGAAGGCAGTGGAGGGCCAGTTCTGTGTTGGTTCCCCCTCCTGGGAGAACACTTGAACAGCACATGTCCAAGAATTCTGAAACTGAGCAAGGAGAAAGAGAGTACTTTGAACAGATGCACAGGCATGTAGGAGCTGATGGCAAGTTCATTACCAAAAGCGTGACATTAATCAGCTCAGGCCCAAAAAAACGATGTGACAAAAACGTCATCATAGAATAGATACTTTGTCATTATGCACCATGGAGAAATTTGGTCAGTGGGTTAACATGTTGGTTTCCATTGCCATGACCATACAAGACATCACTGAACTGAACTGAACTGAACTGACCAGTTAAATCACTAATTCATATTACTTTTCATCCAAAATTGTAGAAAGACAAGAAATCTGAAGACCAACAGACAGGCTTCTATTTTTGAAAAAAAAAAAAAAAGATTAATATCAAGTTGCTATAAAACTTGAAAAATTCATTCTATGATATGATACTTACATGTACTGTATCATGTACACTACAACATGGCAGAAGTATGGTGTAACATCTTTTCAATAAAGAGACTTTTAATAGCAACTGTCGTAGTTAAATAAACTGCATACATGTACAGCATGTGAGTGTCAATGTGTGTGAGTTTGCTAGTCCGAGTTTAGTAAACGCACCTCTGTCTTGGGTGTCTGCATTGCTGGCTATGTCTCCCCAAGGCGACCACACAAGCTGGGCTGGGTGTTCCTCATACAGCATCAGCAGCCTGTTACGCAAGGGCGGGATCTCTGCCTGGAACCGCGAGCCCACATTGATCCTCCTGCAGTTGACATGGATATGTAATGTAATGGTGATTGCTGCAGTTAAGTAGGCTACAAACCCGACCTTGAGGATATTCACGTTACAGGACACGGGAGAAGACTTACGGCTCTATGCTAACAACAGTGTCATCCACTACCAGAGAGATGCCATCTTTTTTGTCTGGGGAGAGAGAAAAAAAAAAAATAACAGTCACATCAATGAGTATAAACGATTCTAACAAGTCTTTCTGATTTCTTAACTCAGCATTTATGAAGTCATCTCTATTTTTCCAGTGTTTATATTGTGAACCCATTCAAATGCTAGTTTACTTCTGATCCTAATGTATTTGATTTGGGTCCAAATATATTTCACTTGTATCTACAGCCCAATTACTTTTCAGTGAAAACAAACGACGACTGCACCTTTTTTTTGGGCCGTCTACACAATTTCTCTTGCCTGTACAGCTGTAACCACAAACACCAAACTAGTGACGTGCTTAAGCAGAGACCAGAGCCAAACATCCCATAGTTCCTAAGCCCACACTGAGCTGGGGTCCGGCCCAAAGGGAAACAGAATTCGATAGAGCACACAAACCCATGGCAGCGCTGAAGGAACTGGCCAGGGGTGGACAGGGATGCTGCTGGGGCAGCTTGTTGAAGTACAGGCCACTTCCTGGCCTCAGCGGGCTCAGCATCGGCGGGGGAGTGTAGGGGGCAAGCTGGAGGTTGGGGTTCATGAGCTGGCCAGCCAAGTACGTGGGGGAGCGCAGCTGGCTTAGGTAGCCTCCCGTCGCACGGATCCGCAGGCCAGCCAAGGCCTCCTGCTCCAACAGCTGCTGAGGCTGACCAGGGGCTGGAATGATAAGGGTTTTCAGGGACTCCAGGCGGCGGACCTTCTTTAGTCTCGCTCCCTCCACCATCTGGACGGCCTCTTCCTACAACAGACATTTCTTTCAGTTTTTCCCACTAAGACTGGCCCCTTTTGTTAGATTATCAGATTTGTTTTGTTTGTGTTTTTAAAACACTTCCTCCATTCTTTTTCACTGGGGGGATTTTCTTTCAGGGAAAGAACTGCTGGGAGCAATGCAAAGAATGTCAGCAACAGCATTCATCCCAGAAAGCTGAGTGATCCCTTTACTCGCAAGGATACAAGGAAGTTTACTGCCAAATGCATATGATTACTCACAGTTGATAAAGTAAAGTTCTGGTGCACGCTGCCCTCGTCTGGGTCTTTTGAGACAGGTACAGATACAGGGATGATCAAGGGCGAAAGACACGTTTTCTCTGAGTGCTGAGGTGACCACTGAGTGCCTGACACTTCATCAGTAGTGGAGTCCACTATCTGCCCATGCTGTAATCAAAAAATACATATCTTGCACCCTGCCCTAAGCATATAAGTAACGTTACGTTTATTTATATAACATTTCACTCAGATAAAAAAATGTGATATATAAATATGGCACCTGAACAGAGGTGGATGATTCTGGTGAGTGAGAGTCCACATGGTCATAGGTCTGAGAAAAAGCAGGATGAGCCCAGGAAAAGTTATCTTCAGACAGGTCTCCACAGTCTGACCTGCAGAAACAGGAAATAGATATATGGCATAGATAAAGTATACAGTAAACCGTATAGTGTAATATTATGTAGCATGCAGCAAGCCTACAACTGATATAAAAGAACACACAAGTGGCATACGTAAGACTGTGTATTGACCTGTATCATTATTCTCTAAAACCACCATGCTGACTCCTAGAAATGTATCAAATATCAGATGGCTTAATACCAGTAAGAAGCAGTTCAGTGGTATGGCATCCAGAAAACAACAATCTCAACTGAATATAAACACTGTGACATGATGAAATAGAAATGTGTGTACCGTATGATGATACTTTTCATAGATTACTAAGTTACTTACTATTAATCTGATACCTTTGCAATGCTGTTAGACACAGACTTCTATGTAATTTATCCCTGGCTACCCATTCAGTGCTGACTGACCTTTCACAAGACTCCTGTCCTTCCTCTGCTCGAGTGATGACAGACACATGTCCTCCCTTCTGACAAAATCGGTGTGTTAATATGTGTCTTATCCACAAACCACAGAATCAATAATATAAAATAATTTTCCCCTTGCTATTCAAAAGCAGAAAAATAAAATAAAAAAAATGGCAGTCACCAAACACAAACCTTAAGAGACAGGTAGGGGGCACTGTCTGAGCTGAATGAAGCCATCGCTACTTGGCTTGGAGATATAAGAAACCCAGGGCGGAACCTTGGACGCCGAGGAACTGATTCATCATGGTAAACGGGCAAAGGAAGGCCGTCGTCAGTTATGATCTTCCTCTTCTTTGCTCTCTTTTTGGCCTTTTCCACCTTCTTAGGGACAGGCTGCATTTCTTCTAACATACTCAGTTGAGGCTTAAGAGCAGGTGGTGCAAGATCCACTGCTTTGTTGAAATCATTGCTAGAGATGGGCCAGGAGCCCAACGGCTCTGACTTAATATTTTTCACCTGGGTTAGACTTAGATTTATTTGGGCATGTTGACTCTGTTTGGCATGACCAGAGCTTTCTGAAGACACTGGCCTGTCCTCTATTTGACAGCTAGCTGTCTCCCGCGACGACTGAAATGACAAGATGCAGTCGAGGGCCTGGAGGTCCGTCACAGGAAACTCCAGTGCTTTTTCCCAGCAGGAGGCGTTCAGGCCGTCTGCAGTGTAGGTCTGTGCTTCTGCAGCCTCTGATGCACTGACTGTACTCGACTCTGGCTCTAGACTCACAGGCCACTGAGTAGACTCCTGCATATCCTGAGAGGACACAGGCTCATCTCTGCTCATACCATACACACTTTTAGCACCTTCTGGTATCCACTGATCCTGACAAACCAGCGGCTTCTCTTGAGAGGCCAATTCAGTTGTGAACTGACTCACTCCAAGCCCTCTGACTACAGTGGGAAACCCTTCATAGTTGTTATAATTAACGTAGCTGTGGTAATTGGAACTTACAGACTGGGTATCGGTCTGGGTGACAGTTTTTGGGGCAGAAATGTATATTGTGGGATAGACGCTTTGGTCACTGCTGCTTTGAACTACTGCACTTGGAGCATCTTCTGTTCTGGCTTCCCAGTGTGCTGTGGGGTGGAGGGCAGAGTGGGTGGAGGCGCTCTCTGATGGCTTAGGCTTGGGCTGGGCGCCGTGCTGAGATAAACAGTGGCGTTTCAGGGAGTGGGCGTCACAGTAGCTCCGCTGACAGCCTGGCTCTGCACAGTGGAACAGCTTTCGCTTTTGGTGTGTCAACATGTGGCCTGTCCTGTATACAAACATATCGACTGAGCAGACAACAAATGTGCACACTTTGCATAAGACATTAAGTATTTTTATTAAATGCTACTAACAGATGTACTTAAAATGTACTTACAGATGATCATGGCGTTTAAATGCACGCTGGCAGAGGGAACAGACGTGTGGACGATCTGACTGGTGTGTCAAAAGGTGTTTATTTAGTGCGTTTGTGTTTCCAAATATTTTGCCACAAAAGGAGCACTCGCAAGAGGAGTTCCGGGTTTTCTGCCTCCCAACTGATGCATGATCAGCCTGTTGGTAGCTCTTGCCCTCTGCTGCAGTGTTACTAGCCTTCACTGTAAACACCCAACAATAAAAGGAAATCAGTTTATTAATTACACAAAAGCACCTTGAGAAGCATGGCTCAAGACTGAATTTAAAGTAGATTTAAGATGAAGATATAATGACAGAGGAAGCTAATAAGTAATTGAATCTGTGCAAAGCCCCTAGAGGCTAGTGTTGATTATTCTCCTGAAGTTATATTAGCTTTCATCACCACAACAAAGAAATCTGTTCCTGATCGGGGTCAATAAATCTGACAGTTGAAGGACAGAGAAGATTTCATCAGTACAGACCTTCTTGCTTCTGCCATTCTTCAAAGCTTGTGAAGTGAATGAGATGTTCAGATGATGGGTTTATTTCAAAACCTTCATTAGAGACATTAGTAAGGCGGTGACTGGAAAGACTGAGGTCCACAGCTTCATCCATGTAATACAACTGGCCTGCAGTGGATAGATAAAGCTTTGCTAATTGCATGTCACTAGATACAATACATTATTTTTCTGTTATGAATACAAGAGGCAAATACTTGAATGATTTTGCACCTGACTTCTTTTTCACATCTAAGGTTTGCAAATTTAAATAGGCCTATTATAAATCAGGTTTCTCCCTCACTGTCTTTTAAGAACATATTTAGAAAAATGCCACTGCTACTGTCCAGTACTACAAAGCAAAACTTTAATGCTAATGTCACAAATTAACGTTGATCAACAAAGAAGCTAACCCTTGAAGCTGATTTTGTAATCATGCAAATAGCATATTTGTAAATCAGTGCATTAAAATAAACATACAAGTATCATAATTTGAAAAGATACAAAACCCAACTCACCTTCAAATTTAGATGACAAAAGTTACCTCACTAATGTTAGTTAACACTAGCATACTTCTGAGTAACGTTAATATTAGCACTTTACATCTTGCTGAAACTAATTAACTGCATGTTTAATGAATCGTGTTAAATTTTCTGATAAAGCTATTCAATCCGAACCTATATTTAAAAAAACCCTGCAAATTCATTTAACAAAAAAACTCATAAACAATACTAAAATCTCTTGTCTGAAATAACCTGAGTATCTATCAGGTAGCAAAGCTTCCTGCTGCAAGTGTCTTTACAAAATATTTCAATTCCTTTGTTGCCATCTGAAACGGTAGTGGATTGGCTAAAACTGAGCGGGAATTTGTTCAGATACCTGTGGGAACAGTATTCACTTTTTGTTGTTATCAAGATTTCTTAATCTTTGAAGCAAATATATTTAGTTTTTTTATACCTGGAGCAAACGTTGTGCATGTTGGTTCTGTAAATAGTACTGCAGTATTTTAACTGCTTGTGAAGCTTGAACAGACAGCTGGGCAGTCGTGCTAGCCTAACAAGTGGAAACCAGAAGCCTGAAATGTCCAGTAGGCCTACATTTTCGTTATTCATTGTAGTAGCCTAGTGCATGTGGTGGCTTTTCCTTTGTCTTTTTCTGAAAGGTTTTGTTTAATTACTCAGGTAACTTTGGCTTTTGTTTCATGAGACCTCCCACTTGCATTCTGCATCACCCAAAGGTGGCATTTACTTCTAGGATTTTATTTTAGTTATTGGCAACTCGAGTTCACACTTCACACAGGCGTAGCAGAACTGGAATCTTCTAGTCATCTTCCACATGATACTGGGATGAGAGACTGATCAAAGAGTGGGACATCTGATGATGTTACAGATACCTAGGCAGGCAGGCAGGTCTGTCTCTACATCTGGGGGAGAATCAGGGAGGATCCAGCTGAAACTATAATAATTTCTCCAACCACCCAAGCCACGTCAGCCGTGCAGTCAGTGTCTGAGACCTGCATTTTAGTGGGTCATCAGGTCACTTTGTTTTCTTCTCACATGAGTAGGGGTGAGAACCCCTTGTAGTTTCAGAATTAAATTGTGATTGTGGTGGTGTCACTGAAATCCCCACCCCCCTGTGTAATCCATGGGGAATCTAACAATGTGTTATCACAATCTCTGTAGGACGTAAACATTATTATTGTCAGCCTGCATCATCCTACCCTGGGTGGTCAGCAGGTTGTAGACATTTATTGTTTCAGCTTGCTGTTTAGCTTGATTGTGATTTGCTGTTACTCTTGAAATGACAGGAGTAGCTGCGCTAAAGGGTAGGGTAGACCTACAGGATGATACATGGTGTTAGCTGTCTCTGTTGTCTGATAATTTTCTGATATTGCACTGAGCATATCTGAGATGTATAAGAATGGGTCAGGAACTGTGTCATTGGCAGTTGTGACTGATGTCTCAGGATTTCCTATCACGAGTTTACCTCTTGCACCTCTCACGATGAGCTTAAAGAATCTTTCCAGCTTGCAGTAGTGTGTGGTATTTTTCATCTATATGCTGATCTGTTTTTAGTCATCTCAGTGTATCTAGGGCATCACTGAGTACATTTGCTGCACATGTGAAAGCTGAAGCTCACGTCTGGTTAAATATGAAACTGTTGCTACACCACTTCCACTTCAGTGTAATCGATCGGTACTGGTTTGTGGTTTTAACGTCAAGCTCTCACAGAATTCCTAGGTGTCCCATCATGCCATGGAAAAAGGTGGACCTCCTGCTCTCTCACAATGGCAACTGAACAACATGGTGTGATTTTCTCGATGGATCACGCAGAACATTGAAGTTGTCTGCATGGTTTGTGGTAAGCTGCAGTATATCACGTCATGCCCCTGTTCAATCAGTCTCAACAACACCTCTTCTCAGCTTTGTTTCTTTGGCCTGAGTGGCATTTTAGATGTTTTAGGCTAAGGATTATGTATTGATTATGTAAAAAAGGCAGGGTGGGTGGTAACAAGGCAATAGGCAAGGGTTATTTTATGTTGGTTTGTATTGTACTAAGTATGCTAAAACAATGTCATGCATACATAGCCACTCTACATGTAACTTGCATTGTGGGGGTGATAACTGCCTTTTGCAGGAGGGGTTGCATTGTTTGGACCCACCCTGTCAATTTTCAGAAGCTAGCTGACCAGAATGATCACTCGGGTTATGATCCTTGAAGGTTGTAAAATATAAATTTTGGGTTAGGTCCCAACTTTTCCCTAAAATTCTGTCAGGTTTCTGAAAAAAAAGGGGTGTTGCCCCCCCTGGGTATTACGCGCACATACTTATACACGCACAGCTTTTGTGTATGTTGTCATAGCAGAAGTTTGGTCCCTAGTCAGAGGTATGACTCCTCCTCTTGCTCAGGCCCTCGGCCCATAAAACATCTGGATTCATTCTAAGGACCTACTTGTGACTTACAATGGTGAAGCCGATCAAGTTGTGTAGCTGAAATGCTGCACTAAGGAGACTTTGTATTCCATCGCTCCTTGAGAAATTTAAAGTAGGGTTCAAATATGTGCATCACTCTAGATGCATATGCTCTGGGTACATAGGTATTTTGTTAGACATTGTCCGTATACTGTGGGAATACAATCAGAAGTTCAACTCCACTTCACATTGTTCCTAAGGAGGTGAAAGTCACCTAAAGGTAAGACTACTTTTGCATGTAGTATGCATTTAAGTCTTCAATGAAATGTTGCAGAAAAGTCTCTGTGCACTAAATTACTTTCAATGCACTAAGTCTTTGTTCTGACATTTTATTAACATAATTGAAATAAAAAATGATTCTGCATCAATAAAAGTGCAAGAATTGAGAACTGTTGAAAGAACATTCTGTGTTGAAATTTCTATTTTCACTAATAGGCCTAATTGAATTGGGTGAATAGGGTAGATTGTGTGTTTGTGTGTGGGTGTGGGTGTGTGTGTCACAATGAGATGCTGCTATATCCCTATTGATTTAGCTGAGTTCTCTTTTCTTCTCAAGGAGGGATATTCCCCATCCTGGCAGCTGGCCCCTTTGTTCATTTCCTCTCTCCACCCATAATAAGCTATGGTCCCTGCTTCCCATTTTGATTTGCATTTAAATTCTGTAAGGCCTGTTTCACCAACCCCACCCTTTCCCATCTCTTGCACACTGACTCTCTCGCTCTCTTTTTGTGCCTTAAACCTCTGGAGCAACTGGAGGTTTACACCCCTATGCTGTTACACAGTCTCAGGGGCTTTGCAATGGAGAACAGCTGTGAGTTCACATGGGCTCTCATTCAGCGGCATGTGGCCGGGGGTCACTCCCAACTCTTAATACAGAAGAGATTAATGAATTAACGATACTCCTGGGCACACTGTGTTTTCATTCGGATGCATTTCGTAATGATCTTTGGACTGTGCTACTAGATTCATATCAGTTTTGGTTCAGAGATGAGTTAATCTCTTGCTGTTCAAAAATGGCTCCCCGTTCCCATGCTTTTGCAGTGAGTCGTGTGCAGTTTTGATTGTCATTGTTGCCGTTCTGTATTTTGTGCCAGTCACATACTTCGCCCTGCTCAATTTGGCATTCTGCAGCAGTCTGTCGAATGCCCCCAATACCCTTTTCTCTGCTCTTCCCACCCAGTCACCACCCACCATGCCTTCATGGGGACAAGGAGAGGACAGTGGAAGGTTCCTCAGAGAGATCCGAACAGTGACCGATGGCTTGAAGACGTTGTACCGTGAGAAGCTTCTTCCTCTGGAGAAGCAGTACTGCTTCTCAGACTTCCACACCCCGAGTTTAGAGGATGCAGATTTTGACAATAAGCCCATGGTGCTATTGGTTGGCCAATACTCCACCGGAAAAACAACCTTTATTAGGTGACAACACAGAATTATAATCACATTTTAAACACAAAAATGTTTACTGCTCTGTGTGACAAAATGCATAAAACTTACAAACTAGCTGTTCTTTCTGAGTTTCAGTTATTCAGTTCCATTTCCAATAGAAGTAGGATGTGACTCCATGATTGCTTCTCTGTTGATTCAGATATCTGCTTGAGCAAGACTTCCCAGGAGGCAGAGTGGGGCCCGAACCGACAACTGACACCTTTACTGCCATTATGTATGGGGACGTGGAAGGCATTATTCCTGGAAATGCATTGATTGTCGATCCCAACAAACCCTTTCGCAAACTTAACCCATTTGGGAACAAGTTTCTTAACAGGTAGATATTTGGGTGTTGTTTGGGAAAAGGATGTAGACAGGGAAATACACTTGAGAAAGGGTGTAATATGAAATCAAACATTCTCAGCACAAGAGAGATGTATCATTTAGTGCTTGAGGGAATTTGTTTTATTTATTCTTTCCAAGTTCCAGACGTTCCCCTGTCCAGACAAATCAAATCTTATTTGGGAGGACAAAGCAAAGAGGGCTTTTCAGATTTATTTTACTTTTCCAACAAATATTGACAATAATGTTCCAGAGCCTCCAAGGCAACACAACAGATAAATGTTATCTATTTCACGAAATTTATTATGTGACAGAGATATGTCAGACAGATCTCTTGACCAAATACACTGCCAGATGTTTTAGTATCTTGCGTCTTTGCATCAGGATGTTGAGTTAGGCATGTTCCTTGTTCCTTGGTTGTGTAATATTGCATCTATCAACTGTTTTGGTATTCCCCTTTTAGTATAATTTTCAGAAAAGTTATGCTTTAAGCAGTTTTTATTAAGCGTTATCCTCTCCTAGTTTTTTTAGTATCTTATTTTGAGAGGACAAATGTGCAAACAATAAACAAACTTGTGAAACTTCTTTCAGATTTCAATGTGTTCAACTACCAAATACGGTTCTGGAGAGTATCAGCATCATTGACACACCAGGAATTTTGTCTTCAGCCAGAAAGAGATTGAGCAGAGGTAGGCTGTCAGAAGTCACATTTATACCTGTACTTCATTATACTGGAAAATTAACATGTCATTAACTAAATTATATCTTTCATAATCATTCTCTGTCCCCGGTGGATGTAATTGTACTGTACATCTCAGAGCTGATGTCACTTACACCCCCGAAATGAATTCCGTCTGCAGGGTATGATTTCCAAGCTGTCCTTCAGTCATTTGCGGAGCATGTTGATCGCATCATACTCCTCTGTGATGCCAACAAACTGGATATTTCAGATGAGTTCTCACGCACAATAGGGGCACTGCGGGGCAATGAGGACAAGCTGCGGGTTGTGCTCAACAAGGCAGACTTGGTTGATACCCAGCAGCTGATGAGGGTCTATGGCGCCCTCATGTGGTCGCTTGGGAAAGTGTTCCGCACTCCTGAGGTGCTACGGGTTTACATAGGGTCCTTCTGGTCATCCCCGTTCCGGGTGCCTGATTACCGCCGAATGTTTGAGAGGGAGGAGGAGAGCCTCTTCAAAGATATTCAGGATTTGCCTCGGAATGCTGCTCTGCGCAAACTAAATGATCTGGTCAAAAGAGCTCGTTTAGTGAGGGTGAGCACAAAATGTCCACAGTATGCATTTTTTATTTCATTTTTTGTTAGATCTTCTGACTTAAGCATGGCCCTTTTTTAACCCATGCAGGCCCATGTTTACATCATTAGCTATCTTAAACAAGAAATGCCGTTGATGTTTGGACGAGATGCCAAGAAAAGGGACCTGATCTATGACCTTCCAGACATATTTGCCAGGATCCAACAGCGCCATCAGATCTCTCCTGGTGATTTCCCAGATTGTGCCAAGATGCAGGTTTATTGACCTTTACTGTTTATTGACCTTTACTGTTAATAAAGGCTAAACTATTTGTTTTTCTAATAAATATTTACCTCTCTTTCTCTTTCTGTTCTGTCTCCATAGGAACGACTGATGAGTCATGACTTCACCAAGTTTAAGGTCTTGAAGCCTAAACTAATGTCAGCCTTGGATGATTTTCTGACCATTGACATTGCTAAACTTATGCCTCTCTTGCGCAAAGAGGAAACTGAAGTGGCCAGCCAGCCTGGAGTGCAGGGGGGAGTTTTTCTAGGGCCGCACAGAGGGCCTTTCAACAATGGCAACCCATTTGTGCAACTTCAGGAGAACGTGGAGGAAGGGGACATAGCAAATTGGATAGTTGCTAAAGATAAGGCCAAATACGACGAGATTTTCTACAACCTGTCCCCAAATGATGGCAAATTGAGTGGCACGAAGGTTAAGAACTGGATGATCAGCACCCGGCTGCCCACTTCAGTCCTGGGCCGAATCTGGAAGCTTTCGGACGTGGACCAAGATGGCATGCTAGACGAAGAGGAGTTTGCCCTGGCAAGCTATCTCATCGAAGTCAAACTGTAAGGTCATGGGCTTCCTCCAGTGCTTGCTCCACATTTAGTGCCCCCATCACAGCGGGAAAGG
>JASCIP010000268.1:11859-22774 GCA_034783695.1 Sardinella gibbosa
TGTTTATTTGTTGACTAGCCTACAAAACAAAAAGGACTTCCATTTACAATGCTAATTAAAAAAAAGGTATAATAAAAAGTGCAGCTTACAGCTAGAATACATAGACCAAACATGTGCCACTGCATTGCATTAGGCCTACAATACCGTTTCAAATATAACATAGCCGGTGCAAGAAAGTCAATTGAATACTGCTCAATAGTAATAGGCCTATAACGTCCGATCTTGTTGATGTTGTGTGTGTATCAATAGCCTGTTGTACGTGTGCACTGTCTGTGTGCCTGGTGTATCCACAACTTTTTAACAGCTTCAAAGACATTTTGAAACTAACTTTTATAACCAACATTTTTAAAAATCATTTTTCATTTTCCTGTAAAGAAAACCATTGGGTAAGAACTGAAGCTGCTTTGACTGATAAGCCTAGTCTTGCTTTAACTAGAATGCTTTGTGGTTTGGATTTGTTCAGGGAACGGTGTAGAAGATTTTACAGAATTTGAGTTGTAGGCTAGTTAACAGTCTCTGTTTGAACCGTCCACTTTAAAAATACTGATTTGTCTGTGATTTCAGACACCAACTTTTTTTAAGATTTTTTAAGATTTTAAATTTCAGGAAAACTTACCAAAAACGTTGTTTGTGAACACATAAACTATAGCTTCATCCACTGACATGCAAAATGGGTAAATTATTTTTCAAGAGATCCTGATATCTAAATAATCTAAAGATAACCTTATCTAAACAATAAACATATAGGCCTGGCCTAATAATAATATAAATAGAAAATATTCACCAACATGATCCTTCCTGGGCTCCGCAGGAGTTCACTCATGCAGAGTGAAAAAGCGGGTCCTGTTATTACACCATGGTCTCCTCATCCTCTGGGTTAAAGAGAAGGACCATACAGTTTCAACCATCCATGATGGGTATAAACCGTCAGTGCATGGAAAGTCACAATATAGTTTTAAGCAACTTGCTGTCATTCTCTGAAAGTCAGCCTGGATATTTCAGGAAAATGTGAAAGTGAATTTGTGATTTTTTTTCTTTTCTAAATAATGTACATCCCCTTGCTTTACTTAAGCCTATTCCAAACATGGAGTTTTACATTCTCTATTTAATTCTTAATTGAATCACTTTTCAGGAAGACATTTAAGAATCATTCTTTCAACTGGGTACCACCAAAATTGGTGTTTGTATACTGGTAATCTTATTGGGCCCACTGATGCTGGAACTTATTGCATGGGTAGCTATTGCAGAGCTGATGCCAGCATGATGAAATATTGCCCCCTGAAAAATTCCAACAGTTGGTGAAGTCCTCTGCCCCTGATAGTTTCTGAATGAGCACTGCTGATATTCATTAATAAATTGTCCACCGCTCTTGATCAGTTCCGTGGAGGCTGGAGTACTCAGTGTGATTCCAGGTAGTGGTTTGGAAACAGAGTTTGCCAGCAGTTAATCCGATTATTAACGGAATATTATCTCGCGTAATTATAACCATAGGCTGTCCCTGGAGCTCATATGCTCATGCGCTTACGCTGCACTTACAGTACTGATTTTAAAATCAAACCGATTGTATTTATTGTTTAGCCGAAATGGCAGGGTAAACAGTGGCAGGGTTACGTTAGAGGGGGGCTTCAGATTAACTTTAATTTGGATGAAACTAAATTCGTGTGAATTGCATAGACTTACGCAACAGAATGCTACAGTTGGCAACAACGGAATTAAAGCACGCATTTATTTTCCATTTTTGTCTAATCCGTATGATTTCTGCGGGGATTAACAGACCAATCATGAATATGGAGAGAGAGTATGTGTAGGTTAGAAGTAGCTTTGCCCACTGCAGGAGTGAACTGGGTAAATGCTGTCCAACTTCAGTAACAGAAATGCTAAGGGTATTCTTACTGTGGAAATATTTTTTCATCCAAACGGAGACAGCCGGATATCTGCTTAGGTGAACCAGATGACGCTGTTGATTTCTGAACGTCTGGCGACATGGAGGACTATACGATGCCTTTTCATCTCTTTTGATGTAGGTGAACAGCCGTTCATGTTTTTTGGGGGGAAAACAGCATCACTAATCTAAACTTAAGGTGAGATACAAAAATATCTTATAGCATGCACAGCATGGCATATTTGTACTCCTTTTTGAAAGTTGTAAAGACTGAATGAATAAGATACTTGGATGCCCTTTTTATCTTTCACAGTATCATTCTGACGATTACTTAAAATGAGCGTTTGCTTGGAGTGACATCCTATTCGATTATCTTGATAGATGTAGGTGCTGTGTTTTATGATTTCTCTCAAATGCAAAGAGAAAAAATGTTTGGCAAAGATGACCCTTAAAGCTGTTTAGTAACAGCATTTGCATTACGCAAACATTGATTATGGTGACGCATGAGAACTGTCTGACTGAGTTTTTAATCCTTTTCAAATCAGTGAATAAGCAAGAGAGGGACAATCTAAACAACTACAACAACAAAATAACATGGCATTCTCTGATGGTGATTTTCTACCTGCTCTTTTCAGGGTAAGCTATGGAGGGTAGTAGAAAATATACAATGGGAGCGAGGCGTCCTCCACGGCCTGTATTACAAATCAAGGGACCAGAGACAGTGACTCAGCTGGCCTGCAACATGCAGGACGTTCTCACCATGTCTGAGCCAATAACACCTTCATCCTCTTCCTTCTCACCTGGCTCCTCCCCTCCTCTCCCTGGATCAGCGGTGTATGCCTTACAGTCCAAGGTCAAGGCCATGTCCCAGAGAAAAACAGTGGAAAGGGAGTATGAGGATGTGCCACAGGAGACCAAAATGCTCCTTGGACAAAGGAAAAGGGAGGACACTTTATCAACCTCTCCAATGTATCAGCCTGAGTTTGACATGGTTGGCAGCAGTGACGAAGAGGGAATGGACCAGGTCCATAGGGGTGTCTTTGCGAGTGAAGCTTCGTTCCTTGGGGAGTGGAGAGCCCCGGCAGCAGAGAGCGAAGGGGGCCAGGAGAGTCCCTTCCTAAGCATTGTGGGCCAGACCAGAGGCCTCGGAGAGGGAGCCAGTCTAGAAAGTCTTCTGACAGACGGGTCCGGGAGTTTGCAAGAGGACACCTTCACAGCCAGGACTTCATTGGCCATGTCTTCCTCCCCCTCCTCCTCTACATCCTCCCCCAGATCCTGGGCCCCTCCGAAAGGCTTCTGGCGTGTTGCTCGCCCAGAGACACTTGTGTTGGAAGGGGAGAATGCCTCAAAGGAAATGCTACCTCCAGGTCCAGATGGATCGCAGGTAAAAGCAAAGATGAAACTGGCGGGTGTGGATTTGGACAGCTATGGAGAGCTGCACCACTCTGACAGCCTTGAGAGCCACCTCCGGAGGTGCTGGAGACATGAGGCAAGCACAGCAGAGCCCTTTGAGGGACTGCTGAGGGCCGACAGTTTAGACAACGTATGTCCACCAAAGGCAACACCCTTTCTGTCCGAGAGGACAGAGAAGAACCCGAGAGCTCTCAGGCAGATGCAGACTGCTCGTAGACACTATGCTAAAGGCCCAGACGTGACAGTGGTTGATTTAGATTGTCAAGAGGATGATGTTAGGAGCACAGAAAGCACTGGTAAGCAAGTATACATTCACCATATAGCTGTAAGGCAGTATTCCTTCTGCAGCCTGAAAAGCAAGTCCAGTATTGTTTTGTTTGACTTCATTTAGTATTGAATACTGTATGTTATTGTTTGAAGTTTTTTTTTTTAGCTTTAGTCCTTTCCTTAACAAATTGACCTGAAAGGTATATGTAAAGGTATGTAGGTCTGCTCCACAAGGGAACTAACTGGCCCGCTCTGTTCCATTGCTCATGGAATGTATTTACCTTTTTTTTCTCACTTCTGTGTCATCTATATTTGCCATAAAAACACCCTCCTTTGCCGGTTGATTGAAGGCAAACTACGACACAGGTTGCTTTCCAGATCAGTTGGTGCCATGTGTGCATTTGAGTTTATTTTCCCCCATTTTTTCCCCCCTTTATCCTTTATCCAGTGCTTAAACATCTTATGGCACAATGTTCAGTACAGAATGTACAACATGCATGCATATGACAATCAGACCCTCCATCCTGTGCAATCCAGCCCTGGTCACGAGCAGGTCAGCGCAGCTGCTGAGCCCTCTCCCTCCGCAGGGCCAGTGGGAGCAGATGTGCTGCCCGCTGACTGTGATTAGAGCCCTGGGGGAGGGGAGTGCGTCAGGCAGGAGCTGCAGTGCACAGTGCACAGTCACAGGCGCGTTATGTTTTAATACTGCACAGGGAAGCGACTGCCTGAAATCTGCCCCCCCCCCCTTTCCTCCCTTCCTCCCCTCCCCTTCCCCAACTACCACCCTACCCTGCCTGCACAGCCTCTCCCCTTGGGAGCCTTATGCAACCAGATGTTGCAGGCTCTGTTGGCTGGCAGACCTAGGGTCAGAGAGTGAGTGGGTGTGAATGATTTGTTTTCCACTGTTGCATCCCTCTGAAAAGCCACTTTATGGCATAGGTGTGCCGTAGTGATTTGAAAGTTGCCACCATAATTATATTGTTATATTGCTATGCTTGAAAACTGAACTGCTTGCTCTTTATTTAATGGTTATATGCAGTGTTTGAATGTTAATATCTGGCAATAGTTAGCAATAGTCTATTATTTAGCTTGTATGAAAGGATCATAATGTTCAACTTTTCAATTAACATTATTGCTGTCTTATCTGCAGGTATGTTTAGTGAAGGAGAGAGTGATCTGGTATACACAGTGTCCCCATATGAGTTTGAGCAAATTTACAGGTAAAATACATCAGATATGAAGCTGTTTTAGACACTCATGTCCTGGATTATAATCTCCCCCGCTTGCGTTTAAGGAGACATAAATCCTCACGTACAGTAGGCTATAGTTTATCTCTGCACATAGCATAACACATAGCAAGTGTGAGTTTGTGTGATATCATTCATATCCTCACCGACATGAGACTGTTACTCGTGTGAGTTACTTGTGAGAGACATTTGTAATCACCCAGAGATAAGATCAGCTTTCCTATACGCAGCATAATGCAGCACAGTGTAGTACTCATGCTTTTAAAGAGATTACATAAAGCAGCTTTGAAAGATGATGGTGTTGATATGGCCACACCCAGAGTTTGTCTCTTTACATGGAAGTGCTGTGAGTTTACGTCACTACTAGTTTAGCTTGTGCTTCCTGATAAATCACGCCAGCAGCGTCAAGCCATTTTATGATAGGGGAAACAAGCAGTGTTATTCATTAGTTGGATAAAAAGTTGTTACAGTTTTATACACATTTTGTTGGTCAGCCTCATTGACATGCTAAACATGAACACTGTAATGTTTCATCATCAATTTAACATAAGTTCTGTTTTTTCAAACTTGCTTATAGGAGTTATTATATATATATCTTAAGTGTAAAGATATGGTAATATAAGCACGGTTGTCTCAAGAAGCCTACTGAGTATTCAACATGTCTTGGTTTCAGATGTATAGTCACAAGCAATGACCTGCCTCTAAGCCCTCGTCACGAACAAGCCAAACGTTTGCTTGAGAGGGCGAGGTTGAAAGCCCGGTCTCAATTAACCAAAGGTGAACAGCCTGTCCGCTCCTCTCCAGGAAAGGTCCCGTAAGTGAACTTCACACTCTCTCTCTCTCTCCTTTAGTTCTGCTCTGCACTGTCACTTGAGTCCTCCTCCAAGGGTGTTTTACTCAGCCTGAGGTTGTGTAATAGGTTACTGCTCGTCCTGTAATCACGGCCCCACTGCATCGTGATTTATGTGCAATATGAAATCCAAGTCATGTTCTGCACAGGCTGAGATCCTGAACTGGACTGTCTGTCTTATGTAATCATGTTTGTGACATGTCGTGATTATTTTTCTACACCCATGTACAGTAATTCCATAAATCCAGCCAACGCATTTTAAAGTGTCAACTAGTGAGCATATGTGCCATACACTGTCTAAGGCCCTAGATACTAGAAGTATCTAGATATTAGTATGAACTGATATTTTTTTTTGCCTTTTATTTTTTTTAATTGTGTTTACATGTATCCAGTGGAATCCAGAAAATACAGCATTTTGAAAATCTACTTAGTATACTGTATACTTACCTCATCTGAATGTGAATAATGTTAATGTCCCACTATAGATTTATTAGACGGTAATCATGATAGAGAATCTGCTTTTGTACCTTATGAAAGATTTTGAATGATGAAGGACAGTGACCTACATCTAGACCAAAATTATCATTTTCCTCTTTCAGGGATCTTGTGTCTGGATCTCCTCCACTACATAAGACTGTGCAGGCAACCCAAGAAAAGGCAAACAGGTAATAATAAAAGACATGGAGAGCAGAGCGCTAACTTGGCTGAGTCATGGGGGTGGGCTATCTGTGTTCTTCATTCTTTGTTCTTAATTACTGCACTAGCTGGCTTGTAAGTTATTATTTAATAAGCTGTGCCTAATGCACAGGTGAGGTTTTTTTTTACTGTCAGGTAATATTCTGAAAATTATGGTAATAATGAAATGGATCTTATATAGACATCGCCTATTAAGGTAGCATTGCTCTTCCGTTGCAATCACAATCTTGTTGTGATATGGATATTTATTCTAGACGCATCGCAGTTCATATTATATTAATTTCTTCCGACCGTGATCTACTGAGAAATATTCTTTCTATGAGATTTGGTTCTGAAATGCCTATGTAATGGAGGAATTATTCACTTCTACCATTTTTGTCCAGCAGGGATCCAGGGTTGCAGTCTGGGACTCCTACACAGCATAAGGCTGTGCAGGTTGTCTCTCAGGAGGAGCCATGCAGGTAATATGCTTCGCACATCCATTTGTGGTTCCTCCAAATGACTTTCACTGCATGATAACAAAGTTGATATTGACATAATGGCTGAGATGTTTCTAAGCATCGTCTTGCAGCATTAAAACAAAAGCCCAAATATTTTAGCTCATTTGCAGTCGACCCCAGAGTTAGGGTGCGTGCACTTTTCTGTGCTTGAGGAAATTACTGACTAATTGGTGGCATCTTAGTTAGCCTAGCCAGAGGCAAAGGTAATTAGCTAATCCCCCAAAGTTGACATTTACCATTTAAATGTATTTTGCATGTATCTGCATCATAATTAGAGTGGCATGTTTGTCTGAATGAATGTGGATGTTTCCCTTGTAGAGATGTGCCATCAGGAAGCCCTCCACTGAATAAGGCTGTCACAGTGAGTGCCCAGGCGGAGATACGCAGGTGCAATATTTGGTGTTTTAATCTGAATTATCAGAAAATGAATAATTGAATCAGATATCTAAAGATTTATTTAAAATGTTAAAATAAATACTGAGAGGAAAATCAGGGACATGACGAACGCTGAGCAGCACAAACACTTTAAATAAGATGCTATCTCACAAATCAAGAGCTTTCACTAATCAACTACCTGTAATCAATATCTCGATTGCTAATTCCAACGGCACTTTGTAATGTAATAAAAATGTGCTGATTCAGGTTCACTAAAACAAAATACCATCACAGGAGTTTTTTTTATTGTCCATTCATTCCATGCATCTAAACAGGCGCTCGCATGAAAGAATATGAATATTTCTCTTGTAGGGAAGTACCACCTGGGTCTTCTCCTCTACTGAAGGCTGTACTGGTGGCACCTCCAGAGGAGACAGGCAGGTATGAATCAGCCATTTATTAACTGTATATCAAACATGAATAGTATATTATTTGTGGAAACATAAACAGCTACTCTACAGCGCATGCATAGTACATGTTTCTTAGTAGAAACTTCCCATCTGGCAAGAGGCTGGTAGTCCGCTGGTGTTTTACTCGGTGGTTCTTTGGTTGTCCATCTTATTTGCTCTTTCGCCATACAGTATATGGTATTTTCTTTAATGTGTAGCTATCAGGGAAATACCCTGTATGGTGAAATAGCATCACCACACCAGCGGATTACTGAAGCACCGCAAAAGGACTGCCAACTTGGCCTGCAGTCGGCTGCCAGCCTTTTATCTCGGTTAGTTTGTTTATGTGGTATTTTGCATTTTTTGAGTAAACCCACTCAAAATTTCTGTTCTCAAGGGATCAACCAACTGCATCTCCACCACTGCACAAGGCTGTTATTGTGGCAGCCCAGGAAGAAATATGCAGGTACATTTATTTATACAAATATGTGTGTTTACTGTCAAAAAATAATTTATCATACACAATAACTGATGCCACACTGCAGGTCTAAATTGTCATGTATCAGGTGCATTGAAACACAGTCATACACAGCCAACAATGATCAACTTGAATAATGCTGTTTTGCAGGGATCTGCCTACTGCATCCCCTCCACTGCATAAAGCTGTTCTGGTTGCTGCTCAGGAGGAAATTGCAATTGCACCTATAAAGCTTGTGGATGTTCGGGGGAGGGAGTGTGAGCGTGGGGCACGATCTCGTCGAGTTGGCCAGTCACCCACGCGCGTGCGCTTCGAGGACGAGTCTGAGAAGGAGGCGGAGCGGCGGTACCTGGAACGGGTCCGACAGCGGGGGCCTGTGGTGACGGACAAGTCTCAAAACTCTGCTGCAGCAACCAAATCAGAACAGTCAAGAGCAACTGTCCGAAAAGAGGATGAGGGAGCGGCGACCCAGGCGATGATACCGCAGGAAGAAGTTGTTGGTAAATGTGATGCCTGTGGGTCACTCTTGGGAATCATTATAGCAAAAGATGCCCATGGCCAACCTGTCCTGAGCACCGCTGATGGACGAGGGACCTTTGTCCCTACATGGGTCTCACCCAGTCTGATTGACACGCCGCAGAGCTGTGCTACAGAAAACACAGAGCTCGCTATGGGGGCGGCCAGTGTCGGGGACGGTGCTGGGGGTGCAGGCGCAGGTGAAGGAGGCGTCGGGGGGCAGATGTCCGGCTTTGGCAAGCTGAGGAGGCGCAGTCTGAAAGGTGAGAGGCGTGACGAGGCAGGACACGTCCTCGGCCCCTATGCCCGCAGCCAGGACCTGTGGGCACAGAGACGCAACTCCTACTCAAAGATGAGGGCGAGCATGGAGGAAGCTAGCCTCCTGTATGCCCAGCAGGTGCCTGTGCCGCCACAGGGCATGACGTTCACAGTCGACTTACAGTCCATGCTGGGACACTCCACGGCTGCGTCTGGCACCCCTGGGATTCTGAAGGACACGTCCTCCCCCCAGTTACCTCTCAAGTCAGCCTTGAAGTCGTCCTCGAAGAACCAGAGCAGTGGACAGCGGGTGGTGACGCTCATGCCCTCAGTCCAGTATCGGCTAGTCCACCTGGACCAGGACAAGGAGGGGAAGCCTCACCACATAGAGCTCTCGGCCGATGAGCAGCTCACGGTGACGGCGGGGACCTCCTCCACAGGTCTCACCCCCTGTATCAAGCAATCTTCTCTCAGGTACACTACTGCCAAGATGACCTCTGACCTCCCATCTCAGGGATTATGGGAAACCTCCTCAGAGGCAGTGACGGGTATGTGGTTTTTTTGTTTTGTTTATGTTTAATTTGTTTGCTCATATAATGCTGATAGTTCATCAAATATAGCCATTTAATCCTACAGTAGTGGTACCTCTCGTGTTAAATGTTATTGTGAACAACTCCATCTGCTGGTTGGCTGCTGTCACTACAGGCGACTCTCACATGAGGAGGTGGTTCAGCAAGCCTCAGTACTGCTGTGATGACACAGGGCAAGAACAGTTTTGCTATTTCATCCACAGCTCATTTGGGCGTAGATGACCCCGCAGGTGCCAGTCCGCTGGTAGGCCCTCTGGAGTGCCGGTCAGCCATGCGCTGTGGGGGAGGGTCCAAGGCTGATGACCTGAGGTCAGAGCTGCTTCGAGCAGAGCATCGCAAGGCAGAGCTCATGTGGGAGGATATGCCAGAGAGTGCCCGGTGGGTCTCACCTCTTTGGTCTCCCATCTAGCACGAAAGCAGCAATTACATGATCCTATATTCTGCACTGTATCACTTCTCTTATGTCTCCAATAAGTTTTTCATTTCAGTTTCAATTTTGCTTCATTTTTCAATTCTGTGTTCCTCTCATGATTAGCACTATTATTGTACTATTGTATCATAGTGCATTATTATGTGTAAATGAAATTGTGATTTCAGCCCTTGCCCCTTTAAGAACTTATGGCGACATTAGTGTGCTTTTGTTTCCATGGGTACACTGACACCTCTGCACACCTGTACTCAGGAGGGCCATGATGGAACAGGAGGGCAAATCCAAGCTCTCGCTGCGCCGGTTCTTCTCTGCCATGGGCCTCAACAGCGTGGGCAAGCTGGTTAAGGGCAACCGCTCCAGCAGCATGGACCACCTGTGCTCGCCTTCGGCCAGACACCTAGCGCCGGCTCCTGTCTCAGCCTCTGCCTCGGCCTCCCCCACTCCCACACACCGCCCACCGACTCGACTGCAGAGGACCCCATCCCTGCAGTCCCTGCACACGGTATGGCTCATTCCTGTAGATGAGTAGACTCAGTCTATAGCTTCTTTCAGACATACTCAGATTATCAGGTAACTACTGTTAATCAAGCTGTAGTGCTGCATATATGAACAAAAAAGTTGGGTATCTCTCATGTGGACATGACATCGCCTACTCCCTGCTAGCATTCTGGGGTATGTAATCATTGCGTTGGACAAGGGAGGTGTGACTTTTTACCCATTTAGAACAAGAGTCTGATGGTCATGTCTCAATGATCTGTTGTGAAACAAATTGCCCCATTGGGGGACAAATAAAGGTTGATTGATTGATTGATTGATGATCAGTTTAGTGTGATACCCAAGTATAGAGTTGTGGAAGCAGAGAGTCTTATTGTTGATGTGTGCTTACTCATTTCAAAATTATTTTACTTCTCAGTATATCAGGAGAGAGAGAAAGAGAGAGAGAGAGAGAGAGAGAGAGAGAGAG
>JASCIP010000285.1:16696-31575 GCA_034783695.1 Sardinella gibbosa
CTGTTCAGCTGGCATCGTTTCGGCTAATTTTTTGTCAGCTCATTGCACTCGACCACTACTTCCACTGGAATGTTAGGTTTGAGCGCGCCGGCGTATCCCTTTAATTTCAGTGAAACCTCAATGTTAGGACTTTTAAGTCCGATGCTGTAATGCCAGCAAGATGTATAGGGATCAGAAAGGCAGTCGGTGGAATTTAGTCACTCATGGGCCCCAAAACACTGCCAGAGGCAGCCACGTCTTGGACTGGTCCCTAGGGACCTGCGGATCAACCTTCTCCCTCTCTTTCTCCCTCTCTGGAGGCAACCGTCCAATCACACAAAAGTTTGCACGGGTGTGATGGAGCGTGTGGGAGACCCCGCCCTTTCTGAGGATGACGAGGCAGCCCGATTGGCCACCTCTCGCTGCAGCTCCTCCACTCTTTTCTGAAGCTCAGCACGCTTTGCTAGAAGCTCTTTGTATCGCTGGTGCAAGGGCTCCTGAACAATCACAAACAAAAACACACAAGAGTCCATTTACAATAGAGAAGAATGAATCAACAGCCATATTTAAATCCTCTTTTCCACTTTACTGTTGATTGGCTGATATTGTTTAAGACTTGATCTGATCCATTAATGCACGTTTACAATCTACTGTGCTAGGAGTCAGGAATGTGGGTGACCTGAGCTTTTTGCAATGGCACGGGAGGGGATGTATGCAGAACAGACAGGTGGGGGCCTTTAACCCCTTCTGATTTTAAATCCCCTTGAACTAAGAAATGGCAATAACATCTGCCACCTCCAGAGGAATCGGTACGAATTCCAAATATAACAGACAATGTTTGTTTAGGAAGTGACCGAAGTTTCTAAACATAAATATGTGCAATCCTACACATTAAGATGTGTTATTTACAACTGCTGTAGTGAAACCAACCTGTGGCCTCATGCGGGGGTTCCAGCGGATGTAATACCCCACCCACAGCTCCAGGTGGCGCATGCTGACTACAGGAAACAGTACATGGGAGGAATAGTTCACATACAAGGGGTTAGCAAACTCTTCAAGTTGGCTGTTAATCAAAGACCACAGTGATACCGTCTTCTTTGGTAATTCCTGGAAAACAAATACAAAGATATGTGTTTGAATTCATAGCTGAATAAGATACAAACTTATTTTGCATAAATCCACAATACTGTTCAATATATCGATAATCACTCCTTACAAACTCCTTACAAACCTCTTTGAGTCGCTGCTGTTCACTATTACACATAAAGGTCCCGAATAAGCAGCTGTATAGATGGTCCAGGATCGTGATGAGGAAGTACTCATTAAATTCAAAAGCAGCAGGAAACTGGTAAAAGACATACATCAAAAGATTATCACTTCCATTAATTATACATTTATTACACTAAACACTTTTTCTCATTGGACTATTACTTCTAGCCATACTAAAAATACAGGCATTATTAACAAATGAAAAATCTCTGGCTGACCTGGCGGGTCATCTGCCAAACACAGTCAATGAACTGTAGGAAGACTGGAGAGCGGTCTGCGTCTGTGTGGTTCTTGTCTCCATGACCAATCCTCTGTGCAAGGATGAGGAAACAATCCCAGTATAAGAGAAGGGAATGTACAGAAAGGAATATGAGGAGAGAATTTGTTTGTCTATTTCTATGCCTATGCATAGTGTAAGACAATACTGTATGCCTAGTGTTATGCATTTCAATGAATGAAACAATGCTCTGTGACTTGGCTAAAAATCAACCAAAATGTGCGAGGACTAATGTGTTATTGACTTGCATAGATTTTTTTTTTTTGCACATATTATGCACGCCAATCAACATTGCAATCATAATTTGCAGTCTGCAGCTCTGTAATAAAAGTTGTGATAAAATATCATATCATCATGACACATCATGAATTATAAGTTCAACACAGTTCATCTCCAGTGACAAACACTTGTTTTCTTACCAGCTGGAAACGGTGGCCAAAACTCAGCCACTCTTTCTCCAGTAGCACCTGGAAGCCTCTGATAGTTCTGTAGTGAGCATCCAGCATTAGCATGGCTAAGGAGGTCAGCTGAGCAGTGCGGTCCCATCCATCACTGCAGTGCACCACCACAGAGGTCTTGCCAGACTCCACTTTATCCGCAATCCGCAGTGCTCCCGCCAGTATAGACTAGCATTGATGAGAATGAATTACAAAGGGAATCAATTATCATGTCAATTATGGTTATTTACTGACTGCTATATATTTTATTAATCTCTAAATTCATTTTGCCTGGAAATTGCTTTTTCGCACTTTCGGCCTTTAGATAGATTACCTTGATGTGCTCCAACCAGTGGGTGGACTCCAGATTTGAGAGCCAGTGAGCTTCCTCAATGTTGGGATACACCACTTCCTTCAGTTTTCGTAGGGACTCCCGCATAACATGGAGATTGTGTATATCCAAGAACACCAGCTCTGCGTTCTGATAGGCATCTTCACTCTCGTAACCGCCACCTTTCATCTACAAAACACAAGTAAATCACAAACTGTGTCATAACTGAGTCTTCCTGTGTCCTTACTCAGTAGTACTGTCATAGTTTTGGTTTGGTACTGTAGAAATCGAAGTAATTTTACCTTATTAGCGGCTGCATTCACACTGGGTCTGGCATCAAATATGAAGAGTTTGTGGGACTGCGCATTGGCATCCATGATGGCTTGCAGTAGTTTTTCATCTTCCTTGCTTCGCTTCCCATTGTTTCCAACCATGGGCTGGCTACAGCGCGTTATTGTTGCCTGGCTCTCCGGATGGATCCATGACAACACCTTCAAGGAAAGCAGAGGGCCATTTGCATGGCGAGCAGAATCACGTCAGATACTAGCCAGGGAATACCCATGCGGCGTTTCTCAAAACCATAGTTGCTAACCAGTTAGTAACTTAGTCGCAATGCATTTTCCCATTGCCAACCGACTAACATGGTTTCTTAGCCTGGGAAAGCCCATGCTGCCTTGCGTGCTGCACGGCAGCCTGGAGACCACGGCCGAAATTTTCGTATGGATTTGGGAACCAATCACAGAACGAGGAGAGACGGCAAGACGATGCGCAAACTTGTGGACAAACGGCACCTGAAGTCCCTAACGAGAAAATGTATAGGTGGTCCCCAGACTAAATCTCACTTGAGATTTAGGCTGGTGTTAGCCAGGCTAATGGTTTCTAACTTAGTTAGCAACTATGGTTTTGGGAAATACACCCCAGCTCGGCTGCCTGGAGACCAAGGCTGAAATTTTTGCATGGATTTGGGGACCAATCACAGAACTGGGAGAGATGGCAAGACGATGGCGCAAACTATTGGACAGACAGAACCACACGTCCCCTACAAGAAAGTGAATACAGTAGGTGGTTCCCAAACTAAATCTCACTTGTGATTTAGGCTGGCATTAGCTAGGCTAGTAAGATACACAATTCAGCTTTAATTCTGAGAACTGCACAAAAGTCCAAAAGTGAACGGTACTTACTGGAATGCGACCCTTGGCCCTAAAGGCTGATACCCTCTTCAGCTCCTCATCAGGGATGGTTACGGGAACAACAAGGGTAGAGGGGTATGTATCACAAAGCTCATAATGGTCATTCACTTTAGATATCCTCCAGCTTTCGTTAGGCAGTCCCTAGAACAAAATAAGCAGTTCAAACAACTAACAAAATCTGATAATATCGGTCAATGCGGCCATCTTTTATGGTAGCACTGAAATCACTCACCTGTCGTTTATATTCAGCAAGGGCATCATACACTTTCCACCCATTCTCAGGGAAGACCTGCTCATACTCAAAAGCAAAGCAAAGCTGAAAAATACAGGGAGAAAAAAAAATAAAACACTTTAGGCAAAGAAACAGAGATGTGAAATGAATAGCAGAAAAGACGTACACAACATGCTCACAAACTGCTTCAGGCACAGGATATTACAGACACTAATCATTTTGGATTCTCAAAGAATAAGTTACATTAAAAGCATACAATGGTTTAATTTTTTCTCCAAAAGGTTCTTTACCTGTCCATTGGACATAGGGAAGGCATATTTCATGAGGTTCTCAAAGATGGACTTCTTCAAAGTATCATCTGGCTGTTTATGTACAAAGCGCAGATTCCGGATATCCTATGAGAAAAAAATAGGGTTTGGGTTATTTGGGCAGCTTAGTCTTAGTCTTAGTACAAAATGCGTAAATTCACAGTTTCCTTCCTTACTTTACAGACAATCCCATAAGACACCTCTCCACGACTTGTAGCTGCTCCAATCTTTTCCACACGGCTCAAAACACCAAGAGGTATATCCAAAACTAAGGATGCATCCTGTCACGAATATGTAGTCATGTTAACACTGCGGTTTTATCAACAATGCCCCAAAAAGATATAGATATGTTTGTGGAAATGAATGTGTACATACCCTGTCCATACATTTGAAAAAGAGTCGATAGTTTGTGACAGTCAAAGTCCCTCTCAGTGCTCCCATGAATGGACATATATAGGTGACATCTTTGGCTGCCATTTTAAGAGGAGCATATGTGTTTTAGTAAGACATGAAAATAGTATACAATATAGCCAATACCGGTATAAAAATAAATATTTATACCGGTGGATAAAAATAAATATTCAACAAATTATACAAAATCCATTATTTTGCATTTATTGTCAGGAAGAAGTGGAGATGATATACTACAATCCCAAAATGTAACCTACTGTCTCATGCAAAACATAGGCTACATAGCCTACAGTATAACACTTTGCATACCCATGTCTTGAACACTCTCCTTGGTCAACAACTGTGGTTCATCCTTATGTGAGTCTCTGAACACCTTGGGGATTGGTTTGTTTCTTATATTTGTCTAATGAGTGGACAGAGAGAGAGAGAGAGAGAGAGAGAGAGAGAGAGGATGACACTGCCATACATTCAAGATCGACTTTCAATTCTTCTCAAAAGAAAAGGATAAGCGTGTCATGCATTACCCGAAGCTCCGGGGACAAGGGCGAGTCTGATACTGAAACTGAATCCGAGGATACAGCGGAAGGAGGTTTTGCCTGAGAGGAACGGTCTGACCGTGACGTTGAGGAACTGTAAATGACCGTGAAGTTATGTTACTTCACTTTTAACATACATGACAAAGTTTCTTATCTTACACTGGCATCTTAGCAGAGGTGAATTACTTATAATCGATGTAAATAAATGTTTGCTAACTATACTGTTAGCTATTCCAATGGCACCGGGAAGGCAGTGTTATTACTGGTATCATAACGTTATGCGTCAGGATAGGAAAGAAACTTGTTATGCCACAAGTGATTGTAAACCAAACTAAAACCAAATGCCGGTTAATGACTTTAGATGCTGTCACGCTTATTTGCAGTCAAACAATTTGACTGGAATCAAAATTTCCATACAACTTCAGCTAGCCTAGCTAGCTGCCAACTAATTTTGTTAAGCCCCACCTGGATAGTGAATCAACGCTCGGCTGCCGGGAGGATGATTGTTTGGAACCCAAACTGTCGACGCTACCACTCTTCTCCATTTTCAAGCTCTTGCTTCAAGTTTCGCCAAGTCAAGGTAGAACGGAGACTATCTGATTTTCATACATAAGAGTTTTTACTTTGTCCTCAAAGCAAAATTAGCCTGCAGAAGGGACAGGAAGCTGCCATCTTTTCCCACAGTTCCTAATCCAGGGGTGTGGTTTGTTTTCCGCTGACAGATCCGTGAACAGAAAGGGGAGTTCGCAGACCACACACTGGCCTGGTTGTTCAGTGGTAAGGCTAAATAGGGTGCCACACCAAAGTGCCCTGATCATAATCTGATGTGAGACCTTTTTAGGATTTTTGGTTAGTTTAGATGCTGACAGGCTTTTTCATTATGAGTAAACATTTAGTGCACCATAAAATGGTTGTCTGAAGTTTTGAAACAGGCCTAATAATAGCAGCCTAGACCAAAGCCAGTTTTTTTTGTTTGCATAGACCTATCACATATGGCTCGATGTAATCCAGGGGATATTAAACAAAATAGATAGATAGATAGATAGATAGGTAGATAGATAGACAGACACATACATCTACTTACAGTTGGCCTAACTAAAATAAGAAAAACGTGTGTAGCTGTGAATGTGATGTGTGCAGGATGCAGTTGAAACAGGGAAAGTGCACCCTTTTTTGTGCTTTAGGGTTAACAAATAAATGTATGTTTTTCTTTTATGTAGGCAACAGGCAAATACTGAGGCAAACAGTTTATCACAGCTGAGTGGAAGTGGGGAAGCCATCCCCTATACTGCCTACAGATGAGTATGTACAATATCGTCTATTTCTATTTCACCCTAATTTGTTTTAGAAATAATCAGAAAATGTGATCAATTGTTTGGCTCATTTTTGCCAGGGAGTGTTCATATACAATTGCAGTTAGTGACTATAGCAACCCCTCAACACACACACACACACACACACACACACACACACACACATGTATGCATGCATGCATGCACGCACTTATGACATGCAACAGTTAGACTACTGTTGAAATCTCTACCCAACAGTTTGATTCTGTAATTAAACAAAAATGTTATCTTGCGTCAAGCCTATGCGGGTGGATCTGCTGTGGTGCGTCAGAGCAATCTAGCCTGAACCATGGGTAGGCGGAACTCTAGGTCGGACTGGGTGGGAATTCTAAAGAGGCTTGTTGGGGCCCAGTAAAAGCTGCCATTGTATGTAAATGATCATCATAAGGGCATATGACTGCACCAGTGCTGGACAGAGGCTAGTGTGAGGGAAATCATTAGCAATGCAAAGTCATGGTGCTCTGGTTCACAGACGTCCTGGTGAAAAGTACCCCTTCTCTTCCGATGTTAACTCCATTGTAGCCGATTGGGTTTTGGATCACTACATCTAAAGGTAAATAACTTTTTCACCGACTTAGGCTAAAGGGAAATCTATTTTACAGTACTGCTTTTATTGTTTCGTGTGTCAAGAGCGATATAAATTGATTTTGTGATCCATTATGTAATCTCTTGTACATCTTGCACCCTACTTCTCTGAACTGAATTATTAGTCAGCATTAAATTCTAAACCTAATTGCACAATACAGCTTTGCACTACTCATGCAACGCACTTTCAAAACCACTGCTGTCAAAATACATGTTTTTTTTTTATTTATATGTGCTCTATGTTATTATACTTGTGATGCCACAGCATATGAACATATTGTCATGTTCATATCAAGGACTGCGCAATGCAGTCCTCATACTGTATGTACATTAAGATCTTGTGCTGCAGTAGCCTATTTGTTAAGCCCTTAACACACAAAACATAATGACACGACACACCGCACTTCAAATACTGAACACATTAACACAAACACATTCAAATTAGGTTAAGCACATAATGCTTTATACACATTTATTAGCGTAGATCTTTTGGCCCCAATTTCTCATACCCTTACCCCCCCCCCATCCATTAGACTTACTAAAACAAGTGCACTAAAAACTATTGTAGTATTATTACACATGGTCTGTAGGCTATTTGGGAATATGAGTGAAAACTAATGCAGTGGTTAGATGCAAACTAACCACCTGTTGATTATGTTGTGTGTGTGACTCAGACCTGGAATAGCTAATGCAAGACCACAGATATAGACAGTGCAACTGGGGAAAATGGCTGAAGTGCACAGGGTGAAATAGTGCCCTGGAATAGTCCCTCAGGCCCTTTAGATATGTAAATGGAGTGGGAGATGGTAATTGAGGAATTTTCTTGGCAGAATGTTCACAAGCAACCGTCCCTGCCCATGAAAGCGTGTGTCACTAAAATCAGATTGAGCCCACATCTCTGGCGGCTCTCACCCAGACTAAGCCCCCTGACTGAGCCCACTCTGTTGCTAGTCACTGCCTAACCTTCAGGTCACATGCTAACTCTAACGCCCATGCCAAGGATGTTCAGATTTCTCCGTTTGCCATTGGCCGCTAGAGGGTCACATGACTCCCAGTGCCAGGCGGTGGTGCTCTGCTTTTAAGCTGCCGCGCACCAGTCAGGCAAGCACAGAGGGGTCGTCTCTGTGCTGAGTCTTGTCCAATGCCCATCCTTCAGCGGCGGGTCCACGTCACCCTCCACCCGGGCACCCGCCCATGCCTCTAACACCACCTGCTGAGCCTGGTAACCTATTTACTTCACTCTCTGTCCTCACTCCCTCAGAAAAGTTTTTTTTTATTAACTTCTAAAATATTAATTTGATGAAAAGGTTTATAGTAATATAGTATATTAGAATATTATAACTGAAATAATTAAGTTACAAGAATCAGTGAGAGAAAGGATTTCTGGGATTATATGAAAATTAGATTATGATTGCATCTTATGTTCAACTTTCTACCACCATGGAGCATGAGGTAGGATACAAGAAAAGGTAATGATGTTGTTTAATAAATATATTATGTATAAATATTTTATTACAAGTAGTTAGATCAACAGATAGATCTTGAATTCATCATTTTCTCAGTGTTTACTGTTCTGACTGTTGAAACTGCATGTCAATTTCTCCCTTTTAGACCTGGAACCAAAAATGAACTGGGCGTCCTTTTATGCCGTGATCAGCGGCGTAAACAGGCACTCCACGGGCATCGGGCGTATCTGGCTGTCCGTCCTCTTCATCTTCCGTCTGCTGGTGCTGGTGGTGGCCGCCGAGAGCGTGTGGGGCGACGAGAAGTCCCACTTCACCTGCAACACGCAGCAGCCCGGCTGCAACAGCGTCTGCTACGACCACTTCTTCCCCATCTCCCACATCCGCCTGTGGGCACTCCAGCTCATCCTGGTGTCCACGCCCGCCTTGCTGGTGGCCATGCACATCGCCCACCGCCGGCACATCGACAAACGCCTGTATCGCCAGTCGGGTCGCTCCAGCCCCAAGGACCTTGAGCAGATCAAGACCAAGAAGCTGAAGATCACCGGTGCTCTGTGGTGGACCTACATCATCAGTCTGCTTTTCCGCGTGCTGTTCGAGTCAGCCTTCATGTACCTCTTCTACATGATCTATCCTGGTTACAAGATGTTCCGGCTGGTCAAGTGTGACTCGTACCCCTGCCCCAACACGGTGGACTGCTTCGTCTCTCGGCCAACGGAGAAGACGGTCTTTACGGTCTTCATGCTGGCCGTGTCTGGGATCTGCATCTTGCTCAATATTGCAGAGGCTGGGTACCTGGTGGCCCGAGCTTGTAACAGGCATATTAATGCGAAAGACTCTCCTATTGGGGCTTGGATCACACAGAAGCTTTGTTCCTTTTAATATGCCTAGTTAGATTTGCTTTAGGCACTTAAGTGGATCAGGTGCATTAGGGTTAATAGGATCACTTCTTGACGGTTGTAATCTGGGTTCATCAACAACCACCTAATTCCGAGTCGGTGCTTTCTGTATCTTCCAGGGTACTTTCCAGCACACATCCAAGTGCATCTGTACTGGACTAGATCTGCACAATGGACACCCTCTTGAACTGGTGTGGGTGTGGCGGGTGAAAGAGAACATTGATCCATCCCTCTGTCCATTCATCTATCATTGCTAATATTTTTAATGTAAATTTAATGAAAGATTAAGAGAAAACATGTCAGGTCACGATGTGTGTTTTAACATATCCAGTCTAACTTTATGTGTACCATTCCTCTGTGTGTACATACTGTGTAAATAATATGTTGTTTAGGTCAGTAGTATTAATTTATAACTGACTTATGGTATTTGCAAAGTAATGCACTGCATATTGTCATATAGAGGCAGTCTGTAATGCTACATGCTTTGCACTGTTGATTAAAAGTCATCCACAGCACTGAGATTGTACTGTCAATTTTAGATTTTTTGTCAATTTATGCAAATATACCTCGAGTTAGGGTTGATAATTTTAAATAAAATGAAATTGGTGCTTTATCCATAGCCATCATGTTCGTTTATCTAACTGCTTTCTTCGCATCCTACGGAATCTAAACATTTTGGCAACTTTTAGCCCTGTGGTATTTTAATGTTGTGAAATTTAATGCTGTTTGATTGAATCATGGTTTGGTTTGGAGAAAAAACTGGAACGCTGCATGTTGAAGTGGGCAGAAACTTTTTCTTGTAGTGTTGTATGGACTTCTTTGTCTGCATAACATACATGTAGCCTACTGAAGAGTTATCTAACAACCCTATTGTTGCTATTCCACGTTTGCTACTTTGCTGTTCCGGTGAAAAAATGACAGGTGCATTTTAACTTGTGATTAAGCATGTATTATCATCTAATATCATTGTTACATTCTTTTGTATCAACTCATGCTCTTTTGAATATTATAAATTCTAAAGCTTCATGTATTATTTATGACCTATGATAGGCCACACTAAACGGAGCCTATGTACAGTAATGCTGTGAGGGAAAGATACTGTTGGAATTAGAGGCTGTCAAGGCAACCAAAGAGAGGGACCAGGAACACAAGGTGTAACAAAATTGAATAAAACGCCCAAAATGTTATGAACATTTTATGAAAAAAAAAAAACTTGCTCTATGTGTTCAGATGAAGTAATAGAGTCCTTTGATTATCTGATTAAATGGACTACATTTTTGAGAGACAAACAATTTCAGTCCATAGGCATACCAAACCTCACTAGCTCAAAGTGGCCACAAGGAGGCAGCATTGTACACTCAAGATTCACAAGCATGCATACACATACCCACAAGCACTGACACAGACATGCTCATGCCTACATGAATGCAAAGCAGTAATGCTCGTAACCCCCCCTCCTCCACCACCTCCACCCACAAGACTGCCCATTGCATGGGCACATATCTCTCTAAGGTGTCATCGTTGAGGAAGTCCTGGAGGACTCATTTGCGCAACGCAGAGATCCCACCCAAGAACAGCTGTAGCCAATGGAGAGGTCTGAGAGGAGAGCTTCAAAGAGATGAGCCTCTTTTTCAGCAGGAGCTCAGCAGGGTTAAGGTTAGGATTGGTTCACGGCCATTTACACCAAGTCGGTTTATAAGGAAATTTTTCTAATGTGTACCATCAATCATCTTTTTTATGATCTCTCTCTCTCTCTCTCTCTCTCTCTCTCTCTCTCTCTGAAAGTGTATTAAGCTTTCTACAGTCACAGGATGTTTCTTGTCAGAGAGTATGAAATGATATGAGATGTTGTGAAGTGTCTATACTTGGCTTAGACAGCCACATTAGCCATTAAGTATGCTAGTGAAGCAATGTATTGTGTGTGTGTGAGAGAGAGACAGAGAAAGAGAGAAAAGAGAGAACAGCCACACCGTAAATTGTAAAATATATATAGCACGCTGCCAAGCAACCCTTTCCTCAACCCCATTGGTCAGTGTGACTGTCCCTCAATAAGTAGGTACAAGTCTGGCCCAAATGTCTGGCTTTAAACTTCTTCACGGGGGGCGCATGTGTACACCCTGCCAAAATTAACCCCCTCAAATACGCACAGTCATAAGAGGCTCTAGAAAAAGAAGTAAGAGGTGCCCACATTGAAAGGATCTCTTTTCCTCTCTTCTCTCTCTCTTTCTGTTTCTTCTTCCCCTGTGCTCCCTCTCTCCTTTTCTGTCTCTCTCTCTCTCTCTCTCTCTCTCTCTCTCTTTCCCTGTCCCTTTTCTTCCACACTGGAAGGAGAGTTGTGAGTTGGGTTGTTCTTAAGAGGATTCTCCACACAGGACATACTCACTTTGTGGACAGACTGTCATGGTTGTTCACAAACCTTGTGCCTATAGGACATATAGGGTGGGTGTATGAAGACTGCCCTTGTTTGCCATAGAAGAGAACACACAGGAGATGAGGACTTAGAAAAGGTGGGTCTCAATCATTTGACAGTTTACACTAAGACTGAGTCACTGAGGCTATTCATAGTTCAATTTTATTTCAAAGTAGGGAGTAATGAGATAGTTATCTCAAAGTCCAAAACTATATAGAAGGTAATTTATTATCCTGTTCATAATTTTTTTCAGTCTTTTCTGGACATTGGAATAAGTTGATTAAATTGAAGTGAAATTTCCCATCTACTAGTTTGTACAAATACAGTTCTAATATTTTATTCAATAATGGTTTTAATCATTACATTAGCCTACATGCAACTTTTTTAATGATTAAATGATCTGGGTATTTCTGAGACTGATTTGAGATTACGATTAGAGAAATGAGTTTATTTTACTGTATGTGGAGAGATATAGTATTATGGTTTCCATACTTCAGTAACATCAGGCACATCTAAGGACAGATAGTGCTGGTCGTGTAGCCTACGGTATGTTGAAATAGAATTACATCAAAAGGAAAACTCTGAAGCCCATGTCCTCCTGACACAGGAGCTGCTTTAAATCTTGAGGCAGATGATTTCCTGAGGAATGTTGTAATGTAACTGTGTGTGTAGACACCTGCGCACCGTGGACAGGCGTGGAATGCAGGAATGCAAAAACAACACATTTCTGATTGCTCTAAGAATAATAGTTCTAAAAAAAATGTTCACAAAGTTTGTCACACCATAAATAATATCACAAAAAAATAGCCAATATACTGTAAAAAAAAACAATATCACAATAGGCTTAAGTACAATATACAGACTTGCATACCTAAAGCAAGCACAGATGTGTGTCATATATTATGTAAAAAAAAAAAAATAGTAAGTGATTTTCTGCCACTCCAAGGTAATGTTGAATTGTGTGTTTGTGTGTGTGTGTGTGTGTATGTGTGTGTGTGTTTGTGTGTAATGCATAGGGTTTTTGTTCAGCACACTTTAACACATTATGTCTAACGATGCTGGCACAAAGTGATGGGCCTATTCCATTCCAAACATGCAGCTGAGAGTCTTTCCAGAGTAGATTTATCTTCAGTTTATGGTGATAAGATGCAAAAAAAACCCTTGTAGATATCCAAAACCAAAAACAAGCTTTGGCTACAAAATGTGCTTTGTTTCTTTCCATAAAATCACTGACTGGAGGTTACCTCCAGGTTATATATCGTAAAAGGTTGTCATAGCCCATGTTTCCTTTTAACATGTGATGGCAGAGGCCATAATTCTTTAGCTGCAGGCATTGTGTGTGATTCTTCTCTAGAATTTAATGAACAAAACACAAACACAAGCACTCCTGTTGTTTCTTGTGTTCTGCAGGTTGTCAGGAGTGTGTTTTGTGCTCGTGTGGTGTGGTGGCTGAACCATGGGGGACTGGAGTTCACTGGGGAAGTTGCTGGAGAGTGCCCAGGAGCACAGCACCGTGGTGGGCAAGGTCTGGCTCACCGTCCTCTTCATCTTCCGCATCCTGGTGCTGGGCGCCGCCGCCGAGAAGGTGTGGGGCGACGAGCAGTCGGGCTTCACCTGCGACACCAAGCAGCCCGGTTGCCAGAACGTGTGCTACGACAAGACCTTCCCCATCTCGCACGTGCGCTTCTGGGTGCTGCAGATCATCTTTGTCTCCACGCCAACGCTCATCTACCTGGGCCACATCCTGCACCTGGTGCGCATGGAGGAGAAGCAAAAGCAGCGAGATCGAGAGTTGGCCGAACAGCTGGAGGAGGCACAGCTGACCGCTGCGGCCGCTCACGGGGACAAGCAGCAGCTCCTGCTGTTGGCGCCCGACACGGCGATCGCCATCGCCAAAGGCCGCAAGCTGCCGGTGCGTGACGACCAGGGCCGCATCCGTCTGCAGGGCGTGCTGCTTCGCACCTACGTCTTCAACATCATCTTCAAGACACTGTTCGAGGTGGGCTTCATCGTGGCGCAGTACTTCCTCTACGGCTTCGAGCTGAAACCGCTCTACACTTGCAACCGGCCGCCGTGCCCCAACGTGGTCAACTGCTACATCTCGCGGCCCACCGAGAAGACCATCTTCATCCTCTTCATGCTGGTGGTGGCGTGCATCTCGCTGCTGCTCAACCTGGTGGAGATGTACCACCTGGGCTTCACCAAGTGCCGCCAGGGCCTGAGGTACCGGCGCTCACAGTCGCTCCTGAACGGTGGTGGTGTTGGCGGTGGCAGTGGGGGCGGTAGTGACTCCAAGTCACCTAGCGAGACGGCGGTGGTGCCTTTTGCTGTGCCCAGCTACAGCTACTACCCACAGCCAGCCACAGCGCCAGAGCCCTACGCCTCCGACTCCCACTACAGCATGACGGAGCCCGACTCGGCCTTCCAGCCGTACAGCAGCAGCAAGGTGGCTTACAAGCAGAACAGGGACAACCTGGCGGTGGAGCGTAGCGGCAAGCCCGACAACACGGAGCTGAAGGTCAAGAAAGGTTCCAGCTCGGCCCCCGGTTCGCCCATGCAGAGCCAACGGCGGCCCAGTCGCTCCAGTCGCCACAGCAACAACAAAACACGGCTTGACGACCTCAAAATTTGACATGGGTGTAAAAAGAAACCTGAAACTGGAATAGTGGGTGGCTGCCCCAAAAAAAAAACAGTGGGCTAAGTGCCTGCCTGTTGGCATGACGGTTGGCTTGGCACCCGCAAAGCACCTTTACCTTTATGAGAAAATAACAGCAAAGGAGAGCTACAGTCAGGGTGTTTCTATTTCATCCTGAACATTAAAGATTTACTTGAAAACTGAATATGAACAATGAAACTTTGTCCGTCATCTGGCAGTGAGAGGACTAGAGGCTCTAGAACGTTCTCTGAATGTTCTGTTTGTGTTCTGTTTCAAATATGTTCTGTTTCACCTCTGATGTGCAGACTTTACATGTGTTTTCCTGTTTGGGTAAATGGTGGGGATATGGCATATTGAAAGTTGTGTGTGTTGGGGGGATGTCAGTCTGTAACACATTTTGATACTTCTATCTATTCATGGGTTGGACAGATATACAAAATGCTTTGTGCTATTTTTTTATTATCAGTTTAGCCGTAGTGGATATGGGTAAACACCCTCTCTCTCTCTCTCTCTCTCTCTCTCTCTCTCTCTCTCTCTCTCTCTC
>JASCIP010000299.1:16785-27406 GCA_034783695.1 Sardinella gibbosa
GGGCACAAAAACTCACTTAATTTCATTTCACTGTTCAAAATTCAGTTAATGTTAGTTATCAGTTCACTATTAGCTGACAATTTGTAAATAGGCTATTGATAGGCTACTGATACTGGTGTCATTTTTATGTATGCAGCCTATTGCTTTCAAGGGAATTGGGGGTGGGGTGTGTAATGGAGCTGAACTGAATTTGAAAGGCCAAGATAGCATTATTAGTGACAAGCATACACACCTTTTGAAAGCATAGTTTAGGCTTATGCCTTCAGGATCCAAATGTTTTGAATCCAATTCTGCTGGCAACTCTTCAGACACACAGACATTGGTCCCTTGACAGGTTTCAAAATTCATTTTTGTTAACCAGATAAATAAACCCAGATGTGTAGGGGGTTCACTTAGAACTACAAGTAAGTAAGTATGTTGAAACGATCTTTTTGTTGATAATTTGTATTTGATGACGAATTACAGGTCCCAGATTGTCGATAGCCATACCACTTTGGCTGCATTTGAAATTGGTGAATTTGAGAGATGTTTTTTTCCAAGACTAGAGAAATTACAGTGAGTAGCCTATGTACAGTAAGATACAGCAAAATGAGGTTTCAAGATCATTGATCAGTGTTCATGTTGGCACCTGTGGCCTTCCCATGCCAACATTGTTGCTGAGATGAAATATATTTCTCCAAGTTTAGAGGAGTACAACGCTATTGGTTAATCTTTTCACTTCAACAGAAACGATTGGATGGTGCTTGTTTCCGGGGCTCAGATCCACTGGTGACGTCTGGTTTTACCATCTGCACCGAGACAGACTGGGCGAGAATGGCTGCCGGGGGAGGTTTGAGCTTCTTAATTGTTTCACTTAAAAAAATAAGCGTACAAAAAGATTTTACACATTTAAAAAAATGTTCTTAAAGTTTATTGTATTGTTTGCAAATTGTTCACGGTGGAATATTTGAGCACGTATGATTATTTAAGGGAGGACTATGTAACTAAAAATGAATGGTTGTACCACTTGAAAAAAGTGTGGTGCTAGCCAGATAGCTAGCTGGCCAGCTAACTTGCCAACCATGTCTGCCGATTGTGTAAACATTGAACATTCACACCCGGCCTGATTTGTTACGTTGCTAGTATGCATAAATATCTTACCTGGTTGTATCTTGCCCCAATGCTGTCAAGCACTCAATTAAACGTATATTGGTCAATGTGATTTATGCAATGCAAGGCGATAGCCAGAAAAGTATTTGTTAGCAATTGGTGGCTAGTATTAGCTTGCTAACTTTGGGACGTCTTGTCCAGCCGGATTAGCAAATAGTAGCTGTACGGACACCAAATAAATATCTCTCTGTCCAAAGCGCTCATAAGTTTAAGCTGTGGAGCATCTGTCTTCATTGATTGTTTGACTTACATTTGTGTCATCAATGTAATCTTCCGAACTCTCACCTCACTCAGACGGGCTGTATAACTTCGCTAACGTTATAACAGAGCAAGTCGGCGTAAACACATCAGCTAGCTTGTTAGCCCTCTATTGGCAGCTAACGCTAGTATCCTGATCACTGAGGTAGAATTCTAGCCCATTGAGCCAGATAGCTGGTATCTTGCTAGCAGTTGTTGACTGGTTTGACGCTTTAAAGCTAGCCAGCAAGCTATGTAGCAAGCTGTTGAAATCCGCTGACTCAAGTGCCTCATTGCCACATGTCCTTTGTTTTGTTAGGTCAGGCAGGTTGTGTAAAATCGGGAGGACTTTCTCAGTTTTAAAAGTTAAACGAAAAAGTGAATCCTTTCCCAATACTTCATACCTTCTTGTTTTAAAGAAGTATGTGTTAAAGTCCCTTTAAAGTTTATGTTTAAGACTTTGATTTATTAAGTGAGCACACGTCTGTGCCTTGTTTAATGAGTCTCATGTTGTTGTCAAAAGTATCTGCCCTTTTGTAAAGTTGCACCTTTTGGTGGTTTTGGGTCTGGGAAGTTGAGTCAGTAGTTAATTTCCATAGTTAGATTTCTACCCCCTTCTCAGCACAGGGAAGTCTACTATACTGTTCATACTATTATCAAAAATAACATGATAATTGTGCTAACTTAACACACTAATGCCTTTTCTTTCAAGGAAACACAATCAAGCAGACCATAAGGTTCCTTATGTATTCCTGTGAAATAAATTGTTTTCCTTTTAATTCCGTCATTTTCAGAGGTCGGAAAGCTGTTACAAGTGCAGAATGGAACTCCAGCAAATACAAGCTTCAATGGGGTAGACGCTCTTCATGCGTGTAATGTCCTCCAGCAGCTGAAAGCCCTATACGATGAAGCACAGTTGACAGATATCGTTGTGGAGGTGGACCATGGCAAGACGTTCTCATGTCACAGAAATGTCCTGGCTGCCATTAGCCCTTACTTTAGGTAAGTGTGGAGTGGCACTGACGGGGTGACCACCTGCAAGCATAAAGAAAAAGCTACTTGCGTTGGTGAATTTTCTTCATACTTCAAACATGGGGCATTCTTATTCTGAACATTGCTAGTCTGTTCAAGTATGAGCTAAATAATCCAGGAGGCAATAACCGCTGTTTATCCAGCAATAAGTGAAGCCCTCTGCATTACTGTCAATGGTGAAACTATAGAATTAGAATTGAGTAAAGGGCTGTAATGAAAACAATCATTTGCATGAATATGGAAATGAGGGGGCCAGTGGTTGCCAGAGCCTATATCTTGATCCATGTGGGTCTTGTTCCCAGGCCAGGGGATTCTGTAATGTTAGTGAATACGTTTAATCAATCTTGAAGTGCACTTTCATAGATGATCATCAATGGTTATGTAAATATTTGGGAGCCTTGATTTTACCTGAGTGTAATTTGGAAGCTTATGTTTATTCTCTGCAACAGATCCATGTTCACAAGTGGCCTTACAGAGAGCAGCCAGCGAGAGGTGCGCATTGTTGGCGTGGAGTCCGAGTCCATGCACCTGGTCCTGGACTACGCCTACACGTCCCGCGTCACGCTCTCCGAGTCCAACGTGCAGGCGCTTTTCACCGCTGCCAGCATCTTCCAAATCCCCGCGCTGCAGGACCAGTGTGCCCAGTTTATGGTCAGCCGCCTGGACCCACAGAACTGCATCGGCGTGTTCATGTTTGCGGACGCGTACGGGCACCAGGAGCTGCGCGAACGCTCGCAGGACTACATCCGCAAAAAGTTCCTGTGTGTGGTGGGCGAGCAGGAGTTTCTGCACCTGACCAAAGAGCAGCTGGTGGGCATTCTGAACAGCGACGACCTGAACGTGACCAAGGAGGAGCACGTGTACGAGAGCGTAGTGCGCTGGCTGGAGCACGACCGGGACGGGCGTCAAGCCCACCTGGCCGAGGTCTTCTCCAAGTGCATCCGTCTGCCGCTGCTGGACGAGGCTTTCCGCAGCCGCATCCCCCCGGCGTTGGCGCTCGCCATGCCCAAGGAGTCCGTCGACAAGGGCCACCTCAACGGCACCAACGGGTGCCCGCAACGGCTGGGCATGACCGCCTCGGAGATGGTGATCTGCTTCGACGCGGCGCACAAACACTCAGGGAAGAAGCAGACGGTGCCTTGCCTGGACACGGCCACGGGGAAGGTGTACAAGCTGTGCAAGCCGCCCAACGACCTCCGCGAGGTTGGCATCCTGGTCACATCAGAGAACGACATCTACATCGCCGGCGGCTACCGGCCCAGCAACAGCGAGGTGTGCATCGACCACCGGGCCGAGAGTGACTTCTGGCAGTACGAGCACGCAGGTAACCGCTGGCTGCCGCGGGCACCCCTACTCCGGGCGCGCATCGGCTGCCGGCTGGTGCACTGCTGCGGGAAGCTGTATGCGCTGGGCGGCCGCGTCTACGAAGGGGACGGGCGGAACGCACTTAAGTCGGTGGAATGCTACGACGCCCGTGACAACTGCTGGACCGCCGTCAGCCCCATGCCCGTCGCCATGGAATTTCACAGTGCCGTGGAGTATAAGGAAAGGATCTACGTTTTACAAGGTGAGATTGTGATGCCAACATGCAGTTAGAACCACTAGCTTGAAGTCCGTCAAATCCTTGGGTCTCCTCCTGCTGTAAGCTGCCTCTTTGTTCTAATCTAATGTAAACATGTGAAGTGGACAAACACGGGTTGTGCTAAGATCAAGCTTTAGTAAGTGGATTGAAGAGTGACCGCCAGTAGCTGTCTTAAAATCAGTAGGTTTTACATACAGTGCTCATGAGAATAGATATGCGTGGGGACCACTCTGTGGAAGAACAGCCCTGGGCAAACAGCTGAGATACTCTGCTTAAGGTTACTGGCACTTGTACTGTGCTTAAGGTTAGTGTTTTGGCATGGCCGACAGGAAAAACAAAACTGGCCTGACCTACTTGGCTTGTGTGTGTCTGTGTGTGTGTGTGTATGTTATGTTTTTTTTCCCCCCTCTAACATGGAGTCATTGACTTGCAGGAGAGTACTTCTTCTTCTTTGATCCTCGGAAGGACTACTGGGGCCACTTGATCCCCATGAGCGTCCCCCGGAGCCAGGGGCTGGCCGTGCTGCACAGGAACTGCATCTACTACGTGGCCGGCGTCTGCAGGAACCACCAGCGCACCTTCACCGTGGAGGTGTACGACATCGAGCAGAACAGCTGGAGCCAGCTGCACGACCTGCCCTTCGACCAGGCCACCAGCCCTTACATCAAGGCCCTGCTGCTGGACGGCAAGCTGCACCTGTTTGTGCGCGCCACGCAGGTGATGGTCGAGGAGCACGTCTTCCGCACCAGCCGCAAGAACTCCCTGTACCAGTATGACGACGAGGCCGACCAATGGAAGAAGGTCTACGAGACGCCCGATCGCCTCTGGGACCTGGGCCGCCATTTTGAGTGCGTGGTGGCCAAACTTTACCCACAGTGTCTTCTCAAAGTGCTCTGAAGAGGCGGTAGAGAGGGAAAGAGAGAGAGAGAGAGAGAGTGAGTGAGTGAGAGAGAGGGGGAAGGGGAAATTCGCCACTCCTAGGCATGCCTGAGGTGCTACTTGGCCACGGGAGTCCGATGACTCCCTGCTCTGAGTGTCTCGATTCCAGAGACCATCAGGATTTCAAAGTCTTAAACAAAGTGTTTAACTGTCCGAAGGATGAGACGGGGCGGGGGTGGGGGGCGGGGGGGCGGTTGGGGTTTGTTGTCGTCACCGTCGTTGTTGTTGCTGTGGATGTACACTCTTCTAAAGGTGGCCATTGCCAATGCCTGCTCAGTGAGCGTGTGGCACCCACACTATTGCTTGTTTTACAGCCGTACAATGAATCATTAAGTGCAATTATCATATGGTTTGCGAAACGTGTTTGAGCCATTTGTCATTCTTCTAGGTTTGAGACAGTTAGGGTAGGCTTGGCGGTGTTTGTTTGGTTTTGTTTGTTTTTTTTTCTTTTAGTTTTGTTGGCATGCAGTGTTTAGGGTGGCAAGACGGAACACCCTCTAGAAATGGATTCATGCAGAGAATTGGCACCAGAAGTACAGAGGAAGCAAATATATGATCGAGTATATAGCTACGTGTACTCATACGGGTATGTTGAGCGGGTGTGCTCTCTGTTAGGTAGCTAGGTTTAAAAAACAAAACAAAACAAAAAACAAACGAGTAATTCTTATTTGATGTTCTATTCTCTTCGTTTTACCATTTTGTGATGTTTGCCATGCTTCTCCTGCTGTGTGGCCATTCTTTTTTTTTTCTTTATTATTTTAGAATTGCGTTTGAGATATCGAGCCTGTTTTAGGTTTGAGTGTTTGGTTGTGATGGGAGTGTGTTATTATTTTGGTGCATTCTGTTGCATTGCCAAGATGAGCGAGTGGCCCCTCACCATGCCGTTTTTCAAAACGGGCTTCCCCACTATCTATATTCTATAAATATATATATATATATATGTATGTGTTTTGGTTATGTTTGTGTTTGTGTTGGCAGTATGTCTCACCAGTTTGCTATATCACATATTTTATGTTTTGAATTAATTCTTTTATATTTGAATTGATTGGGTTCATTTTTGTTTGTGATTGTTCGTTTTATTTTAATTTTATCAGTATGGTGGACATTTTGGGTCCCAGTCAACCACCAAATCTCTCTTGAAAACCAACTTACACCAGCCAGAACATCTGTAGAAAGACGTTACTTAGTCTCCATATTGGAGTAGAGAAGAAGAAAAAAAAAAGATGAGTACAGCTGAATGGGTAGCTGTGAGGTGCGTGTGTGTGTATGTGTGTGCGTGTGTGTGCATGCGTGCATGCGCAAGTTTGTGTGTGTGTGTGTGTGTCTCCAAACCAGGCAATAGGTTTTGCTGACGGAAGCGATATGCCTGTCTGATAGGGAGTGAAGGGAAGGGGCTTGATTTCTCTCTTTAAGGAAAAGAAAGAGTAAAAAAGTCGCGAGGTCTGTGGTCATCTCCCAGTAGCTGGCTCACTGTGGACATGCCCCAGACTCTTAACAAACAGAACATCTGCATTCAGACAGGGCATCTCAAAGGCCAAAAATGCATTCTGCGAAATGCGCCATCGTGGTCTGGAACGCTTGGTTCTCGTAGCAATAACAGTAGAAGCTTAATTGTGTGAGAAGGAACGAAAGGGGGTGGGGGTGCGAAGCAAACGAAACATATTCCTCAATTCTTTGAGAAAGTGCATTAACAGTTGTTGCAAGCTAAATGTTTGGTGCTGATTTCGCTGAGTTCTGAAGGGTGGTTTTAGAAGTCATGTCCCTGGGTGTACGTTCAGTGCAGAGTCCCTACGGGATGACATTGTGCCTATAGATTCTAAAAAAAAGCAGGCCAGGAGACAGAATGCCGTTTATGTGATATTTGCCTGTCGGAGTAGCAAGCGGAGCGCCTCTGAAGGCTTACTCATTGTTGCACTGAATCATTTTTTTTTCCACTTAAAAAAAAAAAGGCTTGCCACTGCAAATTTTCACACACACACACACACACACACACACCCTCGCCCCCTCGATAGACGCAAGCAAGGATGGAGAAGCATCCTGATTTGTGCGTGGTGTCAGTGTCTATACATGCATTTTAACAATGTGGAAAACAAAACGAAAAAAGAGAAACTTTTGGTGCTGCTTTTTTGACAATCTTGTACAGAATTTCGTGACGATTACAGCCATTGGGTAACGTCCCTTATTGTAGCGCAACACCTTTTTTTTGTTCAATAGTTTTGATCATACACAGGTTCCTGCTGGTCCTGAGTTTGCACTACATCTTCCTCCTTTTATTTGTGAATAGCGGACGCTGTCCTTTTTCAATCAGATGACAAAGCAATCTTGTGGAGAAAGCAGAACTCAAAACCTCAAAGCTCTGTTTCACAAAAAAAAAAATGTTTGTTTGTTTTAGTTTTGGTGTGCATAGCAAGTGATAGCGAAAGATTTGAAAACAGTGGCTAGACGGATCACAGCTTGGCTTTCCAGTCATCTGCCCCCTCATTGCCGTCCCCTGCCAGATACAAGGCTTTTCGGGAAGTGACTACAGTGGTTGATGACGGATCATGTGACTCAATGGCATGGGGGCGGTCGCCACCCCAGCACCTCTTGGGCTTGCCCATGGCCTCCCCACCCTGTGTGAACCGCTGAAAAAGAATTTAAAAAAAAAAAAAATTCAAGAGGTGCAGGAACCCGAAGCAACGGACAACTCTCAGGATTTCTATTGTTAAACACAGTACTGTATTTAAATTGTTTGTTTAAATGTGTATTATACTGTATCATATGTTTGCTGTACTTGCACAGGTTTTTTTTTTCTTTTTCTTTTTTTTTTATAACCAACCCTGTATGTTTTCCTTCCCAACTTGAATAATAGATGTGATGGGTTGTTTGTTTATTTGTTTGTTTGTATGTCTTAAATGGGTGTATTATTTTCTTTTTTCTATATTTACTCGTAGCTTTGGGTATGTGAAAGATTTTGCTTGGGGAGGGGTTTAAGAAAAAAAAAAAAGAGAAAAACTACTCTCAGAAACATCACATATGCTATTATGAAGTTTTAAGTCTATTTTTGGATTGCATCACCACAACAACAGTATAAACTACAACAGCAAAGCATTACAGATATTAACTCCGTACATTAACTCCTCAACAAACACCAGTCATCCGTTGTACAAAAAAAAGCTTCGTAAAAGAGAGATAAAACACACCTTGTGCTATTGCCTGCTTTCTGTGCGAAATACTATAGAGCTTGTGCTATCTTCGTTTGGCTCACAAAGCTTTCTCGGGTATCCACAGCAGGGTGGATATCACCAGTGAGTTCTTCCTTCCGTTTCCTTTTTATTTTCCACTTTTGTTTGCTTGGTTGTATGATATGAAACTTTGGTAACTATTAATTGATCTTTACTGTGAACTTCACATTGCACATAATTTGAGAATAAAACAATAAAATGAACACGCCTTTTTTTTTCAGTTTTGTATGCCGATCAGCCAAATTGCAGCTGGATTATTACAGAATACGGTCCCATGGGAGAACAGTAGACCTTTTACTAGGCCAAGCCTTCATATTCAGTTCATTGTTTCCATCAGTTGGCTGGAATAATTTTCCATTATCTATTAAGCCAACTTTATCCTGTACACAAAATTATCCCTGGTGTGCCACACCCATTCATAAGAAATAAATAGAGGAATCAGTGGGTGAAAGATGAAATGGGTTGTCTGATGACTAATGAGAAATCTTATATCAAGTTTATGGCCATATATATATATTAAATCTTGTTAAAGCAAGCCACTCCATGACGGCAATATTTACAAATTCATTAATCCCCAGCCGAATCACTTTATTAATATTAGAATAAAGACATTGTCAATTAACCTTGCATTGTACTTTTTAACCATACTATATAATTAAATCAGACTTTGAATTGCTAGATGAGGGCTTTTTCCATAGTAGGGTCCATCACCATGCTCAAAGTTGAGGTTTTTGCATTGAGTAGGTCGCACTCAGTGACAGTCAAAGGCAAGGGGGGCCCCCCAGTTCCCATGTGTAATAGCAGAGACATGGGGCTTCATCATTCTGTCCTTGGCAAAGACAGAGAGACAGCGGGAATACATCAGATCCAGGTTCAGTGCATCCTGGCCTCCTCCACCGGCCCCCCAAGGGAGCGACATGGTGACCTTGTCAGGGGAAATTTGACTTTAGTTGAGAGGAATCATGGAGGGTAGGAATAATGTCAGCAACTTGGAAGACATTGTCATTTTTATGAGTGGATGGGGTCAATGCTGGACAAAACCTGGGACAAACAGTGCTGGCACATAAACCACTGGGTTGCAGTTTAAAGCAAGTCCATGTTGGTGTCCACAGAACATTCCGGAGAGCCTGATGGGGGTCGTAGCATATAACATGGCTTGGTTGGAAAATGAAGTGCCCAGCCCATACAGTGTGTCCTTGAGTCTTATATTACTTGCTAATAGTTCTGTATGATTAATAGTTTACAAAGATAAACACTTTTTTGTGCTGCTGGAACTGTATGTAATCATTCCTTAATGGCCCTTGGGAGAGTGCTGGACATTGGTGTTTTTTTTTCTCAAGGAAATTAATCATCAGTTGTAAACATGCTTTTCAAAGTGGTTGGCGTGTGCCAAAATTGTAATCCTCTTACTGTTTACTCGGAATTTTCAATTATCATCAGCCGTGCAGAGGCTCGCTTTCGGCAGGCCTGCCGAGGCGACACATGGCGTGTTTATTTTTTGGGAGTACACACACACAACGGCCTGGATGTGCTTATGATTGATGTTCCCTGGTTTTCTTTCAGTAGAGTATTGGAGCCTGTGTGGAAGTGATTTACCAGTAATCCCCTTGAAGACATAAAAAAAAAAAAAACGCCAAAGTGTTCTGATTGCTCCAATGCGGTCCTAATGTGTTTGCATTATTACTTTAGTGTTTCTGTGGATTGTTTGAACATTTCAAATATCAAGCCATATTTGTTTGTAGATGATGTTCAACAATCGTCTTAACCTCCGTGCAGCAAAGAGGAAAGAATATAATTGCTACTGGTGAGTTATGTGTGTTTGGTGCTCCTAATATAACACAATATTTAATGATGGAAGTTCAACAGTTGTTTTGTTTTTTGGTTAATGGACGAACAATCTGTAAATAATGGATTCAAAGGTAGTTAATTTGTTGTCTGAAATTATCAGAAAATATCTTTCTTTTTAAAAGTTAATTACAAAGAATATACATTTTATGACTTCATATTATATCTGAACACCTTAACTTGCTTTTACTAATTGGTTGTGTTCAGGAAAGTTGTGATGGCCTTAGGGAAGGTGTGAGTGTGGATGCGTGAGAGATGAAACCTGCAGAGACCCTGGTGGGCTATGAGGACTCATGTGGGACATGGGTTGTTTACTGGGGCCTCAGATCTATGAGAATCCCTATGAGGAGTCCAGCAACCTCCTGTGTGTGTGTGTGTGTGTGCGTGTGCGTGTCTGTGTGCTCCCAGTAACACAGTGGCATACCATCTCCCTTAAGGTAAAGAGACAACATCTCTCTCTCTCTCTCTCTCTCTCTCTCTCTCCCTCTCTTTCTCTCTCTCACACACACACACACACACATACGCACACTGTCCCTCACACACCCATATACACAAAGCACATGTGTAATTAAGTCAGTGCCAGCCCGGTGTTCACAGAGGGGTTGCTGTGTGG
>JASCIP010000302.1:4261-16106 GCA_034783695.1 Sardinella gibbosa
CTCCACTTTAACTAAGTTGATATCTCTTAATTCTACGCTAAATTGTTTAAAAATTCTAATAATGATCCTTGTTGCCTCTCGGCTAGGATATCTCAATGGACTAAAGTGCATCGCGCTATAGTAAAAATAAGTCAGATCCTCCACTTTAAGAAGCAATACATGGCAGGACATCATTGCTTACCAGTTACGGTTAGTCCTACATGTATTCAAGCCTATCATTACAATTTAACAAAATAAGCAAACAAAAAAACTGAAAGTTCACAAAAAACAGTCGAGACATCAACATTTCCCGTCTCATTTTGCAAAAAATCTTGACCCATAGTAGTAGACTAAATTTGGATAGGACAGTTAGAGAGTAGCAGGAGGTTAGTGGGAGAGAGATATGGGGAAGGATCTCTGGGCAAATGACCTCGGGTCAGATTCGAACCCGTATACCAAACTTATGGTATGGCACCTAAGCCAACTGAGCCACTGAGCCCCCAGACTAGTTAGTTAGACATAAATAGTGATATTGCCGTTATCCACCATCTTGAATATTTTTGTGAGTAGATTGTTGAACTTTCCATGACCCACAGGAGAGAGCAGGGGGTCAAGATGAGCCAGAGTAGCTTCAGACAGTTAGCAACACCATATTGATAAATTGGTGCCAGGTTCATGAGCACCGGTGCTTTTTTCTTTTTTTTTTTTTCAGGACATTCATTCATAGTAGTGATTACACCATGAAAAAATTATTCAATGAGAGCTTCAATGAACCTTTTCATACCTTTACTAATTTCATAGGCTATAATTACTAGTTACCATAAACCCATGAAGAAGCACCTATGCCATTATGTTTCTGCAGCGTCAGATCCCGGAGACAACTTGACAGAAAACTCTGTGGACTTCGTGGAAGTCTTTCAAGACGGTGGAGCTATGGAGGCCTCTCCAAACAAGGTAGAAACTTACCATACTAATATCGAAAACTGCTTAGAATGTTTTGTGGTCTTCTGGTCAAGGTTGTTAGTGCTTGTGATGAGCTGAATCATGTTCCAAGTCCAGAACAATCACACAGGTTGGTTTCTTCCATATTACTCTATGATATTACTTCGCCTATCCATGGGTGAAAGTAGTTCCATATTCTTCCATATTCCATATTCCAGTACTATTGAAGAGGTACGAGCATAGCGCACTGAATAATTTTCAACATACATTATTTATAGCCCTACTGTTAGTTGTAGAGCACTCCAGGCCTTTTATCTAACCCATTCCCACTACAGTACATGCTTTCTTTGAATCCCATTGCCTTTGAACATTCCAGCATACAGGCCTATGGTCTAGCCTGATGTATCAGCTGCTTATTTCACTTCGTTTCACTTCGTTCATAGCGTCTGAAACTATCCATTTGGATTTGTTTGCTTCATGGTGGGCAGATACTTTCTGCTTAAAACCAAGTCGTGACTTCAACCAATCGCTACTATTTGGCCGTGACATATGTTACGCACTGGAGTGTATCGTTTGAATTCTCTGTTTGCTGATTGGCCCGCCACAATATTCATCACGAAGCAAACACATCTAATTTGCTAGTTTACTGACTAGGTGGTGGAAGTAAATAAAATTGGCTGGAAGCAGTAGACGGCGCTAGCCTGGCTACTATTGGTCATGATCATGTTACTTTTTTATGGTAACATCTAAATAATCCAATGAGTTTGTAGTATTTCAAAAAGCCACTAATATGCTAACAATGATCTATTAGGGGGCGATTCTCTGCTGTGCGTAAGCACTTAAGTGGCGCGTAATTGGCTAAGCGAATTCTCCTCTGTTGTTTATACAGAAGGAGGAAGAGGTAGATTACACTCATTATATCCAGCTTTATGCTTTTTACTTTACTTTACAGAAGCAGGGTTTTTCATTTTATTTTACAGCAGCAGGTCTGACTACAGACGTCTAGCCGAAACAGAAATCTGGATTTAACTAGTGCGATCTACCTTCTCCTCCTTCAGTCCATATCATGCATGCAACAAAGAGAGCCCCCATTTTTTTTTTTAAATAATAGTGAAAAAAGAATGAAATTAGGTCACTGCCTGCCTCCATGAATGCGTTTTCCGCTGTGTGGCATAAATTGCAATTACATCCATGTTCTCATTGCGATATGATGTTTTTCCTGCTGGGGCGCTGGATTTAATACAGGGTTTGAAAGTCTTTCACACTTAAGTTGAGCGGAGAATTCCGCGTAAGGCCCGTTTTGACAGTTAACACCTACATTTTGGGATTGCTCCACCTAGAGTGCGTATCTCGAGCATAGCCACGTAAATAAGCGCGCAAAGCCCAGAGGAGAATTCGCTTCGCCAGTTACGCGCGACTAAAGTGCTTTTTCAGACTTACGCACAGCGGAGAATCGCCCCGTTAGTGAGAACTAGCATAAATATGGCTTTTCATTTAGTTTCTAGTGTCATGCATTTGAGACAGAAATTTCAGAAATTTCTTGTGATTTATAATTGTGTTATTCAGAAATGTCTAATTGTTTAGATGCTTTACCAATGAATCTTTGGTAATGAATCAAAGTTGTGTTTAATAAAGTCTTGGTCGACTTGCACATTTTTGTGAGTACATAACCTATTTACGCTACTGTAGAAGTTTGGTAACATTACTTGCATTTTTAGAGGTGTAATTTACGAGATACATCACATGTGCCAATAGCGGCTGTATTAAGGCATTCGTCAAGCTCGGCTATCTATGTCAATGTTCGATGGCTTCAGCTTAGCGCAGTTGCTGTAAACCAAGGGAGCCACCTAACATGTAAGCTGGCTCCCTTGGTTTACAGTAACTGCGCTAAGCTAAAGCTAAAAAACACTGCGCCCAAAGCAGGACAACGCCTGGACGGATTTTAACCAGTTTTTTTTTTCACATTTTTAAGTCTGGGGGTGACTGAGACTGACTTAATTTCATGTTTTGGTGGAATATTCCTTTAACTTGATATGTGGATGTTATGTGTATGTTGAGAATCCAATGAGAATCCATGCACTAGCCTCAACCAGCATTAGGTGTGCTGAAAGGTTTGGCTTCAGCCACCAGACAGACCTAATGACGTCCATATAGGACTTTCTAAAATGGATAGTTCCAGTTGTTCCTGGTTGAATTGCAGAATTACATATCTACAGTATACCGTTGTATATTCCCTTGATATACCACAGCTAAGACCACATTTCGTTCTATATTGCTGTGCCATTGGAAAGCTACGTTGGCTGCATTTGTGCGTTACAACATGAAGAAATGTTGTTTGGGAATAAATTGCTACATTTCATGTTGCTGTGGCTTTATCTAATGAAACTTAGTCTGTGTGGTAACTGTTTTAGAAAAGCAATAAGCCCCTTATAGCAGTTCAGTCCGGAGTGAATCAAACCGAAGCCCTGTTGCCTGAGGCTGCCGAGTGCTGTCGATAGGTATCAGAACTACATCAGTTGGTAAAACATAGGCCAAATTCGAGAACTAGCCGCTACCGCTAACTGATTAGGGCATATCTTTTTAGCTATGGTTTCGTTTTCATATGCCCCATAATGCTTTATTTCTACAAAAAATGCATCATCAACCAAATAGATTTTATGTAAACCATGAGTGTTGCCAAGCAATGCAACAGTTAATCAACAGCTTGCAAGCGTTCAAAGTGATTACTGTGAAGAGTCACCCATGGTATGTTGGTGGATATCCCTACGGTTAGTGACGCGTAGAATGTGTCTCATCAAATCAGAAATCTAATCACTTAGCTCTTTTGAATGGTAACTATACAACCATAGTAAATTGCAGTTGAACTTGTAAGCAACAATGGAAACATCACAACAACTGAACAGATGTCTTTATAACTGAGCTGCACACTTTTGTATTTTTTGTATTTGTAGTTTTAAACTGATGTCCATTACTTACACGGTTGCAACCGAATGATAAGTGAGATGACAGCCTTGTTGTATAAATATGGAATAACTGAACTTGGCAGAAAACTTCAGTTAGTTATTGGCCTCCACCTCACTCATTAATTCCGTATAAAAGCACACCTCGAAGGTTGTTTTACCTTACCTAACTTGGAGTAGCCTAATTGTATGTACCCTTTCACCATTTCCCTCAAGCATCTCAAAACAGAAAGGGGTAGAACAACCATTTTCATAAGCACAGATATTCAAAACTGACACAGTCCAACACATTTCTGGTAACGGCAGAAACGTTTGTGCAATGTCACTGAAATGCTTTGAATTTCCAAGACATGCTGAAGGTTGAAAGCCTGGCGGTTTTGTGGTAAAGACTAGCATTGTGATAGCATCTGCCCTAGCACACCACCAACAATCATAATGAGAATCTTATTGACACATTGACATCAACAGTTCCTACACACTTTTCCGAATATTGAATGTGATGGAAATTTAGAATGGCCCTTTTACTGACACCCCGTCTGCAAACAGCACAAGTAATATTGGGCTTGTGGTTCAAAACTAGGGGTGGGAGTGTTGAATTTGGACAGCTACTTCCTGTTTGAAACCTGCAAGGTACATTTTGCACTTTTCTTCTACCCTGTTGTGGTCTAGAAATGACTCAAATAAATATCACCCTTCAACTGTAATGAGAATTTCTTTTATCACAATAACAGGATTTAACTTTTCATCGAAATTCAAGTTCCAGAAAATAGAAAGAGAAAAACAAAAAATCTATATAAAAATATCTACCTTTTCAGCGTACAGGTAATATTTATATGGCTATATGTAGGAAGATATCTCCTCAAAGGCTTATTGCGTAGATTTTTTTTTTGCATTGAGTTTATTATTATTTTATTTTGTATTCACACATTAGCCAGCTATTAATGATTAATGCTTGTCTGTGCAGACAAATTGTGTGGGGCACTCTGAGTCTGAAGTGCCTCATGTGTAGCCCCATAATGGTGTTCAGTTGGCAAGCCTTCTGGAGAAAAACAGTCAACTTCGATGTGACTCAGTCAGGGCTATCCCAAGCAAAGGCATCTTCATGTTTACTCACTTCCACTGCACTATTTCTCAGAAACCAGTGACCACACACAGGAACACAATTCAGTGCGAAACTGAATGTGTGTGTGTGTGTGTGTGTGTGTGTGTGTGTGTGTGTGTGTGTGTGTATGTGTGTGTACATTGCCTATGTGTTGGTGGTTGGTGCACACAAGTTTAAAAAATATACTGTTAAGTATTCCTCTTTGCCGCTTACTCTTAAGTTTACAGAAATGGTATGCTATAATAGGTGAATTAGCCATGGGGTTCACTCCCCCTGCAAGTCACTTTTCTACATCAGCCCCCCATTGCTCCATGCCAGACAAGACTATTGAAGACAGAAGGCCTAAACAGCATGTGTCACTTCCTATGAGAAGACTACAAAATACACAATAAGCACACTTTGACAAAGCCTGCAACTTGTACTCATAAGGGCCCATGAGTTAGCCTAGTGGTGCTGGGACCTGGCAGAGCAGTAGGCTAGCTGGTGTAGCCCAGTTCCAAGAAATTATGCTAAGCTAGGCTTGCATTGTGACACTGGGTTCTATTGCATAGTATTACAGCAGTTTCATCTCCCATATTTGAAAGGACCTTGTGGCCTTCAATCAAGCCAGGTGCCTTTTTTGGATCCTGGTGGTCTAGCTGTGGTCTGGTTTGTCTCCAAGGCCTATCCATACTACTCTTATCTGACAGCTAGTGCAGCCTGGAGCACTCCGGGGAAATTACTTTTGATCTGGTGTCAAAATTTATCACAAAGACTTGTACACTTGTTTTGTACAGTAGGTTCTTGCTGTAGGAGACTCGTGTCTAGAGAGGATCTTGGAGGATCTTGGTTTTGTTAACGCATATTTTTGAGATGTGTACATTTCTGTTGCTATGACTTCTGTATTTTCAGACAAAATATTGGTTTCAAATCCTCTTCAAGCATTGAAATTGTCCATAAGCGATATTCTTCTTGCAAAGAACAAAGAATAATGTAGGCTATTTGAAAGAACTAGGCTAAATGTTTTTTTTTTCACTATAAACATTAGGGATGTAATGATACCAATGATACTTTATCACATGGTAGAATGGATGATTGGTTGACAAGGTGTCAATTTTCTAGATAACGGGACACCTATGAAGTAGACCTGGTAAAAAACTTACTGGTCAGTAACCTAAGAAAATAGTACAGCAAATTAACAGGTCGTTAGCACCTTTTGAAAGTGGACCGCGAGTTTCTTTTATGTTTCAAACGCTGGTTGTACCGTGTGATAAGCAGAACAACGTCCTTCGAGGTGTCTCGTTATAGGGAAATAATAGACTTCGCTGTCGGACTGTTATAACGCTTCCACCTCGTCCATTATTTCCAATGGACGAGGCGGAAGCGTTCTAACAGTCCAACAGCGAAATCTATTTCCGGGAATGAAGTGGAAGCGTTCTAACAGTCCGACATCAAAGTCCATTATTTCCCTATAACGGGACACCTCGAAGGACGTTATTCTGCTTATCACACGGTACAACCAGCGTTTGAAACATAAAAGAAACTCGCAGACGTTATTCCTTACAGATTCACGATATTAAGGTCACAATACGATACAATATGATACATTAAAAAATAAAATGGTAATGTATTTTTAATGTACATTGTGCTTGAAAAGAATTAAATATGACGTCTCTGGGACGTTATTTCAGATTACTGCCCGAAGCCCTATCTAAATGAATGGGGAAATATGCATATCTCCAGATCAGAAGGTTGTACCCACATAAAAAGTGCATTGCATCAATCCCTATTAAAATTGAACACTGAATCGAATGATGCAAATATTTTTCGTGGGGGTTGCCCAAATAATGCTTTAAAATACATTATTCCAAACATGAATATGCTCACTGCGTCTGCGCAAACATTCGCCACATGGCTATGACGGAGGGAATAAGGCTAACTGTCAATCATGGCACTTTGAACAACATTATTGGCAACTTTCACTGCAGGGCAGGACTTCCAGTTTATGAATTCAGTCATCTTTGTGTAACAAAATGTCTCAATGCATATCAATGGGCCGGTTTGGGAAGTGCCTTGTCTCCTCCTATAAATTGTCTCTGACGTCATCTGACTTAAACTGTCAAAGTAGGCCAGGGGTGCGTTACTGAGGCCTACAGGTCTCTTATGCATTAAACAACAGAAAAGTTTGTTATTTTTAGTTGACTGTAACTCCTTAGTTTGTTTTAATAACTGTAAATGTGGCAAGTTTACCATTTTATGTCGTACAGAAGTGAGCACTTATTCTAGACTATTTATCATGGGCGTTTCATGGTGCCAACATTTGTATTTTTGATGCATATTGTTTGTCTGAAGATGAATTTGAATTGAATTTTGTATTCCACGTTATCAGTGCCAGAGTGTCGTTTTTTGCAACACTACCTTTATCTGCCCATTTGATGACAACGACTTTACTCTTCCTCAGGCTATCCAGTTACTGTATAATATAGACATGTCCTTTTTTAATGTTGGCAGTTGTTCTATATGAGTCTTTCTGCAGAATGTTGCTAGAACAGGGGTGTTATTTAGAAGATGAAACAGGTTAAGGGCAGAATATACTCCAAACGTTACATGTGATGGTCATTCTAGGATTAACTGGGTTATGATGATACCATATTTGTGCGTGCAGACTGGTAAAACGGAAAAGAGCTACTTTCAATTTAAACTAATTCAGATTGGTGAGTAGGTACAAAGCTTAATCCTTTCGACAATACTGCGACACGTTGATCTTTCAAAGGACCGTCTGAGATGTTAATGCCTCTCTGGGACTTGTGTGACTTCTGGAGTTCATGGGGTCAATACTTTCTAAAAGATCACCAACAGAGCCCCACACTGAACATGAAGACAGACTAGCCTTTATTATGTCATGGTCTGGATCCAACTTTTTTATTTATGTCTTATTCTCACAATAAATAGTTATATTTTTATGAGCTGTATAGTTTTTTTAATGTATGTATGTTCCTTTAATGTGAAAAATTGGTCTGTAATTTAATTATCCATCCTGCAGTCAGACAGGTCTGGGTCAAAAAATGTAAAAACAGGAATTCCTTGGCAGATGTAGCCATTGTGTACATAACTGTGATACAGACCAAATCAGCTTTTCCTCTGTAACCTTAGAGTTTGTCAATGTCAATATATTTTTTTCTATCAAGGACACCAGAGTGCCTGAAACACTTGACCTTAGCAATCCAACTGAGATGACCTCAAAGCCTGAACAGGTGGAGGCAGAAGAGAGGGTCTTTGTTGATAATCTTTATCACTTCATGAAGGATCGAGGCACTCCAATTGAGAGAATACCTCATCTTGGATTTAAACAAAGTGAGTTCTGTGCCATTTGAAAAAATTGTTATCATCATGAACCTTAGTGTCTCACTTCCTTTTAATCTTAGTGGTTCTCAGTTTTTGCTTTCTGTCTACAGTTAATCTATGGAAAATCTACAAAGCCGTGGAAGCTCTGGGTGGATATGACTCTGTAAGTATTAGTTTGATGTTAAGCAGGACAGTTGCCACACCATTTGCACAGTGCACAAGTTTTCTTGATATCAGATATTATTTATATATTTTATCTGCAACTTATGGCAATACAGTACATAAAAATGTTTTTCTGTTTCTGGAAAAAGTGCATAGGTCAAATATCTACAGACACAGCTTCTTGCCTTGCTGCCACTTCCTTGTGTGGAAAAAGTGGCTTTGGGTTGTGAAGAGCACAAACAGCAACATTGTGACCGTTTTTGACCACAATGAGAGCAGGATGTCCATTTCTTAATGTATCTGTATAACAGGCCAGGCTTCAAAGGCTCTCTGCTCTTTCAACCCTTCTCTTCATTGAAGCAAAGTTTCCCCTCTGTGGCTATGATGTGACTGAGTAATAGAATAGAAAGTAATAGAATTTCTGTGTACCCAGTACACTGAAAACTGATGAAAAGGGGAATTCCTACATTGTATTAGTTTACAGTTTTTCACAATTGGTAAAACATAAAACCTTCAGTTCTTGAATCAGTCACTCTTTTGGCAAAACCACAAACATCACCTAGTTAGGTATAGTTTGTCAATCTCATTCCTTTTTTATTTAAACTCTGAACACGTTTATTTAACTGAAACACCTGTTGTGCATTACTAGTTGAGGTTCTGTTTGTGATGCAGAACTGCAAGCAGCACTGTGTAACCAGTAATAGCGCTATGCACAGGCATTAACCCTCAAACACAACTCAAAAATAGCCCACATGTTAGTTAGTAGAGTTTTTTCACAATGACAAAAAGACACATTTTTTTAAACCTTCCACCTTCCAGTATTTCTGATAATGGTGAAAATGGTTAACACAGACCCCAATTTTTGAACTACATTCACAAAACTTGCAAAACTGAATAATGATCTCAAGGGTTTTAACTGAGCTGTAAAACAAATATGCTACTCAAAACTAAAACATTACATAGGCCCTAACAATCATTAGACATCATCACAAAATGGGAAACACTTAAGGCATCTAGCTCCAGAAATGTTTAACATTTGTTATGTGGTCAGTACGTACTTTGAAATACTAATATAAAAAAATAAAATCTAAAATCTAAAAGTTCTCAACACCGTGTGCAAAAAGTACTACAGGTAATATATACTGAATGTCACTCCATGACATGAATATGGTCACAAACATACAGTATGCATACAAAAGCATTTTATGTATGACCCAACTAAAAGTGCAGTTTGCCTCCTATTCTACCGTCTACAGGCTAGTTGGGCTCGTGAATAGCAAACTGGCAGCTGAAGCTAACTGATTTAAACTCACTTTCAGTTTTGTTTCCCATGGCCCCATTCAGTTACTATAAACTGTTGGCTCATGATTTGGTCTACCGGTATATTGCACCACATTTCCTCTTCTTCCCATCAGCATTTTATTACCTCAAACGACAGGACTATAAGGCACTCTGGACTATAACTTTGGTTGATCTTTTGGTTTAATTGATCTACTGGTTGATCCACTCATGACTCAATTTTAGCGTCAAATATAGAGACCGATTTCAATTTCAAATGGCCCTGTATTTCATGGAGTTCATGACACCACTCACCCGTGTTGCCAGGTACTGTGGAACTAACACAGCCACACGGTATCAAAGATCAACCACCATACTCATCAGTAGGCATGGGGCCTTTTAATATACAGTAGTTATCCCTCTGTTTATAATAAACCCATGAGTGTCTGATGTCAGAATGGCCAATTTTCATTTTGTCTGACCATGATCCCAAGGGCCAAATGGCATTTTAACAACTTTAATCTTGTCCAAACAGGTGACAGCTCGACGGTTGTGGAAGAATGTATATGATGAACTAGGAGGGAGTCCAGGAAGCACAAGTGCAGCTACTTGTACTCGTAAACACTATGAGAGGTAAGCTTCACTTTTTAAAAATCTTACCGTCTTTGGTATAAAATAAGGAAAGAAGCAAGGAGAATGCTAAATGCAGCATGTCAGTTGTAACTCCTCTGCCCATGTCTTTCTACAACATAGTTCAGTTCAGATCTGTCCATCAAACACAAAATGCTTTGCACACAATGATTTTCTCATTGAGGATGAATGGGGTGTGGAATTCACAACTTGATTCAATAGACTTAGACTGCCACCTAGCGGTGGTAGATGGAAGGCTTCTCAGAAACACAAAGGCCTACAAAGATGTCTCATGCTCACATAACTTGTATATACAAGAAATCAATGTATTCGTCATTTATTGATTCCTCACTTCCTAACAATAAGGTTCCAAAGAGAAATTTCAAATAGTCACTAAACAAATACCTACGTTGTACACTACAAAGTTGATCATATCACATATCACGGCATACATTGTGCACAGACACAGAGTTTTGTTCTAAGTTGCATTAATTTAGAAAGGTCAGACCAAACATCAAAATTATTAAGTTCGATGTGAATCAATCCATATCCCTATTGTTCAAGGTCACTGAATGCTGTTTATAGGAAAAAGAATGAAAAAAATTGATACAACATAGGCCAAATAATGAACCGGGTAGCTAATTATTGCATGAATGATGAGCTAGTTAACAACATTTTTCAGGACATTTCTCTCAGTTCCACTGTTTCCGTAGTTGCTGCACTTGGCTTTGTATTGTAAGGAAAAATAGATATAGCCTACTGAACAAATCTATTGAACAGCTCTATTAAACATAATTAAGGAACATCAATTGTTTTCGCTGCTAGGTGTGGGTCATTGATATTAGAAAATCTTTAAAATTTCAAGAGGTACAGTGATATTCAAGCATTGTTTTTTAGCTGTGTTAAAAATGCAGTGCAAATTCAGCATTCAACATTTCAAGCTAATGCACCACCATTGATGATGTTTATTTGTCCATCTACAGGCTTGTTCTACCTTTTGAAAGACAGCTGAGAGGAGAGGAGTATAAACCTCTTCCTCTGCCTAAACCTAGAAAACAGTACAAGAAGAGTCCAGTAATGAAGAGTGTCAAACCTGACAAGAGGAGGAAGAAACTGACTGAAAAGGATGAAAAGACCAATTCTAAGGTTCATGTTCATGGGTTCTTTGTCGAGGCTTTTATCCAAGCCTATATACAGTACATACTTACGGGCCCATTGGGAAGGCCAGCGCGGCCTGGAAGGCACTGTTGAGGGCAAAAAAGACCAATTTAGGCTTAAGGACAGGTTAGTGCTTGGCAGGCAGTGCAGCCTGGAAGGTTCTGTTCAGGGCAAAAAACACCATTGAACACAACAATGACAGCATTTGATTTTTTAGTATTCAATTCAATTCAATTCAATTCAATTCAATTTTATTTGTACAGCGCCTTATACAAAGGAATGTCTCAAGGCGCTTTACAGCAGGAGCACC
>JASCIP010000302.1:570073-580264 GCA_034783695.1 Sardinella gibbosa
ATAACAGACACTGTTTGCCTGAGGAGGTGAAGGCTTCTACAGTACATGACACAGCACAGTGTTCCCTCTCTGAGCACACAGAACCTCTTTCCTTTTGCTTTTATACGCGAGCGTGCAGTGCTTGTGATGGCTGTTAGTGAGTATAAAAGTGAGCTGGAGTGTTCTCAGCCATCCCCATGATCTAAAGTGGCCCTGAAGGCTGGAGTGGAGGAATGCCCTGTGAAGGAGCGCCGACCTCAGACTTTTCTTTCATGCTTGACTTGCTTTCTTTCGTTCCTGCTCTTCACATCTTTGTACAGTAACTCATCCGTCCATCTCTGCTCCCTCCCTCAGAGTTGTCCATGAACACGGCCTCCTTCGCCAAGAGTGCCGCCATGCTGGGCAACTCGGAGGACCACACGGCGCTGTCCCGCGCGCTCTCCCAGCTGGCCGAGGTGGAGGAGAAGATCGACCAGCTGCATCAGGACCAGGCCTACGCCGACTTCTACCTGTTCTCCGAGTTGGTGGGGGACTATGTCCGCCTGCTGACTGCTGTCAAGGTGCGCTCACGCCAATTCCACTCACCCAGAAAACACACTGGATGAGCACAGAATCAAATTGGACACCTGGTAGTGATTGCGTGAAATCTCTGTCTCTGTCCCTCTCCCTCTCCCTGTCCCTGTCCCTGTCCCTGTCCCTCTCCTTGTCCCTGTCCCTGTCCCTGTTCCTGTCCGTCTCTGCAGGGCGTCTTTGACCAGCGGATGAAGACCTGGTCCAAGTGGCAGGATGCTCAGGTGATGCTGCAGAGGAAGCGGGAGGCGGAGGCCAAGCTCCAGTACGCCAACAAGCCCGACAAGCTGCAGCAGGCCAAGGACGAGATCAAGGAGGTAAACATCCCGAAATGGACACACACACACACACTCACTCACTCACTCACTCACTCACTCTCACACTTTGAGTGGCACAAGCAGATTTTGAACCCCTGACAGGAAAAATGGCTGCCGGGCCACTTCCTAGCCATCAACCCCCTCTACTGGTGCTGGCGTCCTCCCCCACCATCAACCCACTAGCAGACCAGTGAAGCATCAAGACCATCCAACTTTGTAGGCCTTTATTGACCATCAGCAAACATGGCCGTCCATGAGCCCTGTGTGAGGGGGACACGGGGTAAAGGGAGCCATGTTGTGACGCTGGTTGCAGCTGTAAGCTGCTCCAGTGACTTTAGCTGCCTAGTGCAGATACTGTATGTCTGATGGCAGGAGCGTCTGATGGCATCATGTCTTTTAAAAGGCATTAAGTGAGGTTAGACTGGGCTGGTAGAACACTGCCATGGCTCTGATGCTTGAGGAAGTGTTGGGAGTCTACAGCTCGAGCCAAAGGCTAATGTAATGTTGGAATGGAGAAGCAGTATGCTAGGAAACCACACACACACACACACACAAACACACACACTAGCCTTCCCCACAAGAGCAGGGTCCAGGGAAACCCTGTGCTGTGTCGGTGAGCAAGAAAAAAGCCAAAGTTCATGACTGATCTGAATTCTTTTGATCACAAGGCCTTTCTTTTGTTTTCCCGCCTATTTAATTTCTGCATTTTTCTTATCATGCTTCCCCCCAACCCAAAAGGAAATTGTGGAGGTAGGACCCTGGCTTTCACTGGCCTTCTCTCTATTTCAATTTCTATTTGTTCATTTTTTTTTTGCACCAAATCTTGTTTTTGCTTGTGTGTCATGAAATAGATTAGGTTCATCTTCTCAAGATTCTCTCCTGCCCCCCTCACCTGTTGGGCTACATATTTTTTATTTTATTTTATTCTCTATGTTCTGTCATGCCTCTGCGACTGGCATTAGTGCGTCTGGCCTAAGTACAGTATGGCGGGGAGTTATTCAATTCAATTCCATTTGATTTGTACAGCGCCTTATACAAAGTAATGTCTCAAGGCGCCTTACAGCAAGGAGCACCCAAGAGCACCAGGGACAAGGAAAAACTCGAAAAGGATTTTGTTAATGATAAGAAGAAAGCTTGGGCAAGACCACATGATCACAGTATATTTAAAACTGTTAAAAATTATACAGTGGTAAATAGTTTCACAATAATGACCCATAGTATTGTAATGTATAGCCGGTAGCAACAGTACCAAATGTTGAGTTAGTTAGCTAGTTAGCTGCTTAACCAGAGCAGAAGTGAAGGTGGGCAGTGATGGGACGGGTTTATATACTCTACTGTTTTATCTGTCAGTGCTGTGACTGGCCCTGTTCCCCTTTGACCTGTGACCCCACTGCCTGTTGTTCACGTTTCTTATCAACAGCCTCACAAGACGCCTACTCTATCTGTGTCTATGGAGGAGCATCACCCATATTGAGTTTGTCTCATTGTTTGTCTTGCTCAGCAGTTAGCAGTAGAGATGGCCACCTCTGCTTTTTAGTCTAAACTGAGACATTAGACATAAAGGGGTTTTTCTCCAGCATATTCATTGGGCACACAATATTGAGTTCTTCAGGTGCTGTGTTTATTGCACGTTTGATATTGGGATATTTGGATTGTCTTATTTATGTACAGTACATTGCAGTTAAAGGGTTTTCCGAAATGTCCCATGTTCAGTCAGCCCAAAGTGGCCTCTAGACTAGAGAATGTCATAGCGTGTCCATCTACAAGATCAAGAGGATGGCTCCATTTGTGTGGTTTCTGTATAATGAATCATTTTGATGTTTTAGTGCTGCATGCATACTCGGTCCATTTGATATTAGGTACAAATGTCGTTTTTTTCCCCCACAGAACTTTCCTGTTTTATCATTCCATCCTCACTTCTAGAACTTTTCCTGGTTAGCAGTAGCATTAGCATAGCATTAGTGTTTTCTAGAGCACCGTTGCAATGCATTCAGTACCGTGCTGTAGCCTAATCCTTCTTCCTTCTACTACAGAGTTGTTAGTGAGAAAATGGTAGGAAGGGCAGTCAGCCATTAGCGTAGTGTTAGCGATAGCCTAGGAGCACAGTGCCAGAATGAGCAAAAGCTCACTGGAAGTCTGCCTTCTCTCTTGCAGTGGGAAGGGAAGGTTGAGCAAGGAGAGCGAGATTTTGAGCAGATATCGAAAACCATACGCAAGGAGGTGGGAAGATTTGAGGTAAGAACAACATTTCTTTATTGAACTTAAAATAAAATAAAATAAAAAACACTTAGGGCTAGTAAATTAGATGTTAATAAGCTTTGTGTATGTAAATGATATGATTAGGTCATGATTGACTAGATCTAAAGCCTCTGGTGAGCTAAGACATGAAGTTCTAACCGACTCTTTGTTTCTCCCTGCAGAAAGAGAGAGTGAAGGACTTCAAAATGGTCATCATCAAATACCTAGAGTCTCTCGTCCATACACAGCAGCAGGTTTGTAGGATTTGAAAGAGCAATAAACTGTCTATAACTTCAAATGTGGGATTATGATTAATATTGTGATTCTGATTCTGATTATGATCAGGCAGAATAATTGTATCTACCGCATAACTAATCATGCAGTGCTTAAACCACAGAGGAGTGCAGTGCAGAAGAGCAAAAGTGAAGGTGGTTCATATGGTGTATTGCTATATGCTTGAGATGAAGGGATTCACTACCATTTGTAGATTTGGCAGTAATGCAGATAAAGATTTTTTAAAGTAAATGTTTTTGTTTTATTTCAAGGAGGCAGTGACAGCAGCAGTGTGAAACATTGTGGTTTATGATGTTTTTTTGTTTGTTTTACAGCTGATAAAATACTGGGAGGCATTCTTACCCGAAGCCAAAGCTATCGCATAACCAGGCAGATCTTTGTTTACTGAATCTTGTAATCTCACTCTAAAGGATGATGCACAGACAGATTAAATCTCAATGACCACTTGAAAATTAAACACTAGAGATCTTTTTGATGGCTCACTCCCCACTTTTCTGATTCTTTTTTTTTTTTTTAATTCTTCTTCTTGTAGCTCATGTCTTAAAAAGATGCCCCATTTCTCTTGATTGGGCCCAGAAAGTTAGGAAAGGACAGGATTGTAAAAAGGGGTGATTGCGCTTCTTGTTTGGTGACATCACTGCTGTCCTGTCCTATCAGGAGCTTAGTGCCACATCACCTGGTTTTGTCTGATGCATTGTATCATATGGGCTCACCAGCGCCCATTCTTTTTTTTTTTTTTTCTTTTTTTTTTTTTGTTGTTGTTAAGCATGCTCCCTGTTCCAGCTAGTGTCATGGGCCCTTGAAGAACCTGCTCTGGGCACTTTTCCACGCTTCTGAACCATTGTCAGGACTACAGGGTTACAGGCAGACTGAACACATAGTGCCTACATAACAGTTTGTAAAGTGCAAAACGTATGTGGACATTCTTCCTTCATGCAGAAACCTGTGTGCTGACCATGAAATTTCCATTTGCAGCTTTTCCAGTTGTTTTACCTTGAGGTGCTGAGCCCCATGGTGTTGCTGCTCAGTTTTTTTACTTTGCCACTTAACCTGCAATTTTTGAATATTGAATTCCTGTGTTTGATTCCTTGTTTGAAAGCCTTGTCCTAAAAGATTTTTAAAAATTCATTTATTTTTTACTTCACATTCCTGTGCAGAAATGCTTGTGTCCTAATAAAGGAATGTACATCTTTATTGGTCAAATGTCCAGTTCTTTCCTGACCCTCTTAGAGACGAGATTTGCATTTGCATGCTATGAAAACATCCTTAACACAGGGCAACTTGTCGTGTATTTATGACTTAGCCTTTGAAATGTAGCCTCGGGTAAGCTGTCAAAAAGTAGGCTATACTGCGTTTGTCTGCCGACATGGCCACAGTTTATCGACAAGCTGTCATATTTACTATGACCAGTATTGTAGGTTGCAGGCCTACGAGAAGGAAGACAACTGAAGGTGCAGCGTTCTGCTTTGGGGATTCGACAGCGTGGAAGGGACATGAATACAACTGGAAAACAATAAAAGATGTCAGTGTTCTGTTCATTAGACAGTAGGCTAATAGCTTGTGCTGTTTTTTTATGGAAGCCCGTTTCCGTTACGTACAAAAAAATAAAATCATATATCTTATGGGGAGAGACTCTCTCATAGTATCTTGTTATTCTGAGATTCTCACAATCTAGTATCTTACTATCTCAGAATAACTAAATACGATCTCACAATAATGAGATCAGATTTTTTTTTTTATATGGTGCAAACGGGCTTCCATAGATACAATTATAAAAATAAATGTAAAAAAAAAAAAAAAAAAAAAGTGACTATTGGTGGACAAAGTGCACCCCTACAATTTTTTAAAGGTTTGACCATTCCGGGCTTTGTAGTATTTTTGTAGGTTGCTTTGGCCCTTTGACAGAAATACTACACTGTTGTTAGAATGTTTAAGCTGAAACTATTATCTGGCATGGATGTGGCCTGGAGGCCTTAAACTGGAGGAAAAGGCTATACATTTGCAGTAATCACAGGTAGGCCGAGGCTACAGCAGTATGCCATTTTGTTGTTAAATTTGCAATAGGCCCTAGGTGGCTGTCAATAGCCTACTTCTAAAGATGGTTGATCAGATGATCAGGTTACCTTCTATGCTATGGTACAGTAAGTGTTAATTCTCCCCTGCAGGTTAGCGGACTGTGAACAGGTCCTTATGTGGGCTGACTTCAAGCTCACATCAATTTGTAAGGAATCATTAGCCGGGTAATAAAACCAGCCCCTTATTCTCCATTTTGTTTTGTGTGTTTTTGAGTGTCTGGATATTCAGTAGTGAGACTTGATTGCTTCCTGGAGATGTTTAAAGTTAAAAAGATTGGATCAGCCCTTGAGTGACAGCCTGCCTTGACTGATAGCATTCCAGCTCTGCATTCACAACTCCTCCCTCTGTTGCTGATTGGACAGGTTCAAATGCTTCCTGAGACAACAAGCTCAATGGGATCAAATCCAGACTAGCCCTGAAGGGAGATGAGAATCGAGTGGAAGGCAGGGCCAGGCTAAGGAATCAGAGCTCAGACCCCTTTATTTAAAGCTCACTGGCTCTTCAGCAGGACATAATGAGAAGAGCATTGGATGGAGAGTTTATAGGTACAATGATTCATTCAGTTCGAGCAGACACCTTACAAATATGAAATTCCCAAGATCCATAATTCAGTGCGTAGTGATTGTGATGTACGCTAGTGACAAACAGTACAAAACATAAACACAAATTTAGTAATTACAATACAGTACAATTCATGCTTTCTACAGGTAGACTCAAGACACTTGCCACATCTAGGGGACATTTTCCTACATGTTCCAATGCTTCAGCTTTTCATATAGCATTGTTATGAAATTTATTATATTGTGTTGCCATATCATCTTTGTTATTGTTTGTAGTGTATTTATTCAGCCTATGTTTAAGGCTGAATTTATCTTTTTGTATGTCCAATATTGAATTAGTTGCAGGGGCATTTGGGACAGTAGTGTATATAAATAACATAGTATTATAGTTGATGAAATTCTTATTTTTATATTATTGTGTTTTAAAATCAATCGGTAAACTTTGTATGTTGTATAATATTCACACAGTAACTGATCTTTTGTTCTTTCAGGAAGGGGACTATGGGTAAGTTTCTTTCAAAGGCAAGATTCTGGCACAAAATGTAGGCCTAGTCTATATTACCATAATTGTATCATTGATCATAATAGTGTTAGCAAAATAGTGTTGATTCCAAGCTTTACCCAACTGCTTTAGGCTAGTAGCGCAGCACATGAAGGTTGTTTCTTTGAGTTCAATTCCCACAACTTTAGAGCAGAGCTGTGCGGGTGTGAAGTAAAAAAGGACGAAGAGAAAAAGCAACCCAAACTGATAAAATGCTGTCGCACGTTCCTGTCGAGCTCTATTTATCATATCTCCAAATAGCAGCGTTATGTTGTGTTATGGTCAGAATACAGTGACCTCAGCTTGATCAAGTGCAGCCCCCGCGCGCCGATAAGAAGAGCAATATAATAGAGTCCAATGAAGACAGTGTACTGTAATTATTTGTGCCCTGTCAAGTGGAGGCCTTTGGACCTTTGGTGATTCAAATCTGGGCGCTGCGCGTACAACGGGGAAACTAACCCTTGCCAGCCAGAGACAAATATCAGGCCGCTCCAGCGACACCGCTGAAATTGCATCAGTTTGTCATGCACACGGCTGCCAGCTCTCCTATAGTACTACACCCAGAGCCTCTCGCAGCAGCTCCCCCCCCCACCACCACCAGCCCCTAAAATATATATATTTGTATCAGTTAGAGCCTGCGAGGTAGGGCTTACAGCAATTAAATGTGTGCACTGGAAGTTTTGAACAAAATTTTGTTGTAAGAACAACAGAAATGTAAACATGCCTGTCCGTCAGGATAAGCCCAGTAATATTTACCACACTTGATGACAATCAAATAATGTAGTTCATGTTCACATTAATGCAGTTACATTTTTGCAGTTACATTTGTGCCTCACAACCTTATACAGTATTTCAATCTCATATGCAATTGTAAGGACCAACTGTGGCTGACTATGATATGTGTGCGCCATAATATTGTCATTTAGATGACTTACACACAACTCCAAATATCAATAGACAGATCTGACTGTGTTAACTTCATTTCTAGGTTTCCTTTCTCTTTGCTTGGGCTCAGTCTGTTTCCCCAGTCTGCAGAAGCAAACCTGTGCCATCAGCTCCTGGTGAGCACTAGGGGCCACAGAGCCTTTGGGGGATCCTGCAGTATCCTCAAAATTCTTATTTCCTTTGGTGAGGCATGTCAAGTTGTTGTTTATGGAATTGAATTGACAGTGAATGTGCTCGCTAGGCTATGTGACAAGCTCTGAGCCTGCATGGCTCCTGTGAAGTCAGTCCCGGCTCCACTTTTGTCTGAAGGACAAGGGATGGAGAATGGAGTGGAAAGAGGCGGAAAATGGAAACCATTCTGATTGGCTAAATTCCAAGTTTGTCGGCTTGGGTGTCTACATGTGCGGTGTTAGAAGATAAGAGTGCACTCGGCAGCCGGCTCAGAATTGTATTAATTTATTTTTCTTATCTGCCGATGGTGTGGCCACCCGAACCAGGAGATGATCCCATGACTGCTCATTTGGTGGTCCCCCGAGAGAAATGATTTAAGACACCGGCAACCTTTATTTATGTGCTCTTAGCTCTAATTTTACCACAAAACAACAGGTCTTCCCAACTGCGCGTGTGGTGCCTTTTATGTCAAGGTCTTCCTGACCATGTACAGTATATGGGGCCTGTGAAGTCAAGGTCATTCTGCAAGGCGAGAAATGAGATCTGATATGAAGTCTTGCGCTGCTCATATGGGCAAATGTGTGTGTTCTGGTTAAATGCAGAGCACCTGATAATCTCCCTGCAGATGGAAGCTGATCTCCATCCTCGCTGCTCTTTCAAATGAGGAGGTCATCGTCCAAGGCTCCAAGTCCATTTAGCGTCCTTGGCTGCATGGGCCACACGTTCCCACAGAGAGGCGTTTAGCAAGTCAGCATGTTGGGCTGCTGTTTGCTCAAGGAACCTTCCGGTACTTCCACTTCTGCACCTTTCCAACATATTTCTAACCCAGTTGCTGTCACTTTAATATACTTAAAATCTGCTTTTCTGTGAGTGATGGAAATGATTTAAACAAGTATTCTGAGTGTTTAATGAGGCCGAGGTCCTTAAAAAAACATTGATTTTGCACTGAATGACTTTCTGTCTGTGTTGTAATGATTAAGCGCGGGTCTCAACCTTTGCTTTGAATTTGTTTGCTCCCATGGGCTCAGCTGTGCAAGGCCCGCTAGTCATATTTTAGTCCGCTCCTATATGGAGCAAAAACTCCCCGTGAAGATTAGTTAGATCTCAGTACAGCATAGTCACAAGTGACCTTTTGAATAACGGTGTGTGCTAGACAGCAGTGCTCCTGCACTTTCTGTAATGTAGCATTCAGAGATTAAAAAAATAGTTTGGTTTGCTGGTTTTATTCCACATTCATGACACAGGCCAGAGTTGATATATTGTCTAATTTTCTTTTTTTCCTCACAGCAAGTATTTCCCTAGATTCCTGATTTTATTTGACAGGAAATGTTCCTCCTCGTCTTTTGAAGGCTCAGTAAATTTAAGCGGTGGCTGTAGGATTGAACTGGGGTCATTTGCATACATAAATTTATTGGCTATCTGACAGCTAGCGATACTGCCAAGCTCCACAGGAGACAGAGCTGACAGCAAGCAGAGCATTATCATTTGTGATGGGCCATCCGTGGACTCCATCCCCACCCCTCCCCTCTCTCTCTCTCTCTCTCTCTCCTTCTCCCTCTCGTGCTTACTCTGTCTTTACAGTCTGTCCATCCAATGCCTCAACTGTGTAGGCATCATTACTGTATATACTGTATTGAAGAATATTTGGTGAGAATTAACAGTGTTGTTAACACTGAATTTTGCTGGCATAGTTGAAATTATCCTGCTATGTTGCAATTTTGATGCAATGTTTAAACTTCACTTTATCATGTAGGTTTACCACTGTTGAATGATGATGATGATGATGATGATGATGATTGTAGTAGTAGTAGTAGTAGTAGTATTGTTGTTGTTGTTGTTGTAGTTATTATCATATTGTTATTAGGCTATTATTATTATTGTTATTAAACAGCACCTTTCACAAACTCAAGGTCACTAAATGATAACTGTCTAATTGGGTTTTTGCTCCACTCTGATTTGTAAGACAGACCTATTTTAGTATCTCTGGGGGGAATCCTCCACTTCAAAGGAACCAAACTGAAATGTCATCTGGACACCTTCAAGGATATTTGGCTTGTCTTAACACAAGAGGCCTTTAAGACTCCTCTTACACCCATCTGAAGGGTTCGTGCTCGAGGAACGCGTAGAGATTCCAGCAGGAGCCTTCTGAGAGGCTGTGTGTTCTCCAGGTCTATGACCTTTCTAACTTTTTATGCTCATTTGAAGTGAGAATAACCATCTTCTGTCCCAGAGAGGTCTATCTGCCAACAAAGGCTTCTTTAAGGTTCCAACAGAACCAATGATGAACTTGTTTTTTTGTAAAGGGGTAGCTGCTCTGCAAGCTGGTGGCGTGCTGCTTATTTTCTCCCCTCTCCAAGGAAAAAGGTCAGAATTGCAATGGGAATGAATTGAATTGTGAGCGGGGGCAGCTGGCAGTGTCAAATGACCTGGGCTGGACTTCTTCCCGTTCCATTAGCTGGCTGTTCTCCAGTCGTTCAGTCAGTAAATGTGGCTTGACACC
>JASCIP010000302.1:657429-678350 GCA_034783695.1 Sardinella gibbosa
GTTGTATCTGCTGCTGTCGTTCTGATACCTATCGACAGCTCTCGACAGTCTCAGACAACAGGACTTCGGTTTGATTCTCTCCGGAGTATTACTTTAACAAGTATAAATGCAGAGAACAGTAAGAAATAAGAAAAAAAATAAATTAAATAAAATAGGACAATATAAAAATGATATAAAAAAATAAAGATAAAATGAGGCAAAAGAATGCCAGTGAAAAACAAAACATAGTACAGGTTTTTACAGATGGTTCTATCCCCAATTTTGAATCATCTACATAGGGTCTCTTCAACAGTTAGGTAGGTTGCTACTACCAAAATAACCTAGATAGTTTTAATTTTTACTTTAATAAACACAATGCGAATGAAAGAGTTGAAATCTGTACTGTGTGCGCCCTTTTCATTTTTAGGCTAACACCTTACAGTTGTCTTGGTACACCTTTCTGCATTGATTTCAGCCCAATCGCCTTCCTGGAACAATTCAGTGCTTTGGCAAAGTATTCATATTACACTGCAATAATAGTAGGCTACAGTATGTAGGCTACACAAAAATACATGACGTAGCCTAAGTACAACACTAGTACATGATATTACATATTGTTACACCGGTTATACCACTGTACCTGATAGGGTAGATACACCCCTTACTAATATATGAAGTGTTACGGTAGTCATTTCGATAGCTGTATTTGATCTGATCTCAGCATTTTGAGTAAATGATTTGTTTAAGTAAATGATTTTCTTTCTTTTTACAGTTGCCAATGGACTATTTGATTGATAAAACCACCAAAGTTCTATTGTACATTCTATTTGCTACTTGTGGACTGATAAGTTTGCTGCTGTTTATATACTCCATTGGCAATCAACCATCTGCTCCTTGTCCAGTTTATCTCAAGAAGGCACCCAACATTACTGAGGGAAAGCAGGAGAAGCCCATTCTTTTGGTCTGGCTGTGGCCACTGGATATCAAATTTGACCCTAAAGACTGCAAGACCTATTTCAACATAGACAGCTGTGTTCTCACTGATGACCGCTCATTTTACGGCGTTGCAGATGGAGTCCTTTTCTATCACAAAACCATTGCGTGGGATCTCAGTAATCTCCCTAAGGATCCACGGCCAGCTTTCCAAAAGTGGATATGGTACAATGTGGAATCTCCAACCAACACTGGCAGGAAAGCTGGACTGGATAGTTTGTTTAACCTCACTTTGACCTACAGACGAGAATTAGATATCACCACTCGCTATGAACTGAGTATTGAAAGAACTCAAGAGCAATTTGTCCTTCCCAAGAAAGACAAATTGGTTTGCTGGATTTCAACTAATAGTCTCCCAGGGACTGGTGCATCAACCCGACTCAACTATTACCACGAACTAAAAAAACATATAAATGTGAATGTGTATGGGCGAGCTGTTTCAGAAGCACGTTTTCTTAAATATGAGGAATATTATTCTACTCTTGCGAGCTGCAAATTCTACCTGGCTTTTGAGAACTCCATTCATGAAGACTATATCACAGAAAAGCTAAATGGACCAATGGTTAGTGGGACTGTGCCCATAGTTCTAGGTACTACCAGGGAGAACTATGAACAGTTCATTCCTGCAGACTCATTTATACACGTGAATGACTTTCCCAACCCAAAAGCACTAGCTGAGTATCTGCATCAGTTGAGTCAGAACAATGAACTTTATATGCGTTACTTTTCATGGAGGAAATATTTCAAGGCTAAACCTCATCTTCTGGAAACCCGCAATGAATTCACACAGCCTGTCTGTGAAGCCTGTGCCCATATTGTCAAAGACAATACATTTAATGTGGTCCATGATCTTTTCTGGTGGTACCATAAAAATGTTAATGGACGTCAGTGGTGATGAGATCTCTAACTCTGACTCTAGAGACCTGTTTGTTTTGCATTTGAATTACCAGTCCTCAATATATTTCACATGGTTGAAAACCTGTGATTTGAAAAGCAGTCCAAAACAAGTAGGCCACACTATACACACACACTATAAATTGTTTCTCTATTCCTCCTAACACTTCAGCCTTTAATTTCTCAGCTAGCCACCTCAGCTGGCCTAGAAATCTAGACGTACTCTAGCGGCAATAAGTGGTTGGTGAATCTAGAAATGAATGTAGAATGAATGCCTCAGGAGCTGTTCTGGAATTTGGTCAAACCAATCACATCACTCTATCCTTGTAGATAGTCGCTTGGGGGCTGTGACTCCTTTCAGAGGCAGTTTGAAAGACAACTGCTGATTCCGCCCCCTTGGATGGAGCTTGGTCTACTGGCTGTAGGCCGACTATCTTGTAGTCTGGCTTGTCAGAATCTTTTGTTTTTCATGTTTAAACCTATTTTTGGTTGGTATGTTTTTGTTTACTCATTTACTTTAATTTCTGTTAGAATGTCTGACTCTTACAGTAAAGCATATTTCGGTTAAGCTTCACACAATTGTCCACGGTAAATCCATGTTGGTTCACACAAGGTGTCTTTGTGTGTGTGTGTGGGTGTGTGTGTGTGTGTGCTTGCATTCTGTAACAAGTTATGTTTATAGTCAAACCTTATGTACCTTAATCCTAAATCAAATAGATTGTTCTTTTTCCTGTTAGTGGCTGCACACACACAAAGTCATGAAGTTACATATGGGAAAAGAGAAAAGGGGAAATTGTTGCTTTTATTTGAATTGCCAGACTTCATGAGCCAAGTATAGTATAAAAATCAACAGACATTTTACTGTATAGCTGACATTTAGAAAATAACAACAGTTGGTACTGATCAGGCTACATCAATAAGTGTTGCTTCAGGGTAGTTGCACTTGTAAACAGTTTTTGTCTGCAGCACTATTCAAGTAACCAAAAGGAATACTGATATGCAAGTGACATGGCGTCCACTACCGCACCGCATGGAATAAAAAAGTTGAAGCTTGCAACATTCTGCTACTGAAGGATGGACAGCACAGATCTATGGCACTGGAAGGCAAGGAGACTTGCTCTTGTTTGACAAAAACACAACAGACAAGTGACTGCAGTCGCTTTTAGTGTACAAATGCAATTGAGCAGTTTGGGAATCATTGACTAATCAGTCACTTCAGCCCATCGCTATACCCTCACTAAGCACACAGTGAATAAGATGATATTAAATACATTCAATATTGCGGTCACATAACAATACATACAAACAGCTCAATACAGCAATTTATGTTGGATTCTATGACAATATGGTTTCACATGTTAGTTTAATATGACAGGCACCCAAAGCAGATATGTTACAAAGCCTTCTCACCATGTCAAAATTAGTATATTGATAAACATACTGTACTGCCACCAATATTGAAATAGCACTGCATTGTAATTTTGTTTTCATTAACAAGAAATGAAATTGGTTTCTGCCTCCCATCGAGGCAATGAATAACACCATGGAATTGATGTCTTTGAATCTTAATATCCTAATGTGAGCCAGTTACATCATCCACTGCTTCACATTTTACCATCACTCTCTGTAGGAAAAAAACAAAGTTTAAAAGACAATGTGCAGAAAAAAAATAATGTTATACTAATGCATTCATTATGAAATACATGTTAAATCTGACAACGATTTCACCATGCTTACAGTACAGACAAGTCAGTGCCTCTCAGTGGTATACATACCATTAGATGAATTATGTGTTTTTTGACTGGAGACCACGGCTGGGGGGCTTAGCCCTAAGAAGACAAGAAAGATAATTGAGGCAAACATTTTTATCACATTTAACTGTAAGGCATTTAAACAAACCTGGACTAACATTTACATCTCTGCTGTGCCTCAATGTTCAGGACATTCTTTACAGGCCATTTTGTGATCTAACAAAACAAAATAGATTATATAAGACTATAGATTTTAGATTTTACACACTGTGCTCTCAAAAACTCAACTTTACCAATAAAGTTAATTAAATCATGGTGTACTTTAACTGGTTTCTACTTGCTCATATTTTATCTCGATTCCTATTCTTCTGTACATGTACAAGTACTGGGCTTGCTTAAAAGACGGGGCCCAGATGACCACATTATGTGCCTCATTCATAGTGATGGTAGCGAGTTCCCCTGGTGGTTGTCTACCTGGGTAGGGGTCGTACTGGCCAGGCATGAGAGTGTAGCCCATGCCCAGATGGGTGTGGTGGTGGGTGTGGAGATGCTGAGAGTAAGGGACCGGCTCCCTCTCCTGCTCCAGGTCACGCTCACGCTCTGGAGACCCCCTCTCACCAGGCTGCAGATGAGACCAACACACAGGAGATTAAAGGTGGATTACAGTATGAGATCTTGCATGGTTTTTAGCGCAATTTCATTTTGTCTCAAATCAGAGGCATCTTCCCTTGATCAATTTGCCTGCCCCCTGAATACATTGTGAAAAAGTCTGGTCTTGGGACACAACACAGGGGCTGAAAATGTCAAACAAACACAAGGGGCACAGGCTGTGTGCCAAAATATAACAAACCAGTGAAACACCAACGGGATGGTTAGGGGAGGGGGTGGAGGTAAGTGAGCATATTCATTAGGGTGGGGGCAGTGAGCAAAGTTAATTCAGTCGGGTGAATTTGAGAGAAGTGTTTTGTTTGGTATTTTGGTGTTTACATAGAATGCCAACAGAAGTGACATCATGCAGAATCTCATAGTCCACCTTTAAGGTAAGAATGATAAACAAACCATAGATCTTGAGGTTCTATACACACTAGTGTATAGCATGTATGTCATGCGGAGTATATTATGCAACTGTAAAATATCGAGTGGATTCAATAAACTGTGACAGTATGCAATACTGTCAGTACAAGGCTCCACTCTGCTTTACAGGACTCATCAAAACTTAAGAAAGTTGCAAAGTGCTTCTTTTGTCATCCAACAGCTTGAGTGGTTCTACTTGGAACACAAGACTGTGGTCTGTGTGCATTGGGAGAGCTCTGAATATAATGCACCCAGCTAGTGAAAGATCAATGAAATCAATTAGTGACAAAACGGACAGTGATGTCAGGAAGTCAATAGAAATGAGACATGGGTCCTCTTAGTGCGCTTAGAAGGCTCTAAAGATATATCTTACCAAAGCTGTTTATTTTTCTACATGTCCGTGTTAAACTATCTCTTCAGAGTTTTCTTCACTAAGTTGTTCTTAACTGTTTCTTATGAGGCTGAATCCACGTTTCTGGCATCGACAGCTGATAAAAACACTGAATATGTTAAAAGTGATCTTAAATGGTCTTCCTATCTTTATTAACTCCATGTACTGTACAGCCCAGAGGTGTTTTTAGAACCCTCTATTTGAGTTCAGGGCAAAGGCCACAGACAAGTGGAGCCCTGGTGAGACGTACCACGGGAGATTTGCCATGGTAAGGCAAGTTATGATGCTGCCGCAGCTCCAGGGCGCTCGGGTCACAGGGGGGCTTGCTGTTCAGACTGCTGTTATTGGACTGGGATAAATCCGACTCCTCTCGGCCAGCGGTCTTCCCGTATAGGGGGTAATGGAAACCTAGGGGAGGAGGCACACACATGCTGAGAACAACTAAGCGTAGGTGCATCCATCTACACTCAAATGCATGAGGTTAGCTGGATGGACATTGGATTGTGTTATGGTCCCCAACAAACCACTGACGCAAAGGCAAAAGCTAATTATTATTAGCACACTACGCTCGTTGGGCAAGACCCCTGAAATGGAGCCATAACACCTAAGCAGAAAAAGGGTTAAATTAGTCAATTAAATTCATAGATATTTTTGTCTCACATTTGTCCTGGCTTCCTTGCAGCAAAATACATTAACTGCACAGTGTCATGAAGCATTTTGACTGTGTGCCACAAAAGACAAAATCCATTCAAATGCTGTTCAGTGATAAAACTGAGTGATTACATTCTAATCCATGTACAACAATGGCATAATACAAACTATAATGCAATCATTTTGCCAATGCTATGAATGCAGAAATACAACCACCTGGGTAAAAGGCAGACCTGAATTCATAATGTGACCTGACTGGATTCAGGAGGCAAGTTATTATATCTGTTTTGTTCAGATATCTCATCTTTGTGTTGTATGGTTGTTCTGGAAAGAGTCTTTATTACTCAGTGGGAGGCACCATCTAAATGCGCAAGGTGATGGTGGTTGGCTTAATGCCTGTTGATAAACAGACAATGAATTGTCAGGAGAGGGGTTTTATTAACCTGACTCTCGCCAGATCCTTGTAGTTCCACCATGCTCCACCAGAGGCGTTTCACTGAGCTCGACACAAGGATCTGGGATCGAGGGCCTTGCAAATTCCTTCAAGGCAGCAAGAAATAATGAACCAATCAGGATGGCTGAGCGGGATTTGAATTGATGTGACGTACTGGACAAGTGACGCTCTCATTAGTGGTTGCAACGTGAGTGGTTGTAGCAGCATGTTAATAAATGGACGGACAAGTGGTTTATCCAATCATATGAAAGGATTTGAAAACTGAAATACATCTCCTATTGAGCAGCCCCAGATCCTTGTGTGGAGCGAAACGCCTCTAGTGGAGCATGGCGGAACTACAAGGATCTGGTTAGGTTAGGGTCAGGTCAGGTTAGGGTTTTGTTACAAGTCAGGCTTTCTTATTTACATTTACAATAAAACCAAACCTCTCTGTGCATTCATAAGCCATACAGTTTGTGTGTAAGCCATCAGACCTTTACAATAACTCCTGGCCTAGCCTCCTATGAGGTTTCTAATGGGTGATAGGAAAGCAAGCAGAGCTATCTAAATCCTGATATATCAGCAGGGGGAACAATATAAATTGGATTTACCACAAAAATCACAGTCGGGATGCCTGACTAACTGTTACATAAACACTGTTCACTGCACATATTTATTTGCTCCAAAAGGAACTTCTGTTATTGGTGCTCCCAACATACATTTCCCTACCCAAGTATTTGAAAGCAGAAAGGAGCATATAAAACTCCTTGTGAGATCTGCCCCTAAAACGTCCCATTCAAAACTAATCTCTTGATTGGCCATGTGGATTGTAAATGGCATCGACAATGCTCTCATGAGTGTGGTTAATATATGAGTGGTCTATACATATTTTATGTTTTTAAGCTTTTTTAAAACACTGACCTGATGTTATACACAGTACATCTCTTTGTGAAATTCCTGTACATCAGTTCAGTTGGACTTATTCAAGTTATATGGTTCTCATGGTTTAATGTGACACATTTTAGACATTTTGTAGCTGTCCAGTGAAGATACGTAACTAACTGTTAGAGTCAATTGTATTCCTGTGCCGCCATACTGCGATATGACGACTAGCGTGTTGTCTTACCTGCGTAGCTCGACACCAGTGCCGGAGACATGACCCTGTAGGCGTGGTTGGTGGGGTCGCACAGGTGCAGGTAAGGGTAGGAGTGCTGGTACTGGACATACGTCTGCTGTTGAGCACTCAAAGCAGACGTCCCACAGCCCACAGTCGGGCTCTTCAGCTCCCCGGTCATTTCCCCTGCTGAGTCTTGCTCGTCACTTTTCTCAGTGTCCTCCGGGTCATTCCCAGGAGCCTCTGGCCGCTTGTTTCCCAATTCCACTCCCAGCTTGCTGTCCGAGTCAGGAGCGTCATCCGGGTCTTTAGCCTTGTCTGAGTGAAGCTCGGCCGAGCCTTTGCTGATCTCCTGATTCAGCAGAGTGGCATATTTGGCCGGGTAGGGCCTGGCCCAGCAGAGAGACTCACAATCCTACATCAGGAGGAAAGACTACTATCAAACGTAGGGTAGATTCATTTCCTTCTTTGTGGTTGGTGCATGTGACACATGTCATGGCTTTATCAAGTGTGACAAGGACTCTAATCATCCATAATTGCCCATGATTTTTCTAAAAGGTTGCTTACGGCATATGTACAAAATCCAATATGAAAACATTTATGAAAATCAGCAATGGGACTGATAAGATTACATGACCAAAATCATGGCTTTTATGATTTCAAATATTAAGAAGAAACAGCAGATGCTCCTCACCACCTTAATCACATTCCTTACATATCTCATGAAAGCCATGAATGTCAGCATCAACTAGAGAACGCATTGCGGCCACTTACATTAACATGTGACACATTTGAGTCCACTTGGATCTGTTCAGTCAAGTCCTTGCCAGATTTGAGCTCCTCAGACTCTAGTCTCTGGTCTTTAATCATGGCCAGGAGGGAAGACTTAACCTGCTGCTTATCCAGCTCTAGGTAGGGGTGCCCCACCTTGCCACTGCCACTGGTTTTAACCAAACTGGCTCCTTTAGATATCACACTCGCTAATGGCATCTCTCGAACGTCATCTTTCTGTTCTCGATGCTCCAGGTCTCGCAGAGCTTGAGGCCCCTTCTGTTTGTTCTGGCATGGCACGTCCTCAGATCCTGCCTCCATAGGTGGTCTACTCTGGGAACCAGCCGACAACGTTAGCAGCTTTTGGTCCACTTTGATACTTCGAGAATACTGTCCATAGTATAGCGACTGAGCCAGCGCAGTCTGCGTGTCAGTGATGGCCATCTGAAGCTGTGACTGAGTGCCAGCAGGGCACAGCTCCTTTTTCTTCGCAGTATCAGTCGACTCCGTCATTTTAAACTCCTCTGGAGCTTCCTTTAACTCTTCCTTCTTTGCTTTTCCATCATAAGCCGCAGCTACCTTGAGAAAAGTGGAGGAGTTGGTCTGTCCTGCATGCACAAAGCCCTGGAGGCAGTAGGAGTCATAGCCATGATACAAGGGGGAGGACTGGGCTTCTTTCATTGGCCCAGGGGCCACCCTGGCATTGGCGCTGTGGCCAGAGGTGGGCTCCACAGCAGCAGCGTTTGCCTTCAGCTTAGTGTTCAGGCGGCCATCTGAGCCTCCATCATCGGCTGCATCTGATATGTCGGAATAAGCCGGGCTGTTGGTCTTGCTGCTGCTCCCTTCCCCATTGGCCAGAGCGTTGGGGTCAAGTCTCGAGCAGCCTCCGATGGAGGGGCTGGGGGCATTGTCAGTGAACGTGTACACTTTGTCGGCCTCTGCTCTTATGCTCGCCATCCGACTCTCCTGAGTTTCACTTGGACCATTGGAGACCTCCTGCTTACTCAGATGTTCCTTCAGCAGGCTGATGGAAAAGTCTTTCCCCAAGCCTTTGGAGTCCTCCATCTTTATGTGAACATTTTCCGGCTTTGCATTCCTAATGTCCTTACAGTGTCTGTCTTTCAGTCTTTGTTTGTCTTTTCTTTTGCTCTCTTTGCATGTGGCCAAGGTGGAACTTGGTAAATTGGGCTGCAAAATCATGTCCAGTTTTGGCTTGATGGGTTTCAGAGAGAGACTCTTGGCTTTTGTGAGAGCCACAGTGAGTGATGAATGGTGACAGCTGGCCTCTGCGCTGCTTGCCGAGAATGTTGTTGTAGGAATTGCGATGAGCTTTGGAGGAGCAGAAGGCGTCACAATAAACCGACCAGCCCGAGCCTTTGAGGAGCATTTCTCAGTTTTTCCCATTTCTTTTTTACTTGGCTCATCTACCTCACGCTTGTCAATCACATCCTCCGCCTCCAGCTTTGGCATTTCCACAGAGGAACTGCGGTCTGTGATGAGACAATTCTCTAAAACCACTGTCATGTTGGAGATGATTGGTAGGTTGCTCAAGTCGTCAGTGGGTCCCTCTTTGGTCACAGAGTGCCTTCGTGATTTCGAAGTGACAATGGGTCCTGGCTCGTTATTCAGCATAATCTTTCTGCCCTTGGTGGCTCCCAGCACTCCAAGCTTAGGAGGAGAGTTTGCCTTCTTTGAGGAGGAGGAGGAGGTGCTCTCCGTGCAGCTGAAAGCCAGGCCTCTGAGAGGACCCCCCTCTTCCTCATCAGTAAGTCGATCTTCGTTCTCCACCTCGAAGTCCTGCTTCCTGTCGGTGTCTAAGTGTGCGTGGGACTGATGGTAGCGCAAACCATTGATATGCTTGTACTTTTTGTTGCAGTTTGGGTGCGGGCAGTCAATCAGCATGGGCGAGGGGCATGCCTGGTCAAGGAATACTGGATCCGACTTCCCCTGGGGTGTGGAGGGCGCGCTCCGGGATTTGGCTCGTATCCGTTTGCCGTTCCCGTTCTTAATGTCCTCAGTGACTAGAGTCAGATCCAGGTCAGCGGGAGCTTTGATTTTCCTCTTGCCTTGAGACAGCGGACTAGTCTTGAGCTCCTCCTCTGTGTAATAGGGTGGTGTCCTGCAGTTGCTCAGCAGATTGAGGCTGCCTCTGCGTCCTTTGCTGCTTATTCCGACTCCACGTCTCTTGTGGGGCAGCGCTCGGACTTTGGGAAGCACCGGCTCCAAGAGGGCCTGCTCAGGAATGGCCAGCCGCATGCGTTTGCTTCGGCCACGTCCTCCTTGTGTGTCAGCATCAGTGGTTGGCGAGTCACAAAATCTAAAAACGAAAAGCAGGCTTTATGACAGTACTTCATTGACAGAATATCTGAACCACACATTTCTCTTTTGCATTAACTGGGCTGCTGGCAGTTTGCTGGGTGGTATGTGTTAATGCTAATGCTAATGCTAATTCTTGTCCTGACAGCAGTCGTTTCTATGTGTGATAACAGAGGGTTTCTGTTGCCCCTTCTCAATGCTTGATGCAATTTTCACCTTCACTGTGGAAAGGAAAGGACTTGCCTTGGTGGTGCCCAGTCATGTTTGGTACAGTCCAGCAGGGTTCCTACATAGGTCCTCTTCCTCCAGGTCACATTCACTACAAGCACACCTAGAATTCAAACCAAAATTAGACTCTGTAACATGAAATCATGTTAACTACCACAGTCAGTCTACATAACTCTTCTTCCTATCCTTAAGTTTGTAAACAAATCCGTATGTTTTGGCAATAATTGGTGTTGGTGTAAGTTACAAATTATTGGCAACTGTAGAGGGAGCTTGGGATACAGTATCTATCACATATATATCGTCTAGCTGACATTGTCAGGTGAATTCATTCAAGTCATGTTGCACACAAATAGTTTGAGCCAGTCTCAGAATTACGTTTTCCTCTGTAAAGGGTTTTCCTCTGTGTATGCATGGGGTGAGTACTAAAATGGTGGTTTGCTATTACCATGTGCTTAATTAATATGTATCCAGTGTCTCTGCTTCCCTGAAACAACAGAGTGGGTGATCCCTTGATACAGCTACAATTAGACCTGCTCCTTCTATGCCTCATTTTTCACAGTCCTACACTACATGTATAAATTTAGGATTACTCATACAACAAGATCATTCACAGTAAATTAAGTTTAAGAAGTGGTCATTTTTCCTTTCGAAGCGGCACTATTCACACAGTTAATAACAGAAGAGAAAATGTACCAGATGACTGAAAGAATGAACATCTCATAACATGGATTTTGTTCAAAGTCAGTAAGCAGTCACATCAATGCAGCTTTCATAAATGTAATTTACTGTATGTACAGGTTTTAGTCTCAGAGATCCTCAACTGATCAGGGTGGAGTGGGGGTCAGGACCACGGACAGCGCCATTCTGAAACGTTTGCCATCTACTGTATAGCAGGGGGGTCAAACACCCGGCGCTTCACAGCATTTAATGAGTCCTGATTAAAAAAGCTTGAAAAGAATTGCAGTTATGTGGCCTGCTTGAAAATAGCTTTTAATGATGCGCAAAATAATCACTGTGTTTGTGCAACACAATACACTGCTCCTCATGCACACTATGTAACTATTGATCTCAACTATGAGGTGCAGCATGGAACTGCTTACCCACAGGAAAGGAAAAGAAAATGGGGTAGTGAGGGAGTTGGAGCATAGAACACAGACACGCATTAGGAGCTCGTCTCACACTGTCATGCATGGAGACAAGTTATGGCGGCCCTCTGATAAAAAGCATAATGCTCATGTGGCCCATGATAAAAATGAGTATAAACTTGTTAACTTGCAAACTCACCCTCCTCGGTTTCATGCCACACAATGCCCTCCAGATTGACACTGGTGCCCGGCTGGCATGGCCCCATGTGTGCTGCATCACCGGCCTTCCCTGGCTCCTGAGTGTTGGTTCCCACTGAGCGGGTCCGCACCTGTATCTGCACCCAGCCAAGGGGAAAGTAAACAGCTAGAGTAAGTAAGGCAGTAGAACGAGCTGATAGTTTAATAGTAGGCTATAGTTTAATAGTATAGTTTAATAAGTTAATAAGGTTCAATAAGTTGTTTTGATGTGATGAAATATCCAAATAAAGTTTGAAGCCCACTGGTTTTGGGGAAGTTGTCCCGATAGGATATTTTATTGAGTGAATTGAGTGAAAAAAATACATAAGCATTAGTATTTCTCGTTTTCATCTCATCTTTGTTTCTATTATGTATTGTAATCCAGCATGATAATATCCTTCATTGAAATCATGCTGGCCACCTCACCATCGTAAAAAAGTGACTATAGATTATATCCAGTAGCCACTGGTTTTAGTTTCATTCATCTGAATTTAAGTGCTTCTGCCTGCCTGTTGCATTTTATTAAAGGATTACAGGTCTATCACGTTGAATTGTTTCATTGACATTTCCTCTTTTTAGTAAATGCTGCTGGAGTGAATGACACTGGAACTCTGGGTTTTAACTCAATACATCACATCATAAATTCATGTGGTACGATGCATTTTAATCACTGTCACAAAGAATGTTTAAAGATATTGTAGGAAAAGTCTTACAATGTGACTCAAATCAAGTGCTTGGTTAAGCAGCTTAAAAGTAAACAATGAAAATAATTTCCAAGTGAATTGAGGCAGCTTTCAATCAAATTTTCCTTGCAGCACCTGCATGTTGGATATCATCTTGTCCTTGAAAAATGTGTCCATACCAGATCAAACAACTGCCATCTGGTTCTCAGCTAATGATGATAAAAAATGGAAAAGAAAAGATGTTTTCTTGGTAACACATTTCAATCACCTGCCACACGTCATTTGCTTTTATTTCATTCTCTTTACCATAACATTCAGAGTGTAGGCCTACCATTAACAAAAACTACCTTGACAAAATAATACAAAAATGAATCCGAGGGGCAAAAGGGCTAAAATAAAAGAAGATAAGCAAGGTGGTAAATAGGCTAGCGTTGCTACTAGCTCTCACCCCACGTCAAGGAAACAGTAAATAATGTTTGACAGCAACCTGGAGACAAGAGCACACAATGATGCCTTTGTGACTGAAGAGTAGTCTCCGGGAAACAGCAGCCAGACACCAAACGGAGGAGCATCAACAGCACTTTGACAATAGAGGAAGGCACAAGTACAAGTATAAAATACATGTTTTCGACTGCACAGGCTACATGCAATATAACAAGTCTGCGTGGACCACTTCACATACACAGTAGCCTAAACTTCACAGGCAATGATTTGACGCCATTTATTCCACAAAATAATGTAATCTGGTGTTACTAAAATTAATGTTTTTGTTAGCTGTGAAATTCCAGGTATGTGTCAATAGCCTACTCTTTGCAAAGGTATTACAACGGAGAAATTAAATTTGTATTCTCCATTATTGTAGGCCTACTGTTGGCTGAAAAAGCTCTACTTCAAAACAGTGTTTTGACAACATGACAGAAAGGGATTTTTCGGACACCTTTGTACGGATGTCTCCGGCCTACTCCACCCACCCACTTTCGCCACGATGCGTATCCTGTTATTGGGGGTATTTTCATAGATGGCATGGTAATTCACGCTGACACACCTCCATGGCGACATCGAGGTATCCACGGATCCAACAATCAGCTGACATTTTGACAAATGCAATGTGAAAATGTTCGTTTGTCTACACACGTAATAGGCCAATGAGTATATGAAAATGTTCCACGGAGTCTGTCTTACCGTTTTCTGTGTCCTCGCCGGTGCGTCAATTTCCTCGATCTTGTTCACAACAATAGCGCTGCCCATTATCCGCGCGCCCACTCCCCCCTTGCTGTCTCCCATTTCGCCGTCTTCACAATGACATGGATTCTCCTCACCTTCGACAGCGCAGTCATTCTCAGACGCACGCACCCCGCTAAAATCAAGGCTAGCCGGTGCATCACCTTGCTTTTCCTTTCTCGTCCTGACAGTATCCCTTTCCCTTTTCAAAGTCCTGCTGTGGTTTTTACCCCTTTTCTCCTCTTTGCCTTTGGCGCAAGAAATGGTTACATCACTTGTGTTTAGCTTGCTATTCTCCTGGTCCGTTGCCGAATTCATTTCAGTAGCCTCTCTGAGGCGTCCTTGACTTTCCTGTCGTTTACCGATACATACTTTAGGAATTCCGTAAAGCGTGTCAAGTGATACAATTTTATCCTTAACGTTTGAAGAGTTGCTCTTTTTCACTTTCAATTTCTTCGACTCCTTGCATGCATTTCCCCGGGCTACAGAAGACGGCTGTGCGGATGGATTCGTAAGGCCATCCAATACTGTGGTCGCACAACTGTATGCTAAATCCTCACACCGTTTTACGCTGCTTTTTATGCTCAAAACGCGATTCATCTCCAATTTGCGTTGATCTTTCTCCAGATCGGCATCCAAATTAATAATCAAATTTCCAAGACCAATCTCCCAGTCATCGCCACTGTCGTAGGTGTCGACTCCGTTTGCCTTAATACTCTCGTCAAGTGATGAAATGACTGACATTCTCGAGATAGGATTTCTGACAGAAAAACGGTGATGAATCCTAAATCAAGTGGGAGGGCGAGAATTAATGAGGTCCAATTGCACCTGGCAAGAACACTATTTTCGGCTATTTGCTGTATCATTATCCTAGAAGTAAAGCCTGGGGGGAAGCTGGCGCAATCTAAATGTTTATTTATTCATAATTTGGGCCCATTTAAAATTTCTTCATCTGGTTAATCAAGCCTACTACGTTGTACCCCATACAACGTTTTCTTTTTTGCTTTTGTATCTCTCCGTGATAAGCCATTCTTTACATAATGCAACAACTTGAATAAAAAAAAACTTTGTCCTGTGTCAGACACAGTATTTTTTGCCTCTTTAATATGTTTTGAAATATGATCATGTACTTAGATTAAAGGTTGGATTTCCTTTTCCTCTTGCAAAAGATGCACATCCAATCCCCAATCCTCACATAAGCTGTCTAATAAGTTGTTATGCATTTCAGCATACTGTATAAATCTGACAGCCCTTCTGTCCAAAAAGATATTGCAGGATTGGTGCAACAACAACAACAACAATAGTAGGATAATAATAATATAATAATAGTATAATAATAGTAGGCTAATCTGTCAATCTGAAAAGCAAAATCTCCTGGCACATCCAGTATAGTATACTCCTATGATAAAAGAAATATGTATAGTAATGTGACATTCAACCCTCTGTAGTCATCCACCAGCACCACTTTGTTTTTTTAACAAAACAACAAAGGCAAGGGAACACAAAGACTCCTCAATTCTGCAACCGTCATCGCGTCCAACTGCCTGTGTCTCCCCTCACCACAGTGCTGGCCACGACATCTCTTGCATCTCGCCCTCCCCTTGGCGCTGATAGTCATCCATTTAAGCATCACAGTGGCAGCACCCGCTCTCTCCAGCAGAGGTGCGCTGGGCTCTCCACAGCATCCAGCCTTCAACTCCCACACTCACACTGCCTGCAGGCTCACAGGCCATGGACAAGCACATAGTCAAAGAGAGACTCCCAAACCACACAGGTAGAGAACAGTTTGCTATTATATAGGCTATGTATGTTGATACCCTCAAAGACGGCTTGTGAATACGCATTTGAATAATTTATTGCGAAAAAAGCTACCTGTTATTGTTGCTTCTGTTGTTTGAGATGTATTTTCATGCACAATTTATCTGTTGTTGCTGCTATTCTCAAAGGCACTTTGATGCAGACCTACAGAAAAACAACACAGGACCACATCAAACAAGAGTGTGTGCAGAGAGAGAGAGAGAGAGAGAGAGAGAGAGAGAGAGAGAGAGAGAGAGAGAGAATAAAAAGAAAAATGTCTCAGTATTGTAAAATGCTTTTGCTTCCAATAAGAGCATTTATCCCTCTTATAAATGTGTGTGCTCCAGTGTTCTTGTTCTCTATGGGGAAGCATCCAGCAGTCCTCCTCAGATGTTTTCACAGGTCCCCTCTCCACTCCCAGCACCAGCAGCAGAGATGGGAAACGAAGGCTGGCACATGCAGTAGCAGAGGTAAATCACTGACTAGCTGAGAGCCAGTGGAGAGCAGGGGACTGGGGCTTCTCTGTCAGGAGGACAAGGACGAGGATGAGTCGAGTCCCCTAGACTACAGCACCAGCTCTGAAGTGTCCTTCGCTGTGGCCTGGCCCCATGGAGAAATACTTTGCCTACGATGACTGTGTTCTGTCCACCCATAGAAAGAAGCACAATGGAGCAAGGCCATCACACAGCAGCAAGATGGCTTTAGGAAGCACATATGTGCCACTGCGGTAAGATTCCCTTCTCAATCATTTCATTTCATGCAACTAAAATACTACTCTAGCCTGCACACGATGACCGTATGTGCAACACTACACTATCAACCAACCAATTCATAGGGAAGGCAAGTTAAGCTAAAGAATGAATAATAGTTCTTTGGGATATTGTTGAGTTCTTCATCCTATTAGTGTTTGGATAGTCTGTGTTTGTTTTTCAGTCCCTCTTAGGGGACTTTGCCATGTGTTCCTGAACATGTTGAGCAAACAGTAATTATTTACTTTGTAAAAAAAAAAAATGGCCCATATTCTGTTGAGTGGTAATCACTGACAAGGCAATTATGCAACCAGATTTTTTTTTTACTATTTACCGTAACAGTCATATTATATACTGTATATACTATATCAAAGATACGATCAAAGTTCATATTAGCACTTTACCTCACAAACTTGTCATAAAATCTCGAAACCTTTCTAATGATAAAGTACCGGATGATAATGAGCCTCATGACCTTAGAAAACCAATGAAGGGTGTTAAATTAGACCCAGGGACCAATGGCCGTATCAGAGCACTGTTACCTGAGACGGTGCACCTGAGACAGGTGCGCTTCGTGGAGGTCAAGGCTGGTGGAGGCACAGCAGAAGACTTGTGCTGAGCTCTACTCCATGACTGAACAGCATCCAAATGTGCAGGCCTTTCAAAATATCTCCAAGGGTGCCAAGGGGGCTGTCAAAAACGATGCAAAGGGATTTTGGTAAGGTGAATTAATTGAACAGTGAACAGATAGTATAACACTGTGTTCTATCAGCCCTTTGTTACTTTATGATGCTTTACTGTGATAGCAGAGCTGTGTGGGAAATATAGTTTGTATGGCTGTTTCTCTGGGTCTTGGTAAGGTTGACGCCGTTGTGGACCCACTGTAAAATCTAACGCTTGGAGATGTAAACGATATTGTGCAGCTCCGACACTGAAAATGGGGGTGAGGAAAAACAGCGTCGAGCCATCACATCTCATGGGGCCGCATCCATCGAGCCGCAGTCAGAATTACTGAGGAGACGACGGAAGCCAGCACTGGTCAGGTAGAAGACAAGAAGAAGCTTTTTTATATGCATTACATGTACAGTATATTCTGTGGTTTGGTTTCTTTGTTTGTTTTAACTATATCTTGGAAATGTAGCCTATGTCTGTTTATTTTATTTGTGGTATACGTTGAAACTATTTCATCTCTTTGCAAATGAAACCTATTTGGTGTGGACATGATGTCATGAACCTTTTAATCAGGTCAAAAACATTTGATCCTTCACTTTTGTCACAAGTTCAAAGTGACACAGAGACCAAACTTGAGAGGAAAAAATCTCAGTCTAATCAGGTCAGTGTGTCCACCATGATTAAAACACCTTAAGCTAATATACCTAGTTTTGTAGCAGCCATACTAGTTTTATTCACTTGATTTGATGATATAATGAATTTATTTCCTCTTATTTATTATGGACAAGAGTCTTTGTCTTTGTCAGTGTCTTTGTTTATGACCTATTTCAGTTTTCGAAGACAAACACACAGTACCACAAACTTTTTAAAGAGATCAGCAAGGATGAGCAGCTGAGACAAAGTAAGCTTCAGGTTTTGCAAAAATATATACCAACAAAATGTACTGCCATTTTACCTTCTCCTGAAGAGCCTGCTGGGTGGCTTGGCTTATGTGTTTGTCTCTGGTCTTCAGGTTACACCTGTGCCTTACAGAAAGACATCCTCTACCAAGGCAGACTGTTTGTCTCCGATAACTGGATCTGCTTTCACTCCAAAGTGTTTGGCAGAGACACCAAGGTATAGTGTAGTTGCTAGACAGACAGACAGCTAGCCGACAACGTCAAGTAACAGTTAGCAAACTCACCACGGCCTGACTTTAAAAGAGTTTTCCAAGGAATATCATTAAAAATGTATAGGTCTCCATGTAAGGTTTACAAAGATGTGATCCAAAGGTGAAATCTAATACCCACTGGGTGTATTAGCTTGGCATATTGAGTAAACATCAGTGTTTACTGAAACACTCAGAGTTTGGGATTTGCTAAGAAACATACAGTGCTTATCTCATTATGATCAGACACTGATCAGATTACTGTGGGAAGGACACTTAATCTTAATATTTTAACTTTGTCAAGAAAAAAAACACTTCTGTTGTTTCTAGATTGTGATTCCAGTGCTTTCTGTAGCTGTCATTAAGAAAACAAAAACAGCCATATTAGTGCCAAATGCACTAGTGATAGCTACATCAAATGAACGTGTAAGTACAAAGTCTTTATCCTTTTTCTTTAACCCATTATTCCGGAGCATGTGAATGCTCTGGCATGTTCTAATGCTTTGTTCCCTGTGATGTGTCTCTAGCATGTATTTGTCTCCTTCTTGTCTCGAGACACCACCTACAAATTTCTCATGTCTGTATGCTACCATTTGGAGGTAAGAATTTCTCTGTATAGTCAAACTTATCAAAAAAATTACTTAACATACTTTCTAATAATTTTTTTGTTCAAAACATCTGTCAAAGAAAATGTAGTTTACTGACCAGAAGCCTGTATCTGAAGAAGGGAATGCTGAATCATAACAGAATAGTTTTAAAAATACTGTGTTGGCCAATACTGTTTGGCCAATTTTAATTATTTTATATACCGTACATTGTAGTGTGCTGTCTTATGTCTATGAAACACACAGACACTATTCACACATGAGCTAAAACCTGCAACGTAACTCCCAAAAATGATCATTGCTGGTTTGTATGCTTTGGTTTCCACCAGTAATCCACATGAATTGATGAGAATGTACAATCTTGTTGCTATATTTTAAGCTAAATGTCTTTTTTCCCATTTCAGAAGAGTACTGGGAGCAGCCCCATCGCATCCTCAGCAGAGTGCAGCTTCAGAGTGGAGCCTCCTGCAACCCTGCCTCTGGTCTGGGAACTGTGAAATTCTGGACTAATTCTTTACTTAAATCACAACGTGCAGTTTAAACCCATAGTCTTTCTGTATACCTACTTTCTGTGAAGATAAAACGTGCTCATCTCACCACTCTCACATAGTAAATAAATGTACACCATTTATGAACAATTTGGTGTGACTAAAGACAAGCTCTTAAAAGACCTACATACAGACAATTATTTGTCCTGGGAATAATCTTCTCAGTTTTGAAGAAATGTTTGGAGGGTGGATAACGTGATACAGTATGTCTCCCTACAGTAAATATGCCAACTAAGAAGTGGCCTGCAGTTGTGTGGTGTGTGATGCTCTGTAGGCTATTGTTTATAATGTTTCTAGTCTACCTGGCTGGTGACTGGTGTTGTGTATGTGGGCAGGACTTCTGTGCTGACTTCTCTGACCTGGACGGGAAGGTGAGGAAGAGGAGGCAGGAGATGGAGGACAGCAGCAGCTCCGACTCCCCCTCTCCAGACAGTCAGAAGATGGACGGTAGGTAATCAGAGTTCAGGGAACACAGGCTTGGTCGTTGGTTTGTGTTTGGAGGTCCACATCTGTGTTTGGAGGTTTAATTCATCTGTGAATGTGTAAACAGTGGAAATGGTGTGTTTAAATGAGTGATTAATGCACTATTTTTCAAAGCAACAACAACAGTAATAACATGATAGATATGTAGCAGTCCATATGTGTAAACTTCATTTTGAAAGAAAGAAGAGGAGATAGGCTTAGTGGCCACACCAAGCTTCACGGCAGATCAGTAGCCCTATTCAGTTCAATTCAATTGCACAGTCTCTCCTCGCCTCTCCTCACTCTCTTCATGATTCTCTGTGTAGACTACTCAAAGCCGCCCAAGACATTTGGGAGTGCGACTAAAGCTGGAGAGCTGCCAGTCACCCCTGAACCTCTCCTCCAGCAGGCGCCTGCAAGAAGAAACACGCCTCCATACAATGGTGATCTTAACGTTTTTAAAAACCTAGCAGTAGATGGCATTGTAAATATAGGGCATGCTTTTAAGATTGCTTCAAATGCTTCATATAAATCTAACCCAGTGTTGTTGCAAAGAAATTCTGCAGTCTATCCACTTCCTGCTATAATGACAACTCTTCTTTTCAACATAGAAGTACCTTAAATGAGAAATCTGATGTGAATCAATCAATAACCGTGTTGTTCAAGGCCAAAGAATGCTGTCTGTAAGAAAAAGAACCAGAAATTCGATGCAACACAGACCGAATAACGAACCAATAACTAATGTTAACTGAATGGGGCATAGCGAACTGAAACTGAAAGTAAGTTACTATGCCCCATTCACTTAGTGTTAGTTGGCAGATCAGTATTTGATCTATGCTGTATCAAATTGTCTTGTTCTTTTTTTCTACTGGAGCACTTGGTAAGCCCAAATAGAGTTGGCCAGTGAGTTTCCGGAGGAGAATTTCCCATTAATTTTTCCCATTGAGATTTAGATTAGAACCCACGCGATCCAAACTACGGAAGGAAGAGGTCTAACTAGCTACGGCAGGACAGAGTGAATGTCTATGGTCATAAAAATGCCACGGGTTGATATGGCATCAATCTTCATTCGATAAAAACGTCTTTTGTTCGCAATTTCAGCGAAAAGCACTACACTACC
>JASCIP010000302.1:678450-689275 GCA_034783695.1 Sardinella gibbosa
GTGTGTGTGTGTGTGTGTGTGTGTGTGTGTGTGTGTGTGTGTGTGTGTGTGTGTGTGTGTGTGTGTGTGCGCGCTAGGAGACGGGGCTGTAAGTGATTTGCTGGTTGCTATGAAAGCCAAATGGATTCCACTTGATAGCCCATGGCATTTATCTCAAAGTTGAGGCAGCCAGGCTCAGCATACCCCCGCTACAGCAGTGAAATGAATATATAAATATATAAACAAATAAATAAATAAATGTGACTTTATTGATTCTGTGGTGATGGTTGAATGGGAAAGGTTTAAAACCAGACCATAGCCCAAATTAATTCAGCTCTGAATGTCACCCTGCAGTCACAGTTGTCAGATAGCCTACTTGATATGTAGTGAAATCCCTGACATCACCATATCAGCCTCCTTTTCCAAGTGCACTGCTTACTGTAGGTGTTGTGGACATTTGTGGCTTGTAATCTTGCTCAGTGCACTTCACTGCTGCACCTCTTTTATAGCCTAGCCTACATTAGAATAAGGAGTCTGTACTTTTAGAGGGAAATGAAGGGACAAAAAGGGAAAAGGAATGAAGGGGGAAAATCGTTCTTATTTCTCCTTTTCATTCCATTTTGTCTTTTTTTTGTAACAGCCACTTTTTTTCTGTGGCTGATAGCTCATTAGGCTGCTCAAATGAAGTTCTGTGAATAGTCTTTTGCAACAATGAATCTGGAGAGGATGAAAGCCAGTCTCCATGGTAACCGGTCTCGCAGCAGCTCAGTGAAGACCATTTTCCGCCATTTGTGTTTAACCTGCGATTCCCTGAGCTATTAATGGTGAAAGAACAACCGTGACAGTTACCTGAGCCAGAATTCTACCTTAAACTCTGTTTTCTGGACCACCTTCCCTCGTCACACACAAGAATTACCAAACAGCAATCGGTATCATCACCCCGCCCGTTCGGCTTGAATTTCCCACGCCTGCTCATGTCATATCCGGTTTCAGCACCACGGCCAGCGCTAGTGTTTCTCAAATTTCCCTCTCTCGCCGCGGTGCTCTTATTTAGCAGCCAACTTTTGACAGCGGGGACCGTGAAAGGTGTTTATGGCATTTCCTTTCAAGGATTTGGCGGCCGACATCTCCATCCGGGAAGAGTGAGCGAAAGACAACAGCCCCTGGCAGACCCGAAGAACTGAGATGCGATAAATATGCAAAGTGACGCCTCTGCAAACAAGATTTCCTTACCGGTATCCCAGTGCTAAAGGCTGCAAAGCGGATTGCACCTGACTTTCAAAGCGAGCGGAGGTCTGATTTGGGGGAGAGAAAATCCAACTGTATGTGAGAGCCCTGGATCGGGGACTTCCCGAGGCACAAGATGCAGGCTGCAGGCAGGCTTCTGAGTCTCTCCCTGCTCGTCTTGATGGGCTCCGAACTCACCCAAGTAGGTTTATAAACGCCATTTTCCCCTCCTTATCTAAGTACATCTTAATAATGAGATCAAGCAAAGGGTTTTGTAATGCAGGTCCGTACAAGCATCCGTACACTAGGCTTGATTGCATCGAACAATCGTTATCATGCAGTTGATAAGATCTGCAAGACGCGGAGATAACCAACCTCACTGCAAGTGCTTGTGTGTTTCCACTGACATAGGGTGTATGTTTCAGCATGTGTTATGCTTTATGTTAAATGCCCTTGTTTAACAGGTAATACTGCGTTGTACAATTTAGAAGCCTACAATCAGAGCAGAATAATTATTTGTAATGGGTAGCGATGAACATTTTGGATGCAACATGTTTTATGATGGAAATAAATAAACTTGTACTATCTTTTTGCCAGCCTCACGCTGACAAAATTTTACCAGCTCGCTGACAACTTCTGAAGTTGACAAACTTTAGGAGAATGCATTAATCTCTTGGCTCTGGACATTAGAAAATTTCCGGGACCGCCTGATAGTCTTAGCCTACTAATTCATTCATGTCACAAAGTGCGCAAAGGCGAGAGCGTCTATAAATGTATTTAGTGGAAGTTCTACACGATAGTTACATTCTTTTTTACCCTTTGCTTAAACTGGAGTTTATTTGTTTACCATTAATTATGACTTGTTTATGTTGTTGTTTTCAGAACATAACGGTAGCTTTGATGACAGTTTCGTTTTTTTTTATTTTCTTATAATAATATCCAATTTGGAGTTACCATTGTGGGTTTCAAAACCAGTTCAGATTAAGAAGTAGGCTGGCAGAAGTCAGTCTGTTTGCCTGATGGCGGGCGACTGATTTTGAAGAGAGCTTGATTAGTCCGAGTATGTGGGGATAGCTGACCTCCGTCTTTTTCATCTCCACCCGTACCATCGAAGCGAGAGATGCGCATCCGAACGCATTCATTAAAACGAGATGGCCATTTGGAACAGCTGGTTTCACAGCGTGTGCCACAGCAGATTTATGTAGTCTGTTGTCACCACGCAGGAACTGTTGTGTTCTTCTTGGAACTCGTTTCCCTCTACGAGTTGCACTGAGGATAACATCAACAGTACCTACTGTATCTGTTTTTTGTTTTTTAACAAATCGCCGTTGAATGCATCCATTCTAACTATTTGGGGGATTCATGTAATATAAAATAGGCCTAAATGCCCCCCATTAGGTGTAGCCCATTAATAGGATGTTTGATTTATTGAAGGCTGAGCATCTGAAATTAGGCTACTTTTGGGAAGGGTCACCACCGCACACTATTTGTCTTTATTGAATAACGCGTTTCGCAACACCAGATCGCGAAAAATAGTCATAACAATGTGCGGTGGTGATCCTTTCCTTTTTCCAAATTAGGCTACAAATTGAGAAACTGCACACCACGAGCACCTGGCTTCAAGACATAGTTGGCTGTGCAATGATTTTTTTTTTTGGTTCTTTTTGGTCTTTAATTATTAAGTAACCTACTAAGGAGGAAGTTCATATCACACTACATAGTCTTACATTGTCTGGTCTTCGACAACCTGTATATTCATTATTTAAATACAGATAGCCTACTTTTTACCCAATGATGTATTTTAGCTTCCTCTCAGCATCCTGCTGTATCAGAAAAAATTGACTGGAATCAGGGACATTATTAACCTCTCCAGACTGACATAAAAACGGCCCCACAGGCCGAGATTAAAAACACTCCCTTGATCGTTTGTGTCAATGGCTGGACCCAGACGCTCATTACTCCGTACCCCCTGCGATCTCTCAGTCCAGCTTCTCAAAAGCTAATAATACACTCCACGGCGCCACCTGTCGGTTGACGTAAATGCCAAGCTGAATTAATCCCCAGCTAACTGCATTTACCAACTCATTTGGGAACTTCCATCTTAAATGAAAACTTTTTACGCCTTATGCAGGAATACGAGGTCATTTTTACTGTTCACTAAGATGGTAGATGCAACAGTGTTCCAACATCAGAGTTATCAGGTCTTCTTCAAAAGTATTGCCTCAGCCCAATTGAACATTTTGTCTGTACATGTAGTGCGCGGTACCAGAAATGGCCACAAGATGTCAATGGAAGGCTTAAATACTCTTGTTAGCGACTCAACTGCTGTAATGGACAACTTAGCCTTAAACTGCAAGGGTGTTGAAATATGTCAGTTATTTGAGTCACTTTATAATTCTGTAAACTAAAATTATGTATGACGAAAAAGTATGAACTGGTCAATAAACTAGCTCGTCGTTTTGGACGACACTACGAACGCAGGAGGTCGTATCGGGCTCAGTCTATGCTGCCAAACCTCTGAGTGAACACAGCAATTGAGACTATTTGCCTTATTACTTTAATTTGCCCTGTCGTGAGATGAATAGGCCTGCTTCTGGCAAACAATTGGGTTTGATTCATTCACATATCGCCAGATTTGTGTAGTCTGGTGTCTTTATCTGTTATCAATCTACAATCTATCAATCTACATTCAGCCTACCTGAAAACGACCTGCACCCCCAAATTCAATATCATCCCACGGAAGAGACCAGCTGATTGCAGCACCGTGTGGGTCCGAGTGGAAAGGGTGTGCGATGATGGGGAGGGTGTTGGGGCGCGCTGTTGAGACTTGCCGGAGTAGGTGGTGGGCGGGGGCAGAGCGCGAGAGAGCCTAGCGTCTCCCGTAGCCAAATCATTTCTACACTCGAGTGCTGCGACGCGACGGACAGAGGTAGAGCGTCACTACTTCCAGTGTCCGCGCCGATCCAGCACCTTATCCTCCGGGACAAGGACCGTGTTCGGAGATGCCCAAGGAGTTGCTGTGCGGCCAGGGGCCGCAGATGTTGCTCCAAACTTTTATTGGCAACATCGGTTGCCCCGTTATTATTCTATCGCAATGGGACGAATGAAGGTGTCTGAAGCGGGAATCTAAGTGAAGATAAACCATGTCGGTGCCGCTGTTAAAGATCGGGGTTGTGTTGAGCACCATGGCGATGATCACGAACTGGATGTCACAAACGTTGCCGTCCATCGTGGGACTCAATACCACGGCACTGAACGTTGCGCCCCCGGGGGTTCCGGACCGGAGTACTGGAGTGAGTCCACATTCACATCTTCAGTAGCCAATCTTACCTGAGGTCACCAATAGATCATTGCCTTTGGGACTAGGGCGCCGCCTGATCGTTTGAAGGCGCATGTAATTTATCCAAATAACCGATGACAAAATTGAGCGTTATTTCTACTGAAAAAGTATTTACTGTCGTGTCACTGACACCGATATTCATTATTAACTTATTTCTTGTGGGGTTAAAATATAAATATATCGTTGAAGAGATTTGTGATCATTATCGTCTGTAGTAGGACAGTATGGCTCGTCTGTAGTAGGACATGTAGTAGGACTACATGACTGAAGTAATTAAAAAGTAATCGTGAAACCTCGAAATTAGTCTGGTCACTCACACTTAAAATGAAATCTATATTTAATTTTCCCTTGCTGTAAGTGAGCCACTGAGCATTCGTTAGTGTGGCCGGTCAGTCTCCTGATGATGGAGTACCCACCTCATTTGTCAATGAACTGCTCATTAACACCTAATGAAGATATTGATTGGACTGGACAGGTGCACAAGTGCAGTAGGGTAATTTTATTAAGCCGTCTAAGTTTGATTTTGCCTGGTGACCATCTCACAATTTAGCATCATGGTTTGCCCATGATAAAGTTTCAAATTAGTATTATATGTAGATTTGTCTTATTAGGTAGGCCTAACTGAAACGTGTTTTATTGTGTACAAAGTGAAGTAACAGAATTAGATACCTCAGATATGTATGGTATGCTGAGCGAAGTGGATGTATTTTGTCACAGTGATGCTGAATGATCCCCATATTAATTTCTCTAAATCCAGCATTTTCCATATTACTGAAAAGCAAACATGTATTCGGCACTGTGTAACTGTTGCCTGCTATTGTAGTGTTGTGTCAGTCATAATTAACACCAATATTTATCATCAAACCAAGCAGTCAAACCATGTGATTACACACTTAACAATCCAATGGAGATATAATGGATTTCTCTCAGCTACCTCCACTCTGTCTTTTATGAGGGTGTTCAATGGGGAGGGGGGGGTAATCTAGTCTGGACTGTGACTTACTGTAGTAGTTCTCTCCAGCATCACGTCCCCTCACGTCACGTCAAATAACCTAAACACATTAAGCTTCCTCTCTCTGGCTGTTCTGAGAATAATGTCCATTTGCGGCTGCTTTGTTATGGAGCGCGCTCAGTGTAGTCACTAAATCACTGGGAGTGGAGACGTCAGCGTGTCTCTGTCAGCGTGCCCTGCCAGACTGTCAGCTCCAGAACTGTTGCTGACCCAACAAAGGGCATTAGCAGAGTGTGTCAAGAGCGGTGTAGACTGTAGGGGGTGTATTGAGTGTGAGTGTGTGTGTGTGTGTGTGTGATGTTGTGTGAATACAGTTTATGTAGAGTTTCACTTAGTATGAGTGTAGCATGTGTGTGTGTGTGTGTGTGTGCGTGCACACGCGTGTGTGTAAGCGTGGCGTGTGCTTCGAGTGTTGTATTGAGATATTGGGCATTGTGGTGAGCATACGGAAAGGTTGTGTATCCAGATGGCGCGTGACGTCAGTGTGCGTGTGAAGGGCTGGGGGGTGTTATGCAAAAGCCCTTTAGGGAGGAACCATGCTGTCTGCCTGTCCGCCGGCCGCATGGCCGCACGGCCTGTGGAGACGCGAGAGAGACAGCACTCACTCCCATTATAACACACACTTATGCAAATCTCCTGCTCACCTGTGGTGCACTTGTGTCTCTCCCTGTCTGTGTGTGTGTGTGTTTTTGTGTTTGTGTTTGTGTTTCTGTGTGTGTGTGTGTGTGTGTGTGTGTCTTTGTATGTGTTTATGTGGTTGCCTGTATCTGTCTGTCTGTCTGCCTGTCTGCCTGTGTGTATGTATGTAAATGTGTGTGTGTGTGTCTGTGTCTTTGGTCTGCCTGTGTGTGTGTGTGTGTGCATACATGTGCGTTTGTGTCTTTGGTCTGCCTCTATGTCTGTGTGTGTGTGTTTACCTGTGTTTGCATGTGTGTGCGTTTGCCAATGTGTGTGTTTACCTGTCTATGTACTGTATGTGTTTACCTGTGTGTGTGTTCCCTGTGTCAGGTGCTGCCGGCTAACCCTGAGGACTCGTGGCAGGTGTACAGTTCTGCCCAGGACAGCGAGGGCCGCTGTGTGTGTACGGTGGTGGCACCACAGCAGACCATGTGCTCACGAGACGCACGCACCAAACAGCTCCGACAGCTGCTGGAGAAAGTAAGGCCGTCCTTTCTCTGCCCTTTCATGCACACATATAGTACATACATACACACACACACACACACACACACATTGTACTTTCACTTGCACACAGTACATAGCTAATACAAAACTTACTCATGTGAGCACATCTCATTATATCACACATACACACACACACACACACACACACACACACACAGATAATCACAATATGACCATAATTTGAATGGCCATAGTAATTGTGATTGTGGTTCACACACTCAGTCACACACACACATGCACACACACACACACACACACACACACACACACATGCACAACCATTGGTATTTGGTAATGTGACATGTCCGACCCCTCAGCAGCATCACTTATAAAACCGCACGCTGCGCTTCTGCCTGCACGCTCTGCCAGTGTTTGTCCCTGATGAATCTGCTGAAGGATCTCTCTCTCCGAGGCTCCAGCCGGCCCAACAGCAGGGGGGCACAAATTCCTCCTTTCTATTCTCTCTAAAGTCATTTGAGGGAAAACAAGTCCCTTTTTTATGCAAAGACTCCCCTATTTAGCCTATTCTTTTTAAATAACAGAAATGTGCTGCAGAGGGTCTCTGTGGAGGAGAAGGGGATAGCCCATAGTTCTTGTAAGCAAAAGTAAGTGTTAATTTCAGACCAAGATGGTCGGCGACTGTAAATTCATTGCCATAGGCTTTTTTTCTTTTTTAAATGTGCTCTAAGGCTCCATTTCTGCTCAGCTGACGCACGCGCTCTCTATCTCTTTCTCTCCAGTCTTTAAATCAAGGCTTGGTTGCGCATTGCAAAACATTGAAGGAAGTGCTTCTGTTCCTGGCGCTAGTCAGTTTCTGATGCCACGCCACCCTGTCAGTGACTGTGGGCGTCACGTGATCCCAGAGATGAATAGTGAGCTTTGTGCTGCACCCAAACCCATCCTTTGGTGGTTGAAAGAGGGGGGGGGGGAACTACGTTGCTCAAAATCTTGACCAAGATCTGTAGAAGAGGGTGATGTGTCATGTAGGCTCAGTAAACAAAAGCTTTATCATCGTTGTTTCCATCCGTCTGTCTTCAGAGACTGATGCTGCTGGACCCCTCATTTTCAGGCGTCTGCCTCTCAGTACCTGCCTTGTAGTTTGACGTCCATTGTCAAGACAAGAGTTTCCAACAGGGTTCAGCTGTCTGCTGCCACCATGTGGCTCTTGATTGCAAGTGCAGCTTCCAGACAAATGACATTTCCAAATTTCCATTGGCCCGACCATCTTGAGCAGTCTCCTTTTTAAGAAGTTGTGCGTCATATTTAAAAAATGGCATTTGCGAGCTGACGGGTGCCTACAATTTCAAATGACCTGTTACTGTAGTAAAATAAATATGGGCCTTAATCAGTTTTGGTTTTAGTTTATGCACAGTGGAATATCGGGGCATGTTGCCATGCAGTCTCTCTGAGGACGTGACTTACCTTGCTGTTGTGTGTCTCTGTGTCAGGCATCTGGGGTTAAAGTCGACGAGAATGTGCTCCACCTCTTCAACGACATGAAGGTGCGCAAGGCCAACCTCAGCGAGGACGAGAAGAAGAAGAGGAAGAAGGTGGTTCTCTTCTGCCTGAGCAGCGACGAGAAGAAGATTATCGTGGAGGAGGGCCGTGAGATCCTGCAGGGCGATGAGGGCGATCCTTACACCAAGCTCATCAACATGCTCCCCAGCAACGACTGCCGCTATGCCCTCTATGACGCCACGTTCGAGACCAAGGAGACCAAGAAAGAGGACCTTGTCTTCATCTTCTGGTGAGTGTTGGTGCCCCGTCAATGAGATGGGAAAGCTAGTTAACCATGATGAAGGGTTCTGGTCAAATATTATGATCAGAGTATGCAGTAGTGTTTGGAAAAGCATGAAATGCATTGTATGCATTTCATAGCATATAGTGTGTGTGTGTGTAGGATCCATATTGTGGCTCCTGTTTGAAACCAAAAACTCATGGATGTTAGTGTGAGGAGTTCTTAAAGACCTCTGCCGGGTTTTATCTTGGCCTGGAGGGGTGTTTGCTATGAGCTCTTGCCTAAGGCGTCATTTCTGCTGTGTGTTTTTTCAGGGCCCCAGAGACGGCTCCCCTGAAAAGCAAGATGATCTACGCTAGCTCTAAGGATGCCATCAAGAAAAAGTTCACAGGTAAGTCGTTTGTTTGTTTGTTTGTTTTTTTTCCCTTTCTTTTTTAAGCCATTTTATAACCTCTCATACCTGTGTACTTACATGTGGTTCACTTGGCAGGCATCAAACACGAGTGGCAATTGAACGGTTTGGACGACATCAAGGACAGAAGGAGTCTGGCTGAGAAGCTGGGCGGCACATCGGTGGTCTCCTTGGAAGGGAAGGCCCTCAATGAATGAGGACAACCTCCCTTTGGGGCTTAGCTGTTCATTCCAACTGGGTAGGGCAGTGGGCGAGCCACGATGTCTGGAGGGACTTTAAGGGGTCCATATTTGTGGGATGGGGTGGGTGAGGGTGACAGTTTCCAAACTCCACACAATTTTAGGCTGTCATTCCGGTTCATATTCAAGGAACAAAAACAAAAAGGAAATGGACATTGAAAAGATTTTTAAAAAATGAAGGAGAATGATTATAACTATTGAGAAATTAATATGTGCTGACAGATTTTTTTTTTTTTTTTTTTTGTTTTGTTTTTTCTCTGGGTTTCATTACAGTGCTGGAGAGTTGGACAGGGCAGCAACTGCTGCAATTTACAACAATTGAATTCTGCAAATGCGGTTTCTCACCGTTTTTGTTACTTTCCTTTTTGCCAAACCTCTTGGTATGTTTTTGTATGTGTGTGCACTTGACTATAGGAGCTATAAAGAGAGAAACATTTCACTCCAGGAGAATGATTGCACGTGAACAAAGCATTCTGGGAATTTTTTTTTTTTAATATAATTTTTGAAAAATCATAGCCTTTTATCCCCCAACCCTAGCCCTTTTTGTCAGGTTTTTTTGTTTATTTTTATTTTACAACCCTTTCCAAGTTTCAATCCAGGGCATCATTGTAATAATATTGAACACATTCTCTTCACTTGTGTTAAAAAAAAAATGAAGACATGAAAAATGGAAAAAAAGTAGGAACTGGTAGGTTAAGTCTGTTTGAGATGAAGCTGAAGGTTGTTGGGGAGTGACTGTTTGAACAGCCTGTGTACAGATCTTACAAGGGTTATTGGCTTGTGGATGTTTTGTATGGTCTCCTTATCTCTAATAAAAAAGGCACTAAATTACTCTTGGTCTCTTCTTGATTTTCAAAACTGCTTTCTGAGTGTACACTGTGACTTGTGACTGCATTTGGACACTAAATCTTGAAGTGTAATAAGTGTTTGCTTGGTCAGTTAACATTTCAGTACAGGCATGCACATTTCATCCAAGTTTTAAAATCCTGTCTTTAAATGTCAAGTGGGATTTGTTATGCACTTGTGCATTTTCACACAATGTAGCAATTGTTACACACTAGTCGTTTGTGTTCTTTTTTTTTCCAGTTTGAAGTTGTTTTAAATTGGTCTCATTGTCACGTCTTAGTAATCCCCTTCAGAAGTCCAGTATTGTGTTTTTGGTTCTCGGTTTTGTGTCCTGTTTTTGTTTTCGGTTTTCTTGGAACCTATTGATCACCAGTGGCATATCTGTATTGTGATGTCTAGGAGGACTGCTGTGTATCTCCAATGGTAGACTCTCATTCCCAGTGGGATTATGGTGAGCATGCCATGTACTTCTTAATCCATAAAAACTTCTTGGGTGCTGTGATATGACCTCAATGTCTGTATTGGTTGATGGACATTAGATTTGTGTGGATGCCATTTTGTGTTTAAAGTCTGTGAATCCACTCCTCCTCTTTGGTAACTATGCTAATGAAAACACCATTCATCTTGCGAACAATTTGCAATTCACAACCTTACAGCAGGGGTCTCCAACCTTTTGTTCTTCGAGAGATACTTTGACAAAATCAGCATGGCTGAGAGCTACTCTGGGGTCCGTTTCCCAAAAGCATAGTTGCTAACTAGTAGGTTACTACGTTGGTTGCAATGCAATTTTCCATTGCCAACCAACATGGTTGCTAACTGGTTAGCAACTATGCTTTTGGGAAACGGA
>JASCIP010000302.1:1329919-1342073 GCA_034783695.1 Sardinella gibbosa
TGGTGCACTAAGCAATCCCAAGGTGGACATTTTGTTCACTTGCTGAGCTATAGTCTAGCCAATGACCTGAGATCCCTTATCAGAAATGATGTGCAGCGCAACTGTATTAGCTCTTCGGTTACGTTTATAGTATTCATCATTTTGAAGTTTATCCGGTGTTGTAGCGCTGGGTGTGGGGGAAGAAACACTTACTTAGCCTTTAGCTTAGCTAAGCTTGCTTTGGCTTTGGCTTTAGCTTGGCTTGGCGTGGCTTACGCTGCTCCTCTGCCCTGCTCTGCTCTGCTCTGGGATGCGGCAGCGCTGCCAGCTATGTCTGGGTGGCTCCCCTCTGAGCATGCTGATGAGCTGTGCTCCTTCCCATCACATCTGAGGCAGCCTGCCTGTTATTAACAACCCCTCCCTCTAGCCACCTCCATCACCTCATCTCGCCTCATGCAGACCAGTTATGTTATGGCTTTGTGATGGCTGTGCAGAGCTCGTAATGACACAGAACTTTTAGTCTGTTCATCATCACAAACAGTCAAGAACTCTTTGAAATCTCATTCTTCAACATTTGCAGCCCCTCATACTTAAAGGCTGATACCCTTGCGTTTAAATTTTTTGTTTTTCTTGAGTGATTTATTTTTTTCTGGAAAGAGCTTACAGGGCTCACTGCCATGCCTGTCTGTCTCTTTAAATGTCTTTGTGAGCTACTCTGTAAACATGGGCATGTGTGTGCATCCCCATGTTTATAAAACTGCCGCTGTTGCAGCTCTCTCATTATCCTTGCGTGCACAATTACCCTCTCCTCTGCTCTCACCCCATTACAAATAACTCAATAGCTCCAAGTAGAAAGGTAATCAATAGACGGCACAGGAGAACGCCGCGCTTTCTTGGTGCTGCGGGTGTTTGTGGGATGTTTCCGCCTGTTTGCTTACGCCCGCACTGTCTGAGGAGAGATGTGTAGAATTTAATCTGCTCTGCCTTTTGTGCCTGCTTGGCATTTTTCATCCGCTGTGGCGGATCGACGCCAGAACCTCTGCCAGCTGAGCTTATAAATGTAGAGGGAAAGCAAAGTTGTGGAGAGACTAGAGACAGAGGTTGGAGATGCTTGAGGGAATCGTATTTCAAGTATGGTTACTGTGGCTTCATGTACAGTAGGCTACTGAAGGCTATGCACTGTATAATAGTTACTATGGCTGAACATTAATAAATATTAACCAGCAAGGACCATTTATTCAAGTGCGTTTCAGGGGCGATATCCTTTTCCTGATATGACCTCCATCATGATTGTCAAGGTCGAAGCTGGCTAACTCATGAGCCACTGTGAGCTGCCCCGCCATTAAGGCTGCTTAAGATGCAGGTGGTGTTGCAGGGCGACTCAATGGCTGCTTGTGCTCCAGTGGCAACGAGTGGAGGGGCTTTTAGCGGTAATGAATGGACCCACATTAGAGCAACCCCCCACGTCATTAAGCTGAAAGGTTTAACAAGAAAAATGTTCTGTGTGGCGATCGCATCCGTGTGTGTGTGTGTGTGTGTGTGGCCCTCGTGGTATAGCCTACAATTCATCGTCCTAATCTTAATTGGATCTAACAGGCCAGTGACCCCCCCATATCTGTCAGGGCTGGAGATGAGCTGGGGAATTCTGCTGTCTTTTCAGGGAGTTAAATTAAAGAGAGACCCAAGGCAGAGAGACTGAGAGGAGAGTGAATGTTCTTATCGATAAAACCATATATGTCTGTCCAGGGAAAATGAATTGTACGGTCCTCTACAGTTCTGACTGTCTCTTTCTATCTTTTCTGCACAGGTTCATTGAAAATAATGACATCCAGTCACTGTCAAAACACACATTCAGAGGACTGAAATCTCTCACGCATCTGTGTGTATATGCATATATTCTCTTCTATTCTATGTCCATATTATAAAAATAAATGTTGCATCTGCAATTCAGTTCACACAATAATAAGGCATGTATCTTTCAGATCTCTGTCCAATAATAATCTTCAGGGTCTTCCTCGGGAACTCTTCAAGCATCTTGATATCCTCACAGACTTGTGAGTAGTCTTTGTAATGGTGCAACAATAAGCGCTTTGTCAAACTGAGGCACTGAGTCTTTTGATTTGTTTTCCATTAAAAATAATAATGAAAAGACATGATCTACAGCTAACCAAACATATTGCACGACAATAATGCCATATTATGATTCAGCCTGTATGGCATAGCTTTTTGCACAACACATGGAAGAAAGATTTTGATTAGTTAATCACTCCTTATAAAACAGTTGACTGAGATGGCAGAATGATTAACTGACAACTGAATGATTCATGAACCCTCTGCCTTGCCCGCTTTTACAGAGACCTACGAGGCAACTCGTTCCGCTGCGATTGCAAGATCAAATGGCTGGTGGACTGGATGGAGAAGACCAACACATCAGTGCCAGCCATCTACTGTGCCAGTCCCTTTGAGTTCCAGGGCCGCCGCATCCATGACCTCACCCCGCGGGACTTCAACTGCATCAGCGCAGGTCCGTAGCTGCATGCACTTTTTCCGTTACTGTTTTCTGTTTATTGTAAAATATTAAAAAAATATATTGTGAAAGTATATAATTTCAGATCTTGCTATTTATAATAATGGTGTCTTTAAAATTGATAACTCAAAGCCCTGTTGGCTCTACTATGATTTAGAATATACTGTATGAGAACAGCAAATGCTATTAATAATCCTGTACCATTCAATTGAAGTATTTTTGTTATAGCAACATATGTCTGAATACATCTGATTTAGCACAAGCTGATACTGTCTGTATGGTGGAACAGGCTCTTATGCAATGTATACCATTTAACAATCATTTTATATTAATTATGCCTGCATTTCCTTTGGGATGAATAAAAGTATCTCTGTCTACCTCTATATTTAAGCTGCCAAGTAATTATTTTAAAAACGTACTGACAAACTTCACACGATTTCTTCTACCTCATGTCAGACTTTGCTGTGTACGAGACCTTCCCTTTCCAGTCCCTGTCTGTGGAGTCGTATGAGTATGGGGGAGACCAGTATGTAGTGTTTGCCCAGCCCAACACTGGAATTTGCACAGTATTCGTGTGGGATCATGTGGAGATGGTCTTCAGGAAATACCACAATATTACATGTAAGTAAGCAGAGAGAGACTTTTAGTACTGAGAGAGTGCACTACTAAGATGGAGTTATCGCACATTACAAGACAAAGGGTCTTTCCTTTCTGTTCTTTTAAACCGAGTCCTGTAGGCCTACTGTGTATTCAGATTCTTGTTTGTAAACACCAGGACTCGGTGGGTCCCCCTTGTTCTCGTCTCCTCACGGGCACCGACTGAAAGTGACAGAGTGCAGCAGACGGCATCAACTCTGCACTGTCTTTTATTGATGTCGTTGCTCTTAAACTAATGGATGCAGTCTGAGAGTGAGAGAGTGAGTGAGGGAGTGAGAGCAGTGGCCAGTCTCAGAGGGAGTGCTAAAGGAAGAGCACAGAAAGAGAGAGGAGACGCAGCTTACTCAGCCTTACAGCTGCTACATCACTTCCCTTGTGCCACGGGAGGGACCGGGGAGCATAATGTGCCTCTCGGAGAGAGGAGATAACTAGGCTTCTTCCTCTAGAGTAGAGTGAGGAGGCTATTTTTAGGAAGGCTACAGATAGAGGTATAGAGCAAGGCTCAAAAATTTACCTCTCAATTTTATCAATAATTTATTATCTTCACCGAGCACTGGAGTTTTCTTATTTTTTTTTCTTCCTGTTCCCTTTTTCTGATTACTCAGGCTAAATTGGTCATGGTGAATATTGCAGCATGTTGTTTTTACTGTATGTGTTCCCAGCTCGATCAGCCGTCTACTGTAAACCTGTGGTCATCAACAACACCCTCTACATGGTGGTAGCCCAGCTCTTTGGAGGATCCCACATATACAAGTGAGCTTGGGTTTTTTTTCCATCTGGATAAGTAATGTGGTCTGTTTTTGTTTATGAGAAAAACATACTTCTCCTGCTCAGCCACAATTTCACAGTGAAACAGGAAACTTAATCCTTCACTGAAGGTTTACTCTACAGAATTTTTCAAAACACTTTTCAAAGTAAAACCTTAGGGTTTACTTACAAATCATGAATAGGCTTATATCATTAGAATCTGACACATGGCTGCGAAATTATTCTTCTACCATTTTGTTTGCAGATGGGAGGAAGGCCCTCTAAGATTTGTGAAGATCCAAGATATCGACACTACCCGTGTCCGTAAGCCGAACTTTGTGGAGACTTTCCAGATCGAGGGGGATTGGTACTTCGCTGTGGTCGACAGTTCCAAGGCAGGCTCCACCAGCATCTACCGCTGGAACAGCAACGGCTTTTACTCCCATCAGTCCCTGCACCCCTGGCACCGGGACACCCACGTGGAGTTCCTAGAGGTGGAGGGCAAGCCCCGTCTTATTCTCTCCAGCGCCTCGCAACCCCCAGTGATCTATCAGTGGAACCGAAGCCAGCGCCAGTTCGCCTTCTACTCGCAGATCGCGGACACGGCCGACGTGCAGATGGTCAAGCACTTCTGGATTCGCAAGGTTCTCTACCTGTGCCTCACGCGCTTCATCGGCGACTCCAAGATCCTGCGCTGGGAGGGCCAACGCTTCGTGGAAATCCAGACGCTGCCCTCTCGCGGCTCCATGGCCGTCTACCCGTTCAGCGTGGGCTTGAGGCAGTACCTTCTCCTGGGCAGCGACTACTCCTTCTCCCGAGTGTATCTGTGGGATGACCTCACCCAGCGTTACCAGCCTTTCCAGGAGCTCAATCTCTTGGCCCCTCGGGCCTTCAGCCTCGTCTCCGTGGACAACAAGGACATCCTGCTGGCTGCTAGCTTCAAGGGAAAGACCCTGGCTTACCAACACCTAGTGGTGGACCTCAGTGCAAAGTAAAATGTTGCTTTAAATTAGCTGTTGCTGCTGCTTGTGTATAAGCAAAACTTCATGAATGCCAGAGGTTTTTCGAAATGTGGATTCCCAAAGATACCAGAATAGGCAAGTTTACACATAACATGGGTCATTTTTTTTATTTTTTATTTATTTAAGTGTGGAATTTTAAATCACGGAAATGTCACAGAGATAAATAAAGGCCACTAATTTGGACATATTTGATGACAGCTTTGGCAACTTTTAAGCTAATCTTTTATCAATCTAACCCTGAAATTGGACCTGCAAAGGTCATGTTGCCACAGTTAAAAAAATAATTATATAGATACATATTATCTCATTCTTCTACATATTGATTGGTTGTATATATTGTGGTTAGCAAAGATCACAAAGTTGACATAACCAACATAGTATTCTGTGGATTACATATGGAATGAAATGATCCATTTTGGGCATTTGGTTTTGTACTGTTGAAAGATGCCATTTAATACATTTCACTCAAGTAGGATACTGTATATCTTTGATAGTGCAACTGCAAACATGTTAGTAAATATATAGTTGACATTTAACAATGACTAATTTAAAATGCACCTGAATGTCCTGCTCAGGTGTGTAGGAACAAAGTTAAAGGCATATCTTACTATGTAGTCCTCCAAACTGCCCAAGCTCACAAACTTTCAAACTTAAAATACCCAAACATGGGTATACTGGGTTGGACATTGTGAATTATCACACAATGCCGTAAACTTCACTTAAGTTTGAAAGTCTGAAAGTGACGTCAGTGTCAGGGATTCCTCTACTAGGGGCATTGAAATGCTCATGTGTTCTGCTGTGGCTCTGGTCAAATAGCCTACTTATATTTTCTTTAAAAGCATGTAGCTGTTTGATGCTGTGCTATCACTGGTTTAACGACTGTTACGGGAGATAAATGAAGTCATTTTTACTAACATTCATTTACTGAGTGCTCAAATGACCAAATATATAACGGGTCTATTTTGGATTTATGGCTAACATGTAATGAAAATATTTCATCAATACTGTGATCTGCATGCATGGCTTAACTGATATATGCTAGAGAATATAATTGTAAAAGACCCATTTGAGCGTAGGAAAATGACTAGACATTTCTTTGATTTCCACACTTACAAAAATTAAGAAGCAAGCAATATGTCTTTAAAACTTTAGAGAACATTGTGTATTTTTGTTTTATTTGTTTTTCTCTGAGGTGGTTAATTCAGCATTTGTAGTTAAGTGGTTGTATGTTGCTGTGATGGAGCACTCTCACCAAGCATTTCAGTGTAATGTGTGAATGTTTAGTATGGAAATGTTTGCAGTTTTTTTCTGCCTGAAATGAAGACTGTTTTCAGAATATTTTTGGTGAAGAGTATTTTCAGACTATTTTTGATGTCAGTTAATGTAGTGAAACGATGTGTGGCTTTCCTTGCATATAATTACATGTTACATTAATCACATACTTTGTAAAAAAAAAAAAAAACGCTTTTGCCTTCGTCATATAAACACCTCATCATGAGGCATTATGTTTTTGCCTTACAAAGCACTTAAATATAAGCTTGTGCTTCATTTAAGCCTGAGGTAAACCAGAACGATCTGACATCTTACATATTTGTTGTGACAACTGCCGAGCATTGCTTGTCATACAATGTATTAGGTAAGCCTAATATTAATATCCAGTAATTAGTATTTCCACAGTGATTCTCAGACCAATCCAGTACTTCTCAGGACTGGAGTGAACATGAATAGTCGAACTATGGGACACAGTCTCAAAATGACTGTTTAATTATATAGGTGCATAAAGCCTGGACCAACATTTCAATGTGATTCAATGTTTGCAATGATTTCAATGATTGCAACAGAGGGTCCAGCCTTCATGCGCCATATGTTTGCCTGTGTTTGATTTGTTAGCCTATATTTGAATTCATTTGAGCTTTGGTCAACCAACCATCCATTTTACGGATAGTCTAAATGGTCTGGCCAGAGCTTATAGAGTGCTGTGGAGCAGTTGGCAACATTATACAGGGCTGAAAAACTGAAAAAAATAAGTGAATAAATAAATAAATAAATAGCCTCCCCTAAGAATGATAGGTTCTCAATGTGTTCCAAGTACTGGGATATTAGATTCATTCAAGACTTTGCATTCCATGAGGAGCATTTTTATGTCCAAAATAGCATGTTTTGCAGATGCTACAACATTCTCACATGATTTTAATGCATAATAACTATTTCGTTGAAATGTCAAATAGAACCTTATCACTCCATGGGGATGGACGCCATGCCTATTATTACTTTACATCTGATTTAATTAAAAAAAAAAAATCAGATCAGATCCTTTGAATTTGTGCACGTGTTCTTATTTACACTGATATGCACCTTAGGATTTGTTAACCACTTGATACATAAAAAGTGCAAATTTTTGTTCTGCTTATGCAGATTGTTCATGATTGTGCCTCTGAAATGCAACAGACCATGTGCTAAAGAATATTTCTGTTATAATTTGTCGACTAATAAATTTGTGCTGCACCATGCTATGCGATTTCAAGTAATTTCTCCCTCACATTAAAATCTTTCTCAATAGAAGAGCAATTTAGGTGTGAGCACATGGAAGTGGTAACCAAGGGCATCAGTTTCCAAGGGTGGCCATATGGAATAAAGCTTTGCAAACAGTCAGTCATCATCAAAAGACAAAACATGGATAGAAAAATGTGTGCCCTTTAAATACACCAAAGATGCAGACAGAGACAAATCCAGCTACAATGAGGTCAGATGTGAGTGTGTGTTTGCTTGCCTGACGAGCCATTCTGTAACATCAAAATATATACCAAAATGAAAAGATTTGCTATGGCTAGTGTGAGTATAGAGTCTAGGCTGTGTGCTTTAAACTGTACGCCAACATTTTGCTGAGAATATTTCACAACTTTGTGTATGATGAAGTTTACAAGTTTTTTTTCAAGGATTTATACATCCAAGCATTAAATGGTATGAAGATATAGTATAGAAGTAGTAGTAGTAATAATAACAATAATAAAATAGTCTTTATTTTTGTTCTCATAACTGCACGCATTGAAATGTACATTGAGATCTTATCTATAAATCCATATGCATTGCATAACATAACATATCCTAACCAACCATTTTATTAGGATACAGTTGAACCAATTCTGAAAAGAACTGAGTAGGCCTAGTCATATTGTTAACCATGTAGGCTCTAAGTAAGAAAAGCTGTCTCAAAAGCATCACTGGGCAGACTTGTAACACTTAACAAACCCATAACAACTTCTGTAACATTAACAAGAAATCTGTACAGATCACACAGCCACTGTATACACAGTCATTGGGTCAACCCAGAGCCATAGAGAGTTTTCTCTAGTAGGCTACTGCTCTGGGTCAACCGACCCCGCGTTAAGGTTGTGCAATCCTTAAACGTCTTTATTGGGTATGGTAGCATTTGTTGGTAGAAAGCTTAACAAACAAACAAAACAGCTTATGTATGAAACAAAAAAATTATTCACTTGGTGCTGGAGACACAGGGATAAAAGCCCAAGCTGGTGGCTGTTCTGATGAGATTTCCCCCAAACAGTTAATGGCGGGTGGTGCTGAGGCAGCAGACATGTCCATGCCGGCGTCAGAGTTGGTGGCATCTTTGACTTGGGTGTCAGGCCTCGGATCTGATCCCTTTTTGCCCGTGCCTGCTTGCTTCCTCTTGACCCTGCACCAAGATTTGACTGTTTGAAAATGAGGCAGAACGAAACCAAAGCTCTCACGGACAAACTCGTAGGCTTTCGGGGAATGGGAATAGAGAGTTACAGCAAAATGTTTCAAATCATCAGACACACTGACATTTTTGCTATTCTGCCGTGCCCTGATAAGGATTTCTTTGGCAACTCCTCCAAAATTAGCCTCCACATCAGTACTGCAAGAAAATAACACCTTCCTTTTGAGCTCAGTACTAAGTGCTGAAAGAGCTTTCACTTTTCGATCCAGTCTACGTATTTTCTGCTGCTGAATCTTCGCTGCCTTCCTGGCAGAAACCAATTTATTACGAGTGCGCAAAAGTTCATCAGACCTCCTCCGAGGTGTAGGGTGGTGGTGGTCTTCTTCAGCTCCGGTGGAATCCGTAGGGTGGTGGTGGTCTTCTTCAGCTCCGGTGGAATCCGTGGTAACCAAAGACACCAGCGCTACAGTCTCAGAATCGTTGGCTCCCGCAGTTTCCTCTGGATCGACACGGACAGGCTGAGCAGCAAAACCCAGATAATCATGGTCGTGGTTGACATTGGGGGGCTGTGCTGGTATGCCAGCGCTGACTACACTTGCTTTTATACCTTGACTCGTTCTAGTACACCGCGGCTTGGGTGTCTTTAAGCAGTGCGGGTAAAAAATAGTTGGAACTGCACTAGGATTAAGGACAACCTTGCGGGTAATGCTAGACTTACTGGCGAAACAGTCCGGTGTAAAGTGATTGGCACAGAGGCGAGAATGTTTAGTGGGTGTCCAGTTCTTTCTGTTTATGTTGCGTATCCATTTCTTCAAACGGTCGCTGTCACTGAAAGGGAACCTGAAAAATTCACACCGTTAATGGTATGCTACTCTGATAATGGATTCCAGATAGACTGCAGTCATAAAATTGAATGGTAACAAAGTAGATTGTAGAGTTGATTTAGCCTACCTGAAAAAACTCAGTTTCCCAGACCCAGTTCTGTTTGAACATTTGAATGCCACACAAGCAGGCATATTCACGTGAGCGAGAGTGCTGCATTTAAATCATAACGTTAGACTAACTGGTTACAACACAACAGAAAACATTAGGCAAATCAATCTAAACCAGACTTATAAATACTGATTTTCTCTGTATTTATCTAGACGGCAGTAAAATCGTATCAACATGCGTGATTTGGCTTTGGCCACTGACTGATGTTGTCTTCCGCGGGAAACGACAGCTTCCGGGTCATATTTTACATACAAAAATGTGAGTGCAGTTTTTTTATTATTGTGTTTTAATATATATACATATATATATATTTTTAAAGAACATGTAATATGTAGCACCAGGTTAAGTTGCCATTTTCAAAAACAAGACGGATAACTAATTTATTTCAATTTCTAAAAAAAAAAAAAAATACTGGTGTCAGTGAAGTCACGCGGGATCTGACGAGGTTTGTGTTTTTTCCGGGTTAATTATCTCTGTCATATCCGCAATGGTCCGAGAGAGGTCTTTACATTTCGGTCTAAATCTTTACAATAATTGTATATCTAGAGGGTTCGGTTCCTGAAGTCGTGAAGACATTTGGTCCAAAATGGTTATCAGGCTTTTGGCTGGTTATTGAGACTATAGTTAGGCCTATCACTAACGTTATTTTTATATTTGTAGTGTGGCTCGCTTGCTACGAAGGTGTGCAGAAGGTGTGTTTTACAAACTACGACAGGAAATAACCGGAAATAACCATAACAATCGTCCGAGGTTTTATATATGGGGTAACATTAGCGTCTAAATACCTGTAGCAAATGTTGACACTTAACGTAACCTACACGATTAAGACAGTTATGGTTGACTGCCAGTATAACGTTGTTGCCCATCAGAATCTTATTGGTTAGACTGATTAAAAGGTTTGGTGTCAGTGTGTTTCCTTTTACTCTCTGCCGTGAACTTGTCTTTACTTCAATTACAGAACAATGTCGGGTTTACCACAGTCAAAGGAGGATTGCTCTTTCGAGTTTCCCCCAGACTGGGTGGATGATGCACGCATGGCGTTCCTTTTTTCGGCATTCAAAGAGAACAGAGATGTCGACTCTACAGATTGGGATGGTAAAATTGACTTTTGGACGCCACTGATAATAAACCACTGCAGACGTCGTGGAGCTGTCTGTGTAAATTTGCACGAACTGAACGAAAGTTTTCGCAGAAAAGGGAGCGCTCCCCTTGGTCTGGGAATTGTTCTTCAGTCTATGTACAGGTAACTTAACCATGCAGACATCCTGTAGTAGGCTATTAACTTTTTTGTGAACATTCCAAAACAAGGACTTGGGAAACGAAACTACTTCTGTTTTAAATTTTTGTGTCATTTAGTGATAGGCTATTTATATTTTGATATACAGGAATGGGAAGGTGCAAAAAGAGTCAGAGTTTGCTGCAAATGTTGATTCGGGTTGGCTTTCATGGGGAGTTGGTCTTTTGCTTGTTAAGCCACTGAAGTGGACACTGTCCACTCTGTTGGGCAGTGGTCGTGTGCCTCTAGAGGAGTCTTTCGTAGTGATTGAGTTGGTCAAGGTGAGTATGGTCGTTGGGTGTTTGTCATATCAAACCTTGACAACATACTGATCATGGCAGACATGTATAGTAACACAGCATTTCTTGTGTCTGTTGTACTGTAGGAGAAGGCCGTGAAGCTACTGGAGACGTATCGGTCCTCCCCACTGGCAGACAGGTGCCTGTTGTCCTTTCAGGAGCTGAGAACCCTTGCCTCCCATGTTTGTTCTGATGAGACTACCCTGTGCTTGGCTCTGCTTCAACTGCAGAGGGACAAGCAAGTGACCGTGACGCTTCACGAAGGCGAAAAGGTGGGTGTCTGGCTGACAGGATAGTGATGACTCAGAGGATTTGTTTCAGCCTATAGCTCCGGAGTCATTGTGACATTCACAGTAAAATGTGCAAAGCCACTGATAAAAGGGAAGCATCCAGTGTTATGAAAGCAGCAAAATCAGAGTAGATTTAATCAATTTGATCAACTGGGACTTGAAATGTGCTATCTGTGATTTTTTTCTTCTTCTTCTTCTCTCTCTCTCTCTCTCTCTCTCTCTCTCCCTCTCTCTTTTTTTTTCTCTCTCTTTTTGCTGGCTAGCTGGTAAAGTTTTCCCAGCCAGGACAAGGTAGAGTGAGCCCTGTCAGTGATGTGGACCTAGGTATCTACCAACTGCAGCGCAGCGAAAAGCTGCTAGGGGAAAGAGTGGAAGCCCTGGGAAAAGAGGCAGAGAAGTAAGTAAGCCTTGAACACTCAACTCACACATAATGCTACACCGGGTATGATACAGTGGCATGGAGTCAAGATTGCATCTGCCATAACAATTAGCTTCCATTATAAGCAATGGAAATAGCTGCACCAGATGGAACTTAGTTAAAAAAAAAAATAGAACTAATCTTGTATGTGTAAATGTTTTTGACGTGACTATAGTGCTGTAGTGCTTCTATAATGTATCCAGTGCAGCCCTAGACTTGTCCTAATTGGTCACACATTGTGCTTTGCGG
>JASCIP010000302.1:1574463-1585049 GCA_034783695.1 Sardinella gibbosa
GTGTGTGTGTGTGTGTGTGTGTGTGTGTGTGTGTGTCAGGGGGGAGGCAGAGCAGGCATATTGACTGACCTTGCCTCTTGAGAAATGTTCCTCATTATTTTCAATCTGTGACTGGACAATGACTAAGGGTTGTGGTTTGTCAGCACTCGGTACATGGGACAATTTTTCTCTCTGATTACATTGCTTGATAGTCAAGTCCTGTTCACCGCAAAATCCTCCTGGAAATTGATCCGAAACTCAGAACTCCTTTGGATCCAACTGTAGGAGAAAAAAAAAAATCCAGTGGCTCATCGTTAATTATGATCAAGTTGCGCTGAGCTGGAAAACTCAATGCTTTAGAGTTGCATGAGGAGTTTTAGAGATTCAAAAGTAGTACATTTCATTGAAATCCCATTTGAGTTTGACAAACACAAATGTGGAGGTCTCTGTGTATTCATGTCCCTTTACTCATCTTGACTTATGTTATTTATTTGTGTATTTATTTATTTATGTATTTATTTATTTTTGCTGCCCTGTTGCTTCTGTGTGCTATGTGAAGTTCCATAGACATCCGAGCATCAGCCTGGACTCTCTGCCTGTGATGCCTAACTACATTAAATGCTTCCCAAGGGACGGGTTCCCTTGAGGGATTTGTTTGCACTTAATAGTATAATACACTTCAAACACAACGCAATCTCCCTCCAAGGCCAGGCAGCTCACGCGACACGGCAAAGCTCATTGTTATCATTCATACCCTAATGCAGTTTAACGTAAAATCCAAGATGTTTCCAATAACGTTGTTGAGCTGTTGGGTTAAACATGTATACTGTAGCACGCATAGCAGCGAATGGGGGGGCATGCTGGAAAAAAAATACTCCATGCATTGCAAGAGGTCCCTGGAGGTACGCAGAGACCTACAGTGACCCAAGTGTGTGGGGATAGAGAGGTAGGGCTTGGTGAGCAACAAGGAGACAATCTCACTTTATCACAGTCTGGGAAACCGAACGGGCAGCAAACCATGAGCAAATCTGTTCCTGAAGATGTGCTATTCTTAGCTCGGACCCCTCATTTATGCAAGCCAGTGTTTACTCATGTGTTTGGCCTTCAAATTGAGATAATCTATTCAGCTTTAACTCTATAATGGGATAATTGAAATTCCGACTTAAGAGGGGTTCAAATAAAATAGCGAACCAACTGTCCAGGGAAGTTTTTTTTTCCCCCTTCATGCCACCAATCTGTAGTGAGAGTTTTTTTTTTCTTTTTTAACTTTTGTTATGTTCTGCTTAACAGGTGCATGATCACAAAAGAGAATTATATGGATGCATGAGCCCTGTTGAACCTGCTGAAATTTGTCAAGGGAGATTGCAGCTCAGTTCTGTCTAAACACTGCGAACATTTCCTCAAGTGCTTCAAGCAATATTTCAATCAGATTCTCTTCGCACCACATAGAGGATGACACTCATCTGTTGCTCAGATGTGCCTGATGTCTGTCCAAAATGCAGCCGGTGACAACCTGAACTCATGCAAATTTCACCCTCAGTCAGGATTTTACTTTTCTAGAACTCTCCAGTTTACCAAGCCAAGAAGATGGGGGGTGGTGGTGGAATGTTTATTTATTTATTTATTTATTTCTTCTGGCATTTCAACTTAATTATAAAATTCCAAAGTGTGCATACATTTCTCTGTGGAAAATAAACACATCATAAACAGTGCATGACATAAGGAACAGCTGCTTAATGTCCGGTAGATTTTATGCACTAAGCCACATTACTTATCCACGCCACTCACTTATCATCTCACTGATTTGATTTTCGAGTTTCCATTAGTTTTGACAGACTTTGTTGCCAACACATTCTTTCATTGATCGCCGTTACATTTAGTATCCATTTACTTGTTACCATTTTCAGTGCATCTTTCAACAGCAAAGCATATAAAAAAATAGCACCATTGAAATAGAACAAATTTGAGCCATTTCAACGACAAAAATATAATAAATCAGCTGAAAAACAAACGCACAGAGCTCATCTGGTGAGCTTGTATGACATCAAATGTATGAAGGCATGAAAAAGCAAAAAAGACATTAGTTTCCATTAGTTAAGAATGCAGATTGTTTGCAAACACCAAAAACAATGAGCAGACAGCTAAATGACTGTATTGAAGAGAGTTGTAGTGTAGTGTTCAGTGTAGTGTTGTATACTGGATCATAATCACAGATTGCAGAGCTTTAGGGTCTTTTCAAAGAGACAGTGAATGGCGCTAGTTTTTTAATTATTATTATTATTATTATGGGAGCTTGGCACATTCACACTTGTTTTGTGATGCTGTCTGTTGTAGGGGGAATTTATAAAATAGTTACATTTGTCATGCAGTGTAATAGACTTTGTGCGTTAATATGGTCATAAACAAAACCATGAATCTTAAGTGCATGTAAAAGCCTGCATAACATGTGTGGCATTGCTCGATCAGTCACTTTGAGGCCGCAATTCCTAATTTAAGAGGAATGAATGTCGTGTTGCTCTGAGCTTTCTAATAATATCTATGGGATCTAGAAAACCATGATTTTGTCCATGGAATGTTATAAATGCCGTGCTTAAGAATTCTCATATGTAGACACATACACATACACACGCACACACACTTGCTTCCCAAGATCACTGGAGTTGGTTAAGAGACAACATTCGTAGTCTATTATGAATGTATTTCTTTTCTTTTTGCAGAGAAAGCAGAGCTCATCGGTCTGCTCCGATCTGGCCCCCTTATTTGTATTGCATGATTGATGAGTCTGAATTATCCATGGCAAATCTCATTCTTACATTGCTTTGTCATGAAGCAAGAGGTTAACCAGTCTACGGAGGCTGGAATGCTGAAGTGACTATTATGCAAGTCCTACGTTTATGTGAAAGCATCTGGTCACCATGATGTCTGTTGCACAGACAATCCAGCGTGTTTTCGTTGTATCCCCTGGGTGTGAGACAACGATATGTATAAACTTGTGGGCTTGGGCCGCTCAGAGTGCAGCCTGGTTACAGAATGCACAGCCCTTAGACGCGACATGTACATCTAAGGTACACGGCCATCTGTTCCCAAACTGCCTCATGCATCAGGATATTGCTGTCGTGGTACAGTGTTGGCAAGTACACCGAGCATGTTGCAGATGGACACTGAAAAGGTTGCAGCAGATAGCAAACAATATTGGCATATATGAATGTAAAGTGGAGTACATTATGAGATACAAACAATATACAGTATACCACATATTACAACATTATAATGTCATAATACATTCATAATAGTCCTATAGCAATATGTATTATGAGAGGATCTATGAACAAAAGTGTAGGCAATTGTGCAACAAAATAGGCTTGAGCCATCGTCAATCGTGATGGATGACTGATAGTCATGATGGGGAGCCACCATTGTAATGCCATGTGGCCATCCTGTAAGATAGGCATCACTTCTGTAGTCCCTAATGGTTCAACATAGAATATGACTTCAGTACCTCTGCAATAATTATGGGGAAAAGCCGACTTCATGTTATGCCAACTTATCATGTTATGCTTTCTGTCTTCTCATGTTCTTTAGGATGTTTCAGTCAATGCATCTAATGGTAAATACTGGTAGTTACTTGTATTTCCAGCAGAATTCAGCCATTTTTGCCAATAGTATCGTCCATTACAATGTTTTATTGCATGAATCATCAATTGTCATTAAAGCGAACATTATCAAACCCACAAAAAGAGAATTACTGTGTGTAATTTGTCTGTGTTTTAGACATCATGCCAAATTAGGTTTTCTTCAAATGTTTCTGACAATTTTAATGGTTATTTCCCATGAAATCATTCGTAAAAAGACTTTGTTGTGAATGGCACTGATATAATTATTGGGTCCATTTAACAAAGACTGCATTCACACTTTTTTGAAACATATTTCAATGTAAACCCCAACTATGATCAGTTATTTCTGTCCTCCTTTCGCATCTTAGCACATTTGTACATCTTTGTGTCAGATCATGGGTGAATCATGGGGTGGCACACATTTTGCAGCTGTCCCCGGGTTTCTTTCATGTTCACTCAGCAACATTTAGAAGAAAACAAAATGTATAAACAAAACTCCATGCACAATTAAACTACTCTCACATACATCTCAAATTGTTGCTTTGGTTTTGTCAGGCATTTTAAGTATAAAGTACTGCTGCAGAGTTAATGAGGAATTTAAGACCATCTCCTCCAGGCACCCTGAGTCTGTTTGTTTGGTTCCAAAACAGAGTGTTAGACGCTTTCACATAGCCAATCAAATCGATCTCTGGGGGGGAAGCACGCAGAATATGTGTCTGTATTCTTAGAGTTTATATCACAAGACAGAACAATATGAATAAAAATCTGAAGGAGCTGAGGTGTTACATGAAAGATCATTTGGATGTTTGGGGTCACTTAGACATATTATGGTATTATTTCCAATGAAATCATCCGTAAAAAGACTTTGACTATGAAATATATCATTGAATTTGTTGTGAATGACAATTTAACAAAGACTGCACTCACACTTCTTTCAAACATATGTCAATGTAAGACTCAACTATGATCAGTTATTGCTCTCCCTAAAAGGGACCTTTGTAATTTACAACCAAACTATGTCATCATAATAAATAATAACAATAATTTGCATTAATCAATGAAGGGTTAGGAGATTAAAGTTAGTATTAAATGTTAAAGTGGTTTTGAGAGACTATAATCTATCTATCTTCCATTAAATCAGATTCACCTTGAGTAGAGCCACACAGCAATGTAATACCACCTGGAGAGATGATCAAAATAACCAACGTTTGTGGTTGCTTAGATGTAACACCAGAACAAAAAAAACAAAAAAAACTCTTGTGGTTTTTCATTACGAAACAATGAGCTGGCAATATTTATGGGGGCAATTTTGAAAACGTATAAAAGGCTTTTATTTGCTCACCTGATTACTCAACGTAAGAAAAGCATGCCCTTTGACTTCTGGTTACGATCCCCTTGTGGCTGCCGTGTGGGATTCAATCCACCTCGCTGCTGTCTCAGAATCTCCTTTGAATTTGAAAAGTCCCTTGAAGAATACAGTCCAGTCTGTGGTCTAATTGAGAGTTCATACAAACTGGTTGTGATAGGTTTCATGATTTCCAGGCATGGGGGGCTTCCAGAGAAAGAAATCACCAACATGACTCATGCCCACCTCTGCTTTTTCTCCCTACACCTGTTTGTGACTAAAGGGAAGGACAAGAATGTATGGGAACATGCTGGAGAGAACTTGGAACTCGTGAACATTTTCCATAGTAGTTTCCTAGTTAATTATTTTGTTTCTTACTAAGAAGCCAAGTCTTGGTTCCTTAACTGTTTTGGATGTGAAATCTAGAATCCTAAAATCATAAAGAGAACCCCCTCTGCTGAACAACTCTGACACCAGTGGCAACACAGAATGCAGTTATTCCAAATAAAAAAAGGTATTTTACCATCTCAGCTGCCTGCATGTGTGTTTGTGTGCATGCTTACAAACATGTCTACCTGTGCATTTCTTCTATTTGTCGTGGCTTGAGACCCTCTGGTAGCCAGCAGTATAGTAGTTGCAACACTGAAAAGCCACCACTTCTTCACTCCTGCTACACTTCCTATGGTTAGTACCATGTTACTGCTGTTCCCTGAGCTTAGGAGCCAGCAACATCCTGCATAAAAGCCTCAAAATCACAACACCTTCACTCACAACTGGAGTTGAAAGTTTTCTCTGGACCCGTGACTGAACCCAACTATACTGTATAGTTACAACTGCGTGAGTTCATCATTTTATCATAAAGGTGCCAGGTAATGTTGTTACATGTACTCATGCACATGGTAACTTGGATTGTACTAAGTGAAAAGCAGACAATTATTTTTCCTAAGAATAATAAGAATAAGGATTTGGTAAGGATTAAGGATTTGGTAATTACTATTTATTAGATCCCATATTAAATTATGCTACAGTACTGTGACCTCTGAGCTAGTTAGACTGATAACAATGAAGGTTGCAGCATTTCAAGACTTAGTTTGTACTGCACAGCCATATGGTACTTCTAATTGATAGCATAAACTTGTAGAGGAAGAGCTTCTGACTATTTACATTCACATTTATTAAAACTTAATCCAGCGAATATAGAATTTGTGCTCCCTCAGGGAACCCTCTCATCATCATATTACTGGTAGCACCATCTCATCATTGTTCTTTTAGCTTCTGAAACAATATTTGGACTTGACTGAGCCTGTGTATTATGTTACGGAGTCTCCAGAAGGGTGGCTGCCTTCCTGGCCTCCACCTCTCCTTTGGATTATTTTGGAATGATGATACTGAAAGCTACTTGGCAACTGTAGGGGTGCCCTTTTGTCACTGTGTGTCAGTCACTGTGGGGCTCACCTCAGATGACCCGGAATGCGGGGAGTTTTCGGCGGGTGCTGGGTGTGAAGCCTTTGGCGCGCTGCTTGTCGCTCCGCAGCTGGGTCAGGACGTGGGCATCGCCTTGGCATCGGTCAAGGCTGGCGTGTCCACATCATGGCCCAGGCCACGGTGTCATCCCAGGTTAGCGCCAGCACTGCGAGGACAGCATGGAAAATCACGCCAGCTCAGAGCTTAAGTGACATCCTAAGTGTTAACAAGTAGTAATGTGATAGACTGCCTCACCATCAAAAATATGAACCCACTATCCAATTCAGCGTGCCTTTTCCAGGACAATATTGAGCACACAACCAATTAAAACACTTTCAATCAACAGGCCAACAATATAAGGATCAACATACTGTAGGACAAAGACAAAATGTACACAAATCTGCCAGGTGTCAAGTAAGCTAGTAAACCTAGAAGGTCAATAGGGGTTGCTGTATAAGTCAATAGTACAGTACAATGCAACCTTGGTCTGAATCGTGTTTGTTCATTTGGCTTTTTTTTTATTATTTCCAAAGCTTCTGGCCAGAAATACAGTCATATGCTTGAGTGCACCATAACGTGCCTCGACTACATCAATTCTATGCTTTGGGGGGAAATATATAAACTACAAGGCTGCAAAAACTACATTCCAGATTCATGTCTTGCTATATTAACCCTACCAAGTCAACATTAAGGATTTAAGGCTGTTGGCATACTCTGGCTTTTGGGACTTGTTCTTGGCCAGGTTTCCAAAGATGGCTGCAAATCAAAGGTCCAACTCAAGTAAAGCGTTAGGAGTAAGGATATAATTTTTAATGGTTGTATTTCTAAAGGTTTGGAAGGTAATTTAATCTTCCAGACAAGGTACCGCACATTTTCAACCTTTGCTAAAAAAAAAAATAAAATAAATAAAAAATGAAGCTTAGAAATGAAAGCTAGAAAGCATGAGCTTCACGATTATAAATGCGTCTTTAATATTGCTGCCTCGCCAGTTCAGGTGTCTTCCCCCCCCACACACACACATACACTTTATGGCTTCTGTCACTGGGAGATTCTCAGAGCATCATTTACCTGTGGTTCCACATTCCACAAAGTCCCTCTTGTGGACAGCAAAATAACTACAGGCACCTTAATCTAATTCTCACCTGGCAATGGCAAAAGAATGAACTACCTGCTTTGCCATGAATTCTTTGCCTCGGCAAAAAGGGTTTTGATGTTTTGAGTCACTCAGTTCACAGAGACTCCATCTTGACAGCATTTGTGACTAGAATCTGTAGTGGACATAGGGTTTCAAATGTTGCATTGTCCTTGCCTGCTGAGAACAGCTCATGTGAACATCTCTAACCTTTTGCTTGCATCCATAGTCGTGGAATCTTACAGAAAAGCACTCGCATGGAAGGGCCCTGCATTCATTCTCGCCAGGATCCATCTCTCTCTGCTCATCTGCTCCGAGTCTTTCTGCTGAGTAACCCTGCGAGTGCTTTTGCCACAGGCAAGGACTGATGCATTCTGTGTGTAAAGAGCCAAGCGCCCATGCCAGTCTGCAAAGGAACTGTGTTTTTTTTCATTCTTTTCAAATGGCCCAGGAAGATAATACAGTCGCATTTTGAGCAGCGCTCCCAACTGTGTCTCATGGGCTCGCTGATATCTGTGCACCTCTGGCACAGCCATGTTTCCCCTGAGTTAAACGGTGGGATTATTAATTTGGCACACGTGCTTCCCGATAAGCTCGTAGATCATCTAACCATCATGTTTAATAACCATTGTGCTACATATTTCCACTGAATGTGAACAGTGCAACTTAAATGTGGATGAATTTGAAGCATCTACAGTACATGCTACTTCTTTTCTACCACCATCACATATGTACTGTAGCTGTACTAGGTGCTACTGATATACAGTCAGTAATAACGGTAAAACAATAAACAATCTCGAGTTATTCTTTTGAGAAGAAAAAACTGATTTTGACATTGAGTGATTAACCACAGAGGACATGATTGAGACTCTCCCCATGCGATATCCCTCTGACAGCTATGCAAAGGACTGCATGCAAAGTATCTGGGTAATCTGAGAATCAGTTAAACTGCCTCAATGCAAACGATGCAAAGCTGCCACGTGTGCCGCTGTGCCAGTGGAGTGGAGTGAGCGAGCTAGCTAGTGCTCATCCTCTGTAGTGGGGTTTGCCCGCTCTTTGAACCCAGCCCCGTCTCCCATCCCCTCGCTTGTGTGCCACACACACACACACACACACACACACACGCACACGCACGCACTCAAACATGCCCGGTTTTTCGTTGCCTGTTGGCAGAAAATGGGCTCAATTAACTCCTTCACACTGACAAAGAGAGGCGTAATCCCTCAACTGCAGAAACAGATGCATTCTGCTTAAATGTGACATTCCCACATCATGTGGCGGAGGCGGGGTGACTTGATAAACCGTGGCACTAAGGAGTCCAATGCAATTCAACTTATAGGCCATCTGTGACCACAGAAACAATTGCTGGGGTTATGCAATACTTGTGCTTTAATCCAGGCTGTCTCCGGTTACTCTTGGTCTATGAAACACAGAGGAAAGATCTCTGGGTACAAAGGAACCACAAAAAAAAGTTCAGTGCGTCTCATTAACCGGATACACTGCATAAATCATTTAGTGTCTCACACCTTCCATATACAGTACCATTGCCATTTCAGTGTTCATGCTAGGTCAACTATTGTGTCAAAAAAAAGCTCTCATGTACAGTACATACAAGAGCAAAACTGGACATCAAAACATAAATGATAAGCTGATAAGAATAGATCATAAGAATAAATCATAATTTAACTCAGAAACGATAAGAATAACTGCCATCAAACACCCCACGTGCGTAATGAAACAGAGAGGTAACATCTCAACCTGACACATGGATTTCGACATGGACAGGATGAAAGAGCCTTAATACCTGTTCATTTTAACTTGCAAAACAGGATTTCTAAGAAGTGGGTCTCTCCGCTATCATCATCAGAGCCGAATCAGATGACACTTCTTAAGATGTCACCATACACTGGCTAGTATGACCAGAAATCATAAATAACCCATGCATGAAGGTATAGTGGAACAATCGTTTCCATTGTCTCTTTCTGTACAAACTTTTGTCAGATGAACACATAGAAACAACAACAAACAAAGAGAGAGAAAAAAAACTGTGCATAATAACTTGGCCACCCAAAACTTCCACCGGCTCAGATGGTTTTCTAGGTGACTCAGCTTTCTTGTTCAAAGAAGGCAGACTTGGAGAACTTCAGAGTGCACACTAGGCTGACATGTTTAAACTGCCCTGTTGAGAACTGAGCTGCCAAGGGGAGGCGATTTGATTGTCTGCCTGGCTAGCTCGTAAGCGCAACTTGGGGTGAAACCAATCAGAGTTATAGCACCATCATCGCTAAAGCAATCATGACAAAATTGAGCTTTAAAAGCTTTTTGAAACATTTCACTTTTAACTCACTGAGGGTGGGAGCTTGTTGGTGGGAGCTCATAGATCTCTGCGAGGGATTTTTTTTTTCTGTTTTGTTCTCAAAGAAGGGGCACTAAATTTATTGCTTCACAGACAGAAAAAAAACATGCTTCTGCCAGTTTTACAAAGTGGGGGTAATGCAATTAACACATTGGGGACTAGACTCAGAGGAGCCTTTCAGATCTCTCTGCATTAGCTTCCTATAGCTATGTTAAAGGAACAGCGTAAGCTATTGTTGTTTTTAATCAAAAGCTTCATACAATAACGGGCATGGATCAGCACTTCTTAAGGGTCAAGGTTAGGGGTCCTGTTCATGCAAAGATCTATTTTCTCTGTGCAGAAAGACAGACTACATGCCTTGGTCACCTTAGTGTCCCATAGCCAGACACTAAGGCACAGGCTCTTTCAGTCTGTATCTGACATGGCACTGAGAAATGAGTGGAATGGCAATATAGGCTTTTTGCTTTAACAAATCAAAAAACTGAACAACTTGGCCACAATAGTATAAAACATATTCAGATGGAGCCCAACGAACTACAATAGATACATGTAGATTTGTGTTGTTCTAGGTCATATATCAAAGACAGTCCATGGGGCATATGATGGCATGCAGCAGACATTTGCCCTTGTTCATATGACCCATGGATCCATCTTACCTTCATTAATGTTAACAAAATATTACTTTAGTTGGTGAAA
>JASCIP010000302.1:1595594-1606040 GCA_034783695.1 Sardinella gibbosa
TTTTTTCATTCTTTTTGCTACAGACAGCATTCAGTGACCTCTAACAACAGGGCTATGGATTGATTCACACCAAACTTTTCCTGTAATAAATGTGCATATACTGTATAAGTTACGAGTGTGCGATGATGCTTTGAAGACCATTTCATCAGCTTCCAGGTGGTCTGTAAAGCTGGTCTGTCATTTTGCACCTCATGGTAGTGCATTGGACTTGATACCCTGATTACTACAAAGTTTCATGAATGTCATCTTTAGGGTTAACCCAGAAGAGACTTATAATTCCTCCTCTGACCCTCTATTATCAGATTCTATGGAAAACTTCTTCAAAGCCTGATGGAGTGTGATGAAGAGACTGTGGACTTGTTACGTGCCAGCCTGGTGACCCGCTTGGGGCCTGAGATTGCAATGCTCTTCCAGCTGCTCCAGAGCAAGCCATGTCCATCCGTCTCAGCTGAACCAGCTGCGCCCACTGGCATGGAGGCTCGGGGGGGCTGGAGGTGGGCTGTGGGCCCTCCTGTTTACAAGAGCCCGCCCAGCCTGCGCAACAGGGACTCCGCTAGCCTCTTTGGGAAGAAACACAGCAACGGTGACAGTTCTTAATCTCTCTGCTACATGACAAAATGCAAACACAAACACAAAGACACACACACACACACACACAAATGAACACACTGACAAACACACCCAAACACATTGACACATACTTGACATATATCACATCAAACTAACACACAAACAAGCAGTGGTCTCCTCCCCTGGGTGTCTTCTGTCCAATCCCCCCCTTTCATGTTGGGGGACAAAAACCACACCACTCGGGGTAGCAGATTCTAGGTCAGGTATATTTAGATATAAGTCATTACTTGATTGATTGATTGATTGATTGATTGATGATTAAGGTGATGGTTAAAGAGGAATGCTTGCACTTCAGATCAATGTCTGTTTGCCAGAGTGGGCACCCAAACGGCAGCAATTCTTTGGCATTCCATAGGTATGCAAAGTTTCTGTTTTCATAAGCTGGTAGAGAAAAAAGAAATGTCTGTCTTGCAGTCTTAAAGAGACAGTAACTAAATAACTAGGTAACTATCAACGTCTCTCAACATGACCGTGCCAAGGAGTGCACTATGGTAACATGTTTTGACTGGGACAGGTACTTTGTACCCTGTTGGGTGCTGCTTAACATATTAATTGTAAACCCTTTTTTTTTAGAATCAGGAGCTTTGCCCCTCATTTGTGTTGATGACATTTTACTGTATGGCAATTTTGGCACCTCCCTAATACAATTCTATAGTGTTCAAACAGAGACACACCCTCATCACGTATTTGATATCTACCACTTCGCAATCACCAAGCACACAACAACAAAAAAAAATCTCTCAAGCTCCCGACCAGTATTCATATCTATGGGTCCTGGTCACCATATGATGCACAAATCTACAGATGTGAGCAATCAAAGGTGTACTTATGTTATTTACAATGAGAAATGTATACGATTAACTTAAAATATAAAATAATCCTATAGCATACAGCAGGCATATATTTTTTTTGTTTGTTTTGGAATTACAGCTAAAATACGTATGTAATGGATCTACTGGTGATGTGAAATTGTGGGCATGTGCTGTAATAATTCAGAGTGTAATATTTATTTATGAGCTAATATCTTTAATACTTCAGGCTATTAATTATGAATTGCCTTTTTTGTGTGAAAGCTCTCTGTTTAAAAAAATGCAGACTTGATCATTAAGTATCCTAACAACTTTTAAGCAGAATTCTATTAGAAATACTATAAAAAAAAAATTAAGACAGAAAAAAAAACCTGATGACTCCCAGTGCCATAGGAAACAGACAGAGAATCCATCTTTGAAAACACATTGTACCTTGTTTATGCCACATTTCATCAAACACCAGTGTGTGTGGTGAGGAACTAATTGCCCATGTGTAACTAGCGCTATAGTCACATGCTAGGTCACAATGGAAAGCTATAGGTCCCCTCATTGGACTGATGAACAACATGCTCCCTGGTGAATATGACATAGAGTGGGTTCAGGCACACTGTTGTTTCAGTGTTGCTCAAACTATATATGCAGTATATAGTTTAAAATATAAATATACACACATACATATAAATATATATTACTATTTAAAAGAAGCCTTTTTAATTTGTTATTAATATTTATTTTCCTACTATATTATTTAAAAGTTTATTTTATTATGTTGCTGGGTTTTATTGGGTTTGTCTGCTAGAGTTAGTTTACAGATATACATTTTTAAGTGCAGTTTAGTTGTTCCCATGTGTTTTTCTTTTGTTTTGTTTTTATTTAGTTTTTTGTTGTTGTTGTCGTCGTTGTTCAAAGATGGTGGCCATCATAGTCAAATGACACAAGCTACCATTTGTTCTGCCCTCCATGGAGCTGTAGGCTAGGCATTGAACTCATGTTATGACTCTGTGCTGGTCATAGGGAACACGTTGGTCATTCTGGTCAGATGAACTTTGTAAGTGTTGCATGGGGACCTTTTTGCGGGGAAATAAATAAATAAGCAAATAAAAGTCAACCTTGTTAGCATTGCCAATTATGTCTCTGTGCAGGGTCAAAAAGACTGTTGTTTAGAATATTTTATCCGCTGTTACAATCTGCCTGCATTTTAGGGAAAGTGCGTCCATTTTCCAAACACAGCTGTGTATGTTATTTTTGACATACATAGGACATGCGTATGATTTTCGCCATGATTCTGCACATGCACAGAAACATAAACAGTTAAACTGGAATAGTGAACTGCAAAGTGTTTGCTGGATCCACTCTTGACACTATGCAATATACAATGTTTGTGAAAAGCCTATTTTTTTCCTCTGAAAGTTTATCCTTGGTGAAATAGGAGTGATTACTCCTTCAAGTGCTTCATGGGAAGCATAGGAATAAACAGAGACTCGAAGGCAATGCATTTTTACAGAGCTTGTGCTTGGCTGAGGTTGACCTTCATAAAGTGAGAATTACTCAAGGCTGAGAGCTGGAGGGTGGATGACTGTTTTACCATACCAAATGATGTGTAAAGCTGAAATAACTCTCACAACTATGCAATAATCTCTCTATAGGGAGGCTTAACACTAAAATCCACAGAACCATGGTGTAGATCAGGGTCGAATGAGACTGTAAGACTGTAGCTGTGGTCTCCTTCACAGTCGTGTACCCTTTTGTATGCAGGTACTGTGAAGCTGTACCCAGTTGAAATGATATTTTCATAACTGGGATTAACTGTGGCTGATATCCTTCCCCTGCCCCCCCTCCCCCTCCCCCACACACCCCCACCCCAATTATATATTTTTTTCTTTTTTAATTTCAAACGCTTTAGTTAGTCGTGCACATTCGTGTGACTTCTAAAAGAAGGCGAGTGTGAGAATAACCAGTGCCAATGCAGAAGACTGTGAATGCATGTTGCATGCATCCAGATTCTTGTCTTTATAATGCACTTTGCATCTCTTATGACCACTAATGAAGGGCATTCCGCACTCATGCATCTAAAAACCAGTGCTGGTATTTCGGTTTTTCAGATAGTCTAACATCAAACAGGTACAGAGGAAGAAAAAACAAAAAAAAAAACTACAAGAGAGCATAGACAGTGTGCAGACCTGGTGTGATCTTGCAGCTTGAAAGGTCTAGCTTCGTCTTGGGTATACTCCTATTGTTTGGGTTTAAATGTGTTGCGTGTCTGTCTCCTAGATACCAGGGAACTTCCTGTACCAAATGGTTTGCTGCTAATTCACTTACTCCACTGTGTGTCTCAATCCGCCAGTCTGTTTTTCAGTCAGTCAGTCAGTCAGTCAGTCAGTCCGTTAAGTCTGCCATTCAGGTCCACTGCAGAGCAGAGCAAGTGTCACTAAAAAGATACTTAGAAGCTTCTTATCTGTCTTAAGAGTTCACTGTCAATGCTACCATCGTTCATCTCCAAATTCTGGAAATCTTAGTCTAGTGAGTCCAATGGAAAGAATCAAGCACAAATTACTTTTTTTGTGTGTATGATTTTTTTTTCACCTTGCATTGCATAAATTCCTTGGCTACTTGTGGTGTGTGTGTGTGTGTGTGTGTGTGTGTCTGTGTGTGTGTATGTGTGTGTGTGTCTGTGTGTGTGACAACAGCCTCTACATGACTATCAAGTCTCTCATTTGCTTACAAATCAAAGATCTACTAGATTTAGTGAACTTAAAAGAGAATGTATCTTAAATCTCAAATGTCTGTATAAGTGGGAAAGAGCGTCCTCGCCAATATGGAGTAATGTTGTATGTCAGGACCCTGGTCATTATAGCACTGATACGATTGTGTCAATAAGCAGATCTCGTGTGGGTCACAAAGGCTGTATGAATGAATCATTAGATACTCAAATATTGTTTAACAGAAACAGGCCCAAAACAAAACTCAGTCCAGTTGAAAACAAGCATTGTTTTTGTATTTATTCCCATAATGTTAAACATTTCTAGAAGAACCACACCTGGCAATGTAGGCTGTAGTTCATGCTTTTCTTCTGTAAAAGCCCTGGCTTGGTGTTCTATCTTTTGATACTCTGACCTTTGAACTCTGGGGATTGGGCTCCTCGAGCCACTGAGCTGAATGGTACTCTACTCTCGCGTCTTAAGACTTGAACTAAAGATCACTCTCCCCCATATCTTATTGTCTTTTTAGTTGTTTTGTTTTGTTTTGTTTTGTTTTGGTTATTGTTGTTGTTCTCTGTATGTGTCAAACAATGTTTTGTTTGATTCTAGGTTCCCTTTCAGGTTTATTTTCCTTTTCAATCAGTCACTTCAAAAACTAAATCAGTGGTGAATACATTCGCAAGGCATTCGTAGAGATTCTTTGTCCTAAAGTTCCTAATGTTACGCATGATTGAATCTTGTGATTTATTTGCACTTTATTGTATACCCATATACATATACCCATACATACATACATACATGCATATATATGTATGTATGTATTTATGTATGGGTCTTTTTCTCTGTGCTGAAAAGTTAATGAAAGATACAAATGCATCAACTATGTGACTTTTTGCTGTTAAAAAAATAAACTATGAACATATCTGGCATATGGTATCAAACCTGTGTTGTCTGATCTTTTGCTAAGATGTTTGGCAAATATTACAATGAGTTTATTGATCATTTTACTAGCTGTGCAACGCACAATTTATACAACAAGCAAGGGCTATTGTGACACAGATTTAGGCAAATTTGGCCTGTTCTGTCTCTGGAGAATTCTGTCTGTCACATTAAGTGCCTGACAGTTAAAGCCTGGTTGTATATTGTATGTTGGGAGCACCCAATCAGGTCCCGTGAAGTGAAGTCCCGTGAAGTGAGCGGGTAGGACAGGGGCACTCACCCTCTCAGATATGAACTTTCTTAAACTCGCAACACAGTTGAGCTGAAACTGCAAAGTGACTGAGCTTTCCGAGCGTTCTTGTTCCGTTCCAAGGCCCCGGGAAAAAGAAGGGGGCGGGGGGGTGTGGGTGGGTGGGTTGTGGGTGTTGTGTGCGGAGCGGAGCGGCGAAACGGCTGCCGCTATCTCTGTCAGTGGGGAGAGAGATAATTTCATGCCAATTTGGAAGAGTCCTGAAGGGCTTTTCTCATTGGTTGCACACTCGCGCGCTCACAGGAATAGGTGATGCGGCGACGGCTCTGCCGTGATTCCGGCATGTTCCACTTCTTTAGAGAGAAGCCTTCTCCTCTCACTCAAGTTCTCCCAGCGTGACCCACGGCCCTGAGGACTCAGATGACAGCAAGCTCATAGATTATACCCCCCTTAGAGCCCTCGCTCAATGCTCGGTGAAAGATGCCTGTGTCTTATATATAGTTACTGAGAGAACATCGCTGCTCTGTTCACAGAACCAACAGTCAGTTACAAATATGCTGTAGTTTAGACATGAAGTGCAGTTATGATGTTAAAGACTGGAGCAGGCAGGGTTGGAACATCTTCATAGAACAAGGCCCATTTTATGCTGTCAAATTGGCATTCTGTGTAATAGGCTAATTCATCATCAAAAACGTTTCTGCAACTACTTTTTATGTATCTGAAAACTACAGTATTTAGGTAAGCAGTGGCTTTAACAGTTTGAAGAATTCACTTGTGGATTTTTCACAGGCTATTCTATGCAAGAAAGATATCAAAGTAGATAGATATCAAAGACATCAAAGTATAAAGTTATTAATCACAGTAATATGATTATAAATAGAAATGATTAGAGAGGAGAGACAAATGACAAATCTAAAATTTCCTTTTCTTTGAGAATGTGTAAATCACATCTTACACATGACTGTGCTAACTGAGTCTAGCCAGCATGTATAGAGAAGAGAAGCAAGAGGCCTTGATAGGCTACATGGGACAAATACATACTGTAGTTTGAGAGACAGTAGTGCCTCAGTAGTACTCAGGCAGGCAGCAGTATGATTTTAACACGTATCTGTGTTCCAATAGTAAGAGCCTAAACTGAGCTGTCTGGGGCTGCAGAAAAGATGTTTAAAGAGGCTTGGCACCATCTCACTAGGGGGACTGTGATGGTCTGGAAGTGCTGTTAACACATGAGCAGTGCAGTGCAGTGCAGAACATTGCAAATCTTTTAAACAGGCTAAGGCTTATGCTCTGTTTTTACCATGGCTCCATCAGCATGCCATACATACAGTACCCTGTAGACAGCACTTGACTGGAGCCAATTTCATCCTACAACAAGACAGTGACCCACAGCACCGCTCCAAATTATGCAAGAACTATTTAGGGAACAAGCAGTCGAGCTCTAATGCTGCAAAATCTGCCAGCGCAATGGAGCGTTCCTTGATGAAAGCAAATTGTCAAGCACAAAATTGTTATTTCAAGCAAAAGAAGACATTGTAACTGTTGATGTATTGGACATTTGGTTTCCTATTCATTTCACACCTTATTTGAAGAATGAATGTGATGTGCCTGTCATTTTCTGAGTGATTCCAAACTTTTGAAAAGTGGTGCTAGGGTTCATGGTGCAATTATTCGTCCATGTCCATCAACCCAAACCAAAAATCAATAAAATAAAACCCTCGGTCTGCAAACACAGCCAAGCAATTCTCACCAGCATCTCCAGTAAGTGTTCTGTACAGAGAGCTAAAACAAGCTGCAGCTACTCTTCCAATAGCCCTTGTCTGTGTCAAATCAGGACATGACTGATAACAAACTGGAACAGACCAGATTACTGCTAATATTAATTTACTGGGAAGAATATCTCAAGGACTTACAGCAAAAAAATGTGCTAGATTTCCATCATGACCAGTGACTCGCTGAAAGCACAGAAAATATTGTACCCGAATTCCCAAAGCAGTGTAGATACTAGATAGTCTGTCAAATCAAATCAAATGTTCAAACCAGGACACAAATGATGGAGTTGAATATCAATGGTCTAATGTTTGCATAGTCTGCATAAACCATTCATTCATTCATTCACTAATTAATTCATTCACTCATTCATTCATTTAATCAGTCATTTGATTATGAATATTCATGTCTTGGGCCTATTATCCCATTTTGGTCATGCTGTTATGCTGTTATGTCACATCTTACTAATAGAGTTAGTAGTTGTAGTAGTAGTTGTAGTAGTAGTAGTAGTAGTAGTAGTAGTAGTGGTAGTAGTATTTTAGTAAAGAGGCTGTCCATGGTTGATTTCCAAACTACCCAAATTATGAAGACAAAAAATTGCATCAACACAGAAAAGTGAAGGTGGTGAAAGAGGTACTGTAGCATATCAGTGACATCTTGTATGTCTTTTTGTGTAGGACAGGTCCCCTTCAACATCTCCATGTTTATGTCTCTCTTTCTCAACAACACAAGGGAAATATGAAATTCAACATTTCTCTGTTAAACCAGTACCTTTCAGAGGTTTTCATCTGAATAGCAGCTAACCATTCAGGTACACATTATTTCACCAGTATGAAAGCTCTTCCAATGACCTTGTGGATGAGGTGAAGGGACAACATCAACACTGTTGAAAAGTTGAGTCGTGACACAGCAAGAGTGTTTCCTCTTATAGTCATGTTCATCTAATATGTACCTCCAAAAAACAAATATCCATTTTTCCCATTAAGCTGTTCCAGTTCTATATTAATCTAGGGTATTGATTGGATTAAGGGCCTCATCAAAATGTTTTCGGCGAAGGTCCTGGCCATTGTCTGAATCTAATATATTTACCCATTGAGACCTGTTCTGTATGTTATACGGTATGTTACATAATGGTACCACTTCTTCCTGGGAATGAACTGATACCTTTATTGCCATCTTATCCAGTATGGTTTTAGACATGTCCACTGCATCTCATGAAGTAACATTGTCTTGACTATTAAATGCATTGAAACTGTGCTTGTTACCACTTCATGCAGTCAAACTGTCTACAGTATGTTGCCAATGTTCATACAGTGTGCCACTCTCTAGGGTAAGGGTAAGCTTTAGACTATCTGTGACTTGCAAGGGGGATCACAGGCAGTTACACTCATATGGCCAACCTAAAGTTCACTTCAAATACAATAGAGTCTAATGTATGTAAAGCCAAAACCAGGTTTTTCGGTTCCAAAAGGTCACAGTCTTTATCATTATAACTAACATAGCCACTAATGACCTCCCCTTGACCCCCAAGCATGCCTAACCCCAACAGACACCAACCAGTTAGGAGGAATTTGAGTTTACAGAGCCGTGTAATAGACCTTGTTTTGAAGTTGGAGTGTAAACCAAGTTTAAGGGCCTAGAGTTACAGTGAAGAGTTCACCAACACAACACATTTCATGGCGAAGGATCTCAAAACGAGTGGGTCATATGACCTAGCTTCAGTGGTTAGTCTTCTGAGAGACAGCATTAATATTGTCAGGAAACCCATTATAACCCCACCATTACATGATTCATTCCAGACTGTCGTTGGTTGATAGTCTCCAGAGCAAAAGCACTGTCAGGTAGAACATAGCATTAGTTGTGTCATAACATTTTTAAAAAACATAAAAGTCTTTGTAAAATTTCAAGAGTTAAATAAGACTAACCCTTCAAGAGTTAATTTTATACTTCAAGTGTCCAAGTATCTATTTTACTCTGAAAAGAGTAACGAGCACTACTAATATACAGCCAATCCAAATACTCTAAGAAAAACTTTATTATCTATATTACTCAAATAAACTCTTAATTATATTAACTAAGTTATATTAACTATTCGACACTTCTGAATATAGAAGAAAAATATAATACACTCAGCACATTCTCCTTTGCAGTACAGTTATGTCTTTGATTTGTAGGCACAGTCAAAAGAGCCTCAATGTCTTATTGGAAAGACAACGCAACAAAGCAGACAAAGCAACAAAGACACACATAAAGCAAAGGATCACACTGCCGGAAAATCCATATTGTGTTGACAAGCCAGTGACTGTGCTTTTTCCATGATGAGCTTTTCTTCCCATTTATGACACGGCCTCAAATCTTAGATAAACATGCGGGTTTCCTTGAAAGGCCGTATGGTGACAGGGAATGAACTGCACAATGACGAGTTATAAGTAAAGCTGAGGCAAGCGTGACCAAAGCAGACGGCAAAGGGACCGTCTGACCAGCGCCTCAGGAGCCCGGCTCACTGCAGAACAATCTACTCATTATCATGTGGCTATTTGTGGCCGAGATGTCCAAACAACCAAGAAACGCTTTAGCCATAGCCTCCCAAATTATTCCTGACAGCTACCTTACCATTACTGAGAGGCTACCTCATCTAAGTTACAGGGTGAAAGTCTAGAAATAACACGTACAGACACACAGACACACACTCACCAGAACACACTCGCACACACACACAGCTCCACAAACGTTCCCATCTAGCACCGGAAGGACAGCAAGTACATTATTTAAGCTTCCCCGTATGCTGTGAAATTATGTAACCGACGAGGGCCAGATGTACAACAAGTCGAGACAAAAAAGCCAAAGAACACTGACAAAAGTTCATAGCCTCTTGACTCAAAATTACTTTATGGACAGATTGTCTTTTTTCCCTTTCTCCTCAGAGAGCAGCTGAGACTTCCGCAAGGCAATGCTGAATCTCACTCCAATACAGTGTCTGGACACAGCCAGTGGTGATAAGAACACTCGGTTATACAGATGTCTGTCAGTTACCACACAGCAGTAAGAGTGAGTTAATAACAGGGTTCTTTAGGCCTACATTATTAGGCTGATATCCAATACACTCCCTAACACTAAGGCTTTATAAACCCTCAATACACTCTCTAACACTAGCCCTTTGATAAATCATATGACTTAAAGGAGTTCTCCGGAGTGAATCAAACCGAAGCCCTGTTGTCTGAGGCTGCCGAGTGCTGTCGTTAGGTATCAGAACGACAGCAGTAGGTGCAACGTGGACCGAATTCGCGAACTGCCCGCTACCGCTAACTGATTTGTGCATATAAAAATGAAACCATAGCAAAAAAGATATGCC
>JASCIP010000302.1:1939427-1950278 GCA_034783695.1 Sardinella gibbosa
CTCAGCTAATATCAGTAAAATCACTGTTGTTTTGTTTGAATTCAGTAAGGACAAGTCTGATAACATTAACCCAGCTGAAATTGTGCCAGTGTTACTTAAGAATATAATTTAAAAAAATATTTAAGAAAATTGTATTTAAATGGCTGTTATAGAGTTTTGGGAAAGAACTCTTAATTTATGGTCCTTTATTTATTTGTTTATTCATTTATTGATTTATTTATTTAAGCAGAACAAGTGTTACAGTGTAAAAGTGTTTCTCGGTTTACTCCCTCCTTCTAAAAAAAGTCACGTGATTCAGCTGATCCATACACGCGGTGAGGGTCAACAACTTGGTCAGACTTCTGTATCTCACTGAAGGGGAAGAAGTGCAGAGGGCTACCATTGAAAACAGGTACGAACATCAGACGGAGGCTACTATGAACTGTTTTGAGGAATGAATAGGCCTACAACTGACTAATATGATTAGATTATCGACTAGACTACGATGCTGGATGCTCACAACCTAGATCACGTTCCTTGTGTTCAAATGATTCTATGATGATTCCGTGATGTTCTAACGCAGCTCTCTTCATGTAGGTTAACTATCCACAATGAATTTCATTTTCTGTATCGTGAGTTCTCTGGTTGTTCTGGCAACGGGAAGACCATGTGGTAATTATAAAGTTATATGTTTTTATAGTGAGTGAGTGAGTTGGAATTGAGTAATAGTGAGCATTCTCTGGTGATAGCTTCGTGTGCTTTGGCTCTCGCATGTCCAAAAACAAGTAGTCAGGGAATGTACAGAATTGCAGTAGCACTCAGACTGTCGCAACACGCACACAATCCTTGAAACTGTGATTTTTAGCACTGAAATGTGCTTATGTGAAATCCATATAGGCTGGTCCTGACAAAGTTTAGTATTCTGGATGATTCTGGAACTAAAGATGAATCAGGGTTCAAATAATTATTCTTAGAAAGAAATATTGTAAGTGTTCAAGAATGAAATCCTTACTAATACAATAAATAAATGAATACATGAAAATTATTTATTTAACTTGTGTAATAAATTGCTTGTTATATGGTTACACTACTTACATCATTTGCATGCACTGGGTTTTGGAGAAGGGCACTTTATTCAAAGAACCGTCTCCGCTTTATTCTGTACTTTGTCCTGTCAGGTTTGTTAGTGTGGCATCTTTTTCAGTTTGTTGAGATGGTGCTGTTTTATGAGGTCCCTGAGGTTAATGGGTGAACTGAAGAAGTGCTGAAACAGCACGGGAAATGGACAGAGTTTCTGTGAGGGCAGTGTGGTGTAAAACTGTGTGCAGTTTGGTCTTTACATTCTTTGAAAATAGACATGGATCTGAACAAATTTTAACTTAATACATTACTACTGCAGTGGCACACATACAGTATATAACTGTCACAATAAGACATTACTGTGGCTATCACACTTAAACTCTTTTCATATTTGTGTTTATGTCTGACACTTTTTTCTTTGTTTCTGTGCGTTCCCCACAGCTCAGGACCATGAGCAGCTTTTACTCTCTCTTAATAAGCAGCTGCTCCGTTCTGTGGGAGATAAGGATAGTCTTCCCAATCCCAGTGTGCATCTGGCTCTGCGGCTATCCACAACTCACAACCTCATCAAGGAAACTGAGCATCTGAACCACCTGAAAACCAAGTTTCATAATGACATAGAGAGGTGGTCCATTATGATGCTGAAAATAAGAGATTATTATATTCAAGATCACACAGCACTGTTCAGATTGGTGCCCCTGCGCTGTGCTGCACAGTGCTGCCTGATCTTGAATTCACCTAATGTCTTTGTAAGCTTTTAAGAAACCATTAGCTTTATTATATTCTTTAGCATGATCTTTTGACTGCTGAACGACAGCATGCCAGCATCCTCAGTTCTCATACTTTTTTTTTTTTGCCTCTTTTATAGCTCTCTCGACAAGGATCAAGCAGTGCTGGGTCGCCTCGCTCTTTACATCCTGGCATTGAAATCTTCCTGCCATGATATCAACAGCCTGACATTCAATGTCAAACAGAAGAGCCAGTCTCTCCTCACACACCTCAAGAAGCAGATGGAGAATGAGAAGGAGCATATTGCATGTAAGAGCACTAAATAATTTTATAATTTTAACCTATCCTGTTTAAATTGGTCTTTTCTTTGTAGTAATCTGGCATTGTATTACACTGTTCTTCGATTTACAGATAGTGAAAGACCATTGACCAATTACTACCAGTATTCCCTTGGTATACTGACCTTGTGTTTGAGCGGAGTCCACGTGAACCCACATGTTAGCAACAAGCTCATACATGCTGTGGAGCATGGGCTCATCAAGCATGGCGACTCTCTTTGCATTGGTAAGTATGATGACTCAGCTCTGACATCCTTCTCCCCGAGAACGTTTGTTTTCCAGCACACAGTGGAGCGATGTACCCTTGCAACTTCACTCACTACATGCAGTTTGAAATGCCCTTGTCCACTGGGCTACATCAGACCCATTAAGGGCTTGTTTACATGTATCTAGATATTTTCATAAACGGATATCTTTTTATCCGTTTATTTTTTAAATTGCATTTACACGTATCCAGTAGAATCTTGAGAAAACAGAGTCTTTAAAAATCTCCACTTTGAAAACCGTTTTAAAAAATATCCATTTGAGGTTGCTAAAACTCTGTTTACGTGTGAACAAGAAGCCAAACGCTTAAAAAAATATACGTTTAGGAAAATATCTAGACACGTGTAAACAAGGCCTAACTACCTGACTCTGGTGCCATTGATAGACACACATGCCATGGCTGGCATGGCCCTGCAGTGCCTAAAGGATGCTGGTTCTCACGTGATGGATGCCACTCAGCTGGAGAAGGCCCTGGTCACCATCAAACAGAAGCTGTTGAGCTCCCAGAGAGCTGATGGTCACATGGGCAATGAGTTCAGCACAGGACTGGCTGTGCAGGTAAGAGCTGATGCGAATTCGATATCAAGCTGGCGACAGCCAGCAATGCATTCTGGGGTTGAAAGCATGTTTGTATTCTCGTCCCATGCTGGCTACAGGCGGCTGGAGCCAGCTTAATAAATCGTGTCATAAGGCCAGTTCTTCCTAGAGTCACTCTCAAAAGAGAATACTGAGTGTAGTAAAAGTTTTGTCTTTTTCAATAATGTCATTTTTGCGTACAAATTGATAGTATAGTGCAGTTGTGTGTGTGTAGTGCAGTTGTGTGCATCCTCTGCAGATAGCATGGCTAAATCAGCATTTGCAGTCATAAGGACTGGAAATAAATTCTCTCGAAAGAATAGTGCTTGTTTGAGTTTTTGGGGATATACATCAACATCTCAACATCTGAGCTTAAAAGATTTAACAATATTTCTCTTTTTTAACCATAATCTTTTCAAACATACAGTAGATCTTGTACAATATATAATTTCAGGAGAGATCACTTGCTACAGGCGTCCCTGGCCTGGCTGAAGTGTTGTTAAAAATCAGTGTCTTCTCCTCTCTTCTCTTCTCTTCAGGCCCTGCTGGCCATGGGCACTGATGTGCAGGTCTGTGCCGCATCCATGGAGGCCATGAGAGCAGATGTCAAGAAGGGCACATACCACAACGCCATGGCCATGTCCCAGACCCTCCCAGCCTTGCAGCAGCAATCTTACCTCAGTCTCAAGGGCAAGGAGTGCAGGAGTGAGGACGGTAGGAAATGCTGTTTGATGGACAGCAGTATTCTGGGGGCTGGGGAGTGGGGTGGAGTTGGGGTATAGATTTATTATGCAAGGCTTTAACGTTCAGCTTGTACTGCTGGATTATTTTTGAGGTGTGTTGATTATTAGGAATACCTTGATTTTATCAACATTGCTTAGCACAAATGAAACAACACATTTTTGAGTTTACAGTCAAAAGATTTGTTTGTATATCAGATACAGTAAACTCTAACAACTGCAAGAGCTACTTATCAGTATCAATATAATGGGAGGGGTAAGATTATATTATTATTTTTCTGATAATACTATTTTTATACAATTATAATGTTAGAAACTTTATCTTTTTTTCAGACACTTTGGTCCTTGATGCTGCCACATCTCCTGTAATAGTGCTTCCAAGCCAGACCAAAATATCTTTGCAGGTGGAGGTGGTGAAGTCTGACAACAAGGTGTCTCCATATACTGTGGAAGTGCCCAAGGACTCGACTCTACTTGAAGCGCTGACACTTCTTCAGGGATCTCCGGCTGACTTTAAGTATGTCTGGAATATGTTTTGATAATGTGTGTGTGATGACTGCAAAACAGTTAACATAGAAATAGCTTTCTTCTTCCCCTAGATCAGGGGTGACCAAACTGAGGCCCGGGGGCCAAATGCAGCCCTCTGCTCTGTTTCATGCAGCCTGCCATGAAGTCAAAAAAAAAAAAAATTAATGTGGCCTGTTGTTACATTTATCTAATATTGCGCAACATTGCTGGTGTGACATGTTTGTTAATAGCATCATCAAACAGTGTAACATTACACAGCCTAGGTTTTCAGAACGAAATCACTCTTTTACTAGAAACTGGTTAAAAACTGGTGATTTTTCAGTATGTGACCCGCGAACAGAAAAGTTTGGCCACCCCTGCCCAAGATGAACTTTTAATCAATTTGTAAAAAAAAAGAGAGAGAGAGAAAATTTTCATTCACATTTATAAAAAAGTATCGCAATGTACATTTAAAATAGAAATGTAAGTGTGGCACTCTATTGAGAGCTATAAACAAGTAGACTACCTGGGAGTGTTTTATTTTTTTTTTTTATTTACTTTGTAATTAGCCCTTCCTTCTGTTCTTCATCTAGGTTTGAGAAGGAGATGAGCTTATGGGGTCCTTTCCTGAGTTCTGTGAATGGAGAGCGGGCCCGCCAGTCTGACCGCAGATACTGGCATCTGTCATCCAATGGCAAGGCACTAAACCAAGGTGAGAAAAAAACAAACAAACAAATGGACAAATGGATTCATAAATTATTGCTTTGGGTAACCAAGTACTTTATTTTGTTTTATTCAATAAGCTGATGAACTTTGTGAAATAATTTTTGACATTTGCTAATTATTGTATCATGTCTTCCACAGGTGTTGGAGACTACAAGATTGAGGCAGCCCAAAAAATCACAATTAAAAACAGTAGTTTCTGAATCAAATGAAACTGCAAAAAAACTGCACTATAAATCCAAATAAAATACACTTCCCGAAAATATTCTCAAACTGTATCTGCTCTGTTCTTAATCTTAATGTACATGTGATGTATATCTGGTTATGTTATCCCTGCAAAACACCAAGAAGAAGAAATGGCTTTAAATAGCCCAATCAATGATGCACTACTTTTTTTTATTATTATTATCATTAAGTAAACATCACTGGCAACATCACTGAGAAGGCACTCGACAGCTCCTCCTACATCTATTTCAGAGTCACAGAAGTGTTATTGACAGTATGGCTCTGATTGACAGAAGTATCAAAACACTGTAGGCCTATCACTACTACTAATATCTATTATTGAGCAGAATTTCGATTCAGCATGCAGGGAGAAACGAAACCTGAAGGGGGCTTAGCGCCACCATCAGATCTTGGGTCTACACTACGAACGCCGATTCCAATTTCGGGATTTCCGACCAGCTTTTGAACACAGCAGCAGCAGCAGCTTGAACCGTCAGTAAAGGATGTGGATGAATGTTTTGACCTACATAGCGTTCCCTCGTTACTTATAATATAGATCGTTTTCGCAGCACTAATTGTGGGGAGTGCGACAAGTCTGTTCAACGGAAATAACTTCCAAGTCTTCGGCTTGGTGATATCAAGGTGATAATCAAGTTCGTCCTGGTAAAGAATTCAAGAATTTAGCTAGCAGGCTAACTAACCAAGGTTCTGGGCTGAAGTATTTCCTGGGTACACTTTACGTTAGCTTCCTAGCAAGGCTCTTCACCTGTTAAAACACACTTCCTCGAATGCACATCAACAAGTAACTATACTTACTAGATGCGAGGAAGAACATTTTGTAGTCTTGTCTTCTGACACTGTTTTAAACTGGGACAAACCAGCTGGCTTCAGGCTAGATAGCATTGCCAATGTAGCATTTAGGTAGGTGATCGCATAGGTTTGTTATTGTATCGACACATAGTTTGTCCGTCTTGGATAATTTGCTCATTATTATCCAGTATCGTAAGCTTGCTTTATGGACATTGCAAAGTAAACTTTATAGCTTCTGCAACACAATTTGTGATCCATAATGTGAGCTTTTAAATAGCCAGTAGCTGGCTAGGACCATTTGCTCGTTAGCTAACGTTATAGATAATGTTGAAGAAGCAGATGGGAAAGTATGTTGCTTGGAAGTTGAAGCTATCTGGAATGAAACAAACAATTTCAAGTGAATGTGAAATGTGGCGAGGGTATACGAGATGGCATACGGCTTGGGTTTAGGTTGTGTTTGTTTATCAAGATAAACTGTAACCCTAGTCTTGTATCTGATTAGCGTTAACATGAACGCTACGTTGGAGTCTCTTTTCATCAGTGTAACGTGAAATGTTTTAAACTTTTGTTGCTTTTCTATTGATCTTTCAGGCAATGGCAGATGAAAACACGCAGTTTTGTGGCAACTGGTAAGCAGTTGTTGGTTATAAATAAACACATTTTTAAACTGTAATTTAATTTCAGTCCTGGCTGTTGACGTTCAATGTCTTAATGTTATTCCATCGTCTGCCTGCCCTTTCAAGTTTTTCTTGCTGTGCGTCTGATCTGATCTCTGCATGTTTTTTCTAACGTTACAGCAAGCACGACATACCAGAGGCCAACTTTACCACTCATGAGATACACTGTCGCAGAAATATTGCCCTTTGCGATGTCTGTCAGGAGCCTGTACCACGGTCTGATCTGTCGCAGCACAAAGATCAGGAGCATGCACAGGTGAGGCCGTCTATCATACTTGGGCACTGAAAATTTCCAAGATCACGATTAAACGTGATAATGAACATTTCACAATAGAGGTGTTTCATGACATTGTTGCTTCTCTTCCTCACGTCTCGCAATTTTGTTTAGGTGCCATGCAAATGTGGGTTGAAAGTGGAAAAGAGGCTAATGGAGGCTCACCAGGTGAGTTTATTTATTACAGTGTTAAAGGTGGATTATGTGCATGTTTTTTTTTTTAGCACAATTTATGCAGGATCTCGTAGTCTACCTTTAAAATTAACCTATAGCTCCATGACGTACCTATGCAGGAATTTGAACATTGTGTATGACTTTGTGGTGGGAGGGTAAAAATTCTGTCACATTCTGTTGGAGATGTATTCTTACACCATTGTGCTAACTACCGACTCCTGCTTGGTTGCTTGACACCCGTATTTATATAAAAGTGTATTGCAACATGTATGGTGGTATGGAAATGGCAGTGGTATAAAAACTCCTTCCTACTGTATATAATATCTCCCATAGACCTCAGAGTGCCCCCAGCGCATGGTACCATGTCAGTACTGCAACCTAGAGTTAGCCTTCGCCCAGGCTGGGGATCACGAGGACTACTGCGGCACCCGCACCGAGCCCTGTCCCGTCTGCAAGTGCAACGTGATGCTGCGGGAGAGGGACATCCACCCGGCCCTGTGCGGGAGCCTTACCCCTCCCCAGGAGAGGAGCAGCTCCACCTGGGCAGCTGAGCCCCAGTCCCCGGGCGCCTGGTTTGAGGCCCACTCCATCCACAACCTATTGCGCGCCCAGGAGCGACTCCACAATAACAACAACGTTGGCGGCGCAACGGACTGCAGAGCACCACCCCGACCCATAGAGGGCAGACTACACAACAGCACCCGTGGGACTGTGGGGATGAGGACCCGAAGGAACACTGCGCCCAGGAACAATGAATTCAGCCGCTGTGAGTTACGCTGTGAACAACAGATGGTCACTCTCCCCCTAAACCATATTCAGTACCACTCAAACATTCTTCACATACCTTTTTTTATTTTATTCCATTTTCTTTAAAAAAAGATCATGATTACACACCTATGTCAGTTATCAGTATTTTCCTTCAAAACCTCAGGTAGGGTTCTTCATGAGCAACATGCGTCATTCATGCGTCATTCATGCGTCATTTTAGTTTTTAGTTCCTTAAGCTTATCTACTGGTTCTTCCAGTTGGGCATTGCACCCACAGGCTTAATTCCTATAGCCAGTGAGGCTTGATACAGGACAGGGTGTAGGCCACATGATGCGCAGGTATCGGGGTATAGCCACTTGAAAAGTTCTTGGGTTTGCTCATATCAAGGCAAACATACAGTAGGCTGCAATACTGACAACGCTGTAATGGAAGTAAGGGTGGCAGCACCTCAGACATCCCATCACAGACAGTATACTGTAGTACCCAGTACAGCAAATCGACTACAAGGACTAATACAGGACTAGGACTAGGACTCAGACTAATTCCAGGACTAGCATTCTCAGAAGTAAGTTAGGTCATCATTTCATAATTTAAAAGTAGTTACTTTTAAAAGTAACAACAGCCTAAAGAAGTTCTGGATCATTCCAGAGAAAGGACCGTTCTTTGCTTTAATCCCTGTGGAAGGCATGTATTAAGTGCTGAGTAGACAAAGCCAGGGCCCTAAGCTGCTAAACTCTTCTAAACTTCCGCTGGAATCTCCCTGCCAAGTGGTGTGAGCAGACGCACATTTATCTCTCTTCCATCCAGTGCTGGATCAGGAAGCGGAGCTGGGGAACAACAACAACAGTCTGCTGTGGCCTCCGGGCCAGTTTCCCAGCGACGACACCTCCAGCCTGGACTACCTGCTGGCCCTCAGTCTGGATGACATGGACAGCCAGGAAGGCGTGTGGACAGACGTTTGGGACCACCAGTTTGGACGGACACCAGAGCACGGCTCAAGCCAGTTACAAACCAACAACAACTACTGTAATACCACTGCCTCTAGAACAACAGCACACCACAGTCCATCAGGTCAGTGCCTGTGACGGCATTCATGTGGGCTTCGTGTGTGTGTGTGTGTGTGTGTGTGTGTGTGTGTGTGTGTGTGTGTTTTCTGCAGAAATTGTATAGCTTTAGTGAAGAGAGTTTGGCATCTCTCTTCCTACTTTATCTCACCTTCAACTGATGATAAACCATATTGACTGTCAGAGCTGTTAGCCTGAAACAACATATTTACCTCTGCTGCTTCTATTAACACATTCTTCTAACAGACGTTTGTTGATGCTCACTGCTGTTGCTACTACCACTGGAGATCTTGATTCCAACACAGTCTTCCTCTCTTATTGCTGATTAGATGTCCCCCTTTTTTTGTATTGAGAGAAGCCAGACTCATATTTCATCTCAAATTTGAGTCTGGCATTGCAAGACATTTAGTTTATGTGAAGAAATGTTGTGGTAAATGTGTCTCTATGTTTGTGCTTATTGTGTATTTTTTTAATGTACCTCTTTTAGAGATTATGCTTCCCTGTGAGTTCTGTGAGGAGCTGTTTCCAGAAGAGGACCTAATTCTTCACCAGGTCAGACTCAACTTTAGGACCTCACTACTTACTCCAGCTGCACACTCTCTCAAAGATATTAAGCTTGCCTGTCCTTTCTTAGCCAAATATACCAGTGGATTGCATTCTGGAAACCAAACCCATTATCATTCTCTCATATCGTTTTGGTTCATTGTGAAGTTGGCTGGACTTGGCTAATTTAACAGTCATGAGTGGCGAGTCGGCCAACCCAGAATCTGATAAGTGGTCGGGGGTGTAGTAAATACAGTCAGGTCATGAACAGAGAATGGAAATCTGACTCCGGTTACCTCCCTTGCTATGAGATGGTTGTGGCTGTGTAGGAAATGTATCCAGGCGGCTTTGCTACAGGCTACCACTCACACTAAGCCTACCCTCCTCCCACTTCCTTCCTCTCACTTTGTTCCACTGAATGGCCATTGTCCACAGACCTTGCAAGGAAATGTTTTTCACTAACTGCTGCTATGGCCTTTTATCTATTTACTCGTTATTTGTATTTTTTTTTTCCCCAAAGTCCTTAATGGCAGGTAATGACAGTTTTAAGTAAAGGTACACCTGCTTTGGCCATAAAATATACACAGATGCTAAAATTACATTAAAATATACAGTACAAACAAACAAACCACCACCCTTCTGTGGTGACCCACAACATTAGCTGTTGACATTTGCTTGAATTTTATGATATCCTAATTAGTATTTTTTTTTTACCCCCTTTTTGGACAGACTGGTTGTAGCCCTGCTTCGGCCATTGCCTCTTTCAGCAAGCAACCCCCATCTCTCCCTTACGAAAGCAACACGGGCCAGGGCGGTGGTGGTGTGTTAAACATCCCAGAGACTCCTCCGAGTCCACCCACCCTCCCACGCGCCGTCTCCCCACTTTACTGCAGTCCACCCTCCAGCCCTTTAGAGGGCGACGTGCTCATTCCCTGTGAGTTCTGTGGCGTCACACTGGAGGAAAGTGTTGTCTTTCACCACCAGGTAATGTTTTCATTTTTAAATCTCAACCTGTGTGTGTGTGTGTGTGTTTGTGTGTGTGTTTATGTAGAGTGTGTAGGTCTATGGATGTGGTGATGTAAGAGAAAGGGTCTGCTTAGGGGCAAGAGAGACACCAAGAAGGAGACAGAAAGGACATGTAGACCAGAAAAATGTGATAGTGTGATAATGTAGGATGGATGGATGGATGGATAGAGAGAGAGAGAGAGAGAGAGAGAGAGAGAGAGAGAGAGAGAGAGAGAGAGAGACTGACTTTATTAATCCCAAAGGATGGATACTTTTTTTTATCCCGTACATTCCTGAAACTATGAAAAGGGACTAATAGGGTGCAACTGTCATCTGCTAGGATAAATGTGACTTCCGGCCTCAAACGGCTTACCC
>JASCIP010000302.1:2172518-2191396 GCA_034783695.1 Sardinella gibbosa
ACACACACACACACACACACACACACACACACACACACACACACACACACACACACACAAACACTTCTACAGTAATTTGCAATAATGCACCAAAAGATCATCAGAGTGTCAAGCATGGCAGTGTCAGTCCAACAGTACTCTATAGTCTACAATGTCAAGAGCAGATATTGTATTTCTAATACATATATATTTCAATCTGTCTGTGAATGGCTTCAGTACTTGAGGGTTTGTAGCTTCTTCCTCATGGGCCAGGGCTTTCCTCTGAGTGTGGTGATAAGCTTCTTCCTCTCATCCACAGCCTCCTTCAGTTTCTCCAGCTCCTCAGGAGTCAGAGTGCCCACCACCACTCCATCCACTGCTTCTTCTTCCTCATCTTCCTCTTCCTCATCTTCCTCTTCTAATTCCTCCAACCCGGATAGCTCAGAGGATTCGGAACTGTTGTGTACAAAACACATGGAAGCCCAGTACCATAATTTGTAATTGAAATGTTTTTGATTGTGATTAAGTTGAGATAAAGAATAGTGCTTGACCTTGGGTATGGGCTGATTTGGTGTTGGTGAAGCAAAAATACTGCAGGACTGGACTTGACCACTATATTTTGGTGGCATGAAGAAACACCTTGTGTTTATGGTGTGTGGACACATTAGAAATGTGTGTTATGAACATATTTGATCTAAAAGTAGCCACACTTACCTGGTTTCAACTTTTTTCTTTCTTTTTTTCTTCCCTTTGTCTGTTTTTTGTGGTTCATCCTTCTCTTTTGTCTTGGCTTTCTTCTGACTGACGGTTATTTCCGCCTCTGTTTTAGACGGTCTTTGTCTCCTGTGATTTCTGTTCTCCACCTCTTTCTCTTCTTTCAGCAGCTTTTTGCTTTTTCCATTCCTCCCGTTCTTTCTCTCTCTCTGAATCTCTTTCTCCACCTCATTTCTGTCGTCTTCTTTTCCTGTCTTGTCCTCCTCTCTTTCTCTACATCTTCTGTTTTTCCTTCTCCTGTGCTCTTTCTCAGATTGTTCCTCTGTGTTGTTCCTTGACGTTCCTTGACTTTTACTCCCTCCATTCCTTGCCTTCCTTTTGTTGTCGTTTTCGCCTCCAGTTCTCTTTTGATGTTTTTCTCTCCTCTCTCTTGTTCTTGTCTTCCCACTTGCTTTTTGGTCTGGGTCTTCGCTGTAATTTGTATTGTCATCTTCGTTCTCTGCACCCAATATAGCATGTATTGACGATATATTTTTGTTCGGATAGACATTGTTGTTGCATACATGGTATTGGCTAACATTTCAGTTACTGCTAGGGGAGCCACCCATGGGGGAGAGGATAGGATGATTCTAAGGGCCTGGCAAGGACAAGCGCCTCCAGACAACATTCATTATAATCAATGTTTGGCAGGGGGGGTCATGTCATAGGGCCCAAAATTTCAAGCGGCACCCCTGCTATATTTTTATTTCAGATTATTTTAAATGTAAAAAATATTTAGCAACATCTTTTTTTCAACTTACATCCTAAGTTTGGCGGGATCATAAGATGCATTACAATGGTAGTATTCAGGTAGTTATTGCTATGATTTTAATCTGCCAGTCGGCATAACATAGATAGTTCAGACAAAACAAGAGTCTTACCTGCATTCACTTCAATGCTGACTGCAATTATACAGGAAAAGATAGACTGCTATATTTGCACAAGAAAAATACTTCTTCTAGTTGGTGCTGGTCATGCATGAATGACCCAGCCCATGTCATTCAGCTGCATTTGTAACTGAATCTGTATGTGATACATGGGTCATTACACATGCAATAATGTTTTCACAAAAGGCACAAAGGGAGCTTTGATGAGATATCTTCCCGTGCAAGGCCATGCAAAGAGGGTTGGTGGAGGGAGGAGGAGAGGTCAGAGGTCAAGTATTAAATTGGGCTTTAAACTCTCAACTAAAGGCTCTACAAGTGGTGCTGATCCCAGTGAATGTCAGGAGTGAGCCAAAGTGTTTAAGTACTTTTAAATGTATCTGCAAATTATATGCTTGTAAAAAAGTGACAGAATAATATTTCTTTCGCACTATGAGGAACATATCAGTGTTGATATACCATTCAGTGTCTCTCATTACCTAATACACTTTTACAAAGTTAAAACTGATGGTTAAATCTTAAAATTGTTGCAGTTTTGGGACTCTTAAAAGCATTTAAGAGCATTTATTGTCTGGAGCCAGCTGACTCATATTCTCTCCACCAATTTAGCATGTCATGAGGAAAAACAGACACATAACAAATAAAACATAACAAAGCTTGACATAATAAAAAGCCAAAAGTATGTGGACAACATTTCTCCCACTTTGCAAAAGAGCAAGAACAACATCAAAAACTAATTAATTAATAATAATTCAATAAATCAATCATATTTTGACAGTAGAAAGAGCTCATGAAGACCTTCCAGGTGATATATATTCAAATTTAACCAATGTATTACTGAAGCCATTTGGCTCTTTACTCTCCATAAGTAAATATGATATGAGATCTAGTTTATCTCTCACCATCACTCTCGGAGGCGACAAGCTTGTCCCGAGGCATCCTCTCGCAGTCCTGTGGCAGTTTGGGTCACGTCGTCCACCCCAACCCTAGGCTGACCTGACCGTGCCCGCCCAGTGATGAGTCTCGCGCATGAGGAGTTCACTTTTTAAGCTGCCATTCAGCAACCCAGCACAGGAACAATAACAGGCCCGAAACTCTAGAACCACTCAATTTCTCTTCCTTTAATTATTCAGTTACACAGTTATGACTCTCCCCCCACTATTTTAAGGAGAGGGGAGTCAACAGAGACTTGGGCCATAAAAAAGGGGGTGGGGGTAATAGACAATTATATTAATCAAGTAATCAAAAATTTTGGTATGCATGCGCTCCTTTAAATTTCACAATTGAGTAAGTAATCTATATTTAAGTATACACGCTTTTGATCCCATGGGGGAAATTTGGCTTCTGCATTTATAGGCTAGGCCTTCTGCACGCCTCGTGCCACCAGTTACAATCAAAAAAGTGCCATAAAAAATGTGATGCCTATCTTTTAACATATAGGTCAATTTATAGTTGTTGACTCAGCCAGTCAAAAGTATATGAATAATAATGCATAAATGAAGTGGTTTACAATGTTAACAATGAGTAAATATTGTATAGTGAGAACACAACACCAATATTATTATAGGTATTACTTATAATTTATTAGAAATGAGTTATAATGGGATTAGAGTGAGATAGGTATTGTTTAGATTCATTACAATAAAACGTTTTCAGTTAACAATTCACAGAGCTGATTACATAGGTAAGTGAGCAGTCAATAAACATGTACCACTTTTTGTGACATTCAGCAAAAATCTCCTCACAATGTGATCTGAGCTCTCTGAAGAGCTCTTTGAGACTCTCTGAAAAGACAACAAAAAGAAAAAAAAACAAAACAAAGAAAACTTCCGCTACATATACATTTATGCATCATTTCTCTGAGAGCACTGAAGGGAAGGATGATAAATCCCTCTCACCACCACAAGGGGGTGCTATGTCCCCGAAATAGTGCGCTTGGCAGCCAGCAGACAGGGAGGAGACCCTCAGTGGCCAAATGAAAGCCCACAAGAGGCCCTGAGCTGTCAGGCCAGAGGATTTACACACTGTGATCTCTCAGCAATCAGGAGCACTTCAGTCCATTAGTCCTCCGGGTTGCAACATGCTGACGTAGAATCAGTGCAGCCTGCAGTGTGTGTGTGTGTGTGTGAGTGAAAGAGAGAAAGAGAACAAGAAGGGGAGAGAACATATGCAAGTATTTGTGAGTAAAGGTGTGAGGGACTGCTTGAGAGGCAAGTGTGCACATGCGCTTGCACATGCTTCTCTGAGAACGTAAATGCTGTGTGTGTGTGTGTGTGTGTGTGTGAGCATACAGAACATGTGCATGCATCTGTGTTTGCTTACTGTATGAGGATATTGTATGTGTGTGTGGCCACATGTATATGTGTGCAAACATCTGTCTCTATTTATGAATGCATAAACTGTGTGTTTTTCTGTATGTCTGTGAGTGTGTGTATATGTGTGTGTTATGTGTGTCTGTATTTATGTGCAGCATGGCAATAGATTGTTTTCCTTTCCTAAACATAGCCGAAGCGTTTGGGGATTCCATCTGCAGAGAGGTGAGAGAGGCCATCAATGCAACCTGAAACCCTCCAGTGCCCCCAGTTCCTGCAAGCACTTCTTCCACACACACACACACACACACAAGCACACACACACACACACACACACACACACACACACGCACGCACGCGAGCACCTTCTCTTGGCAAAATACACTGCAGTGCTCAATATAGTCATGTGGTATAACCAGCATATGTTTTGCTTGTCTTTCAGTGCAGGTTGCAACAAGGACCTACAAGGCCTGGCAAGTACTGTCTATTACTCAAAATAAAAACAAATTAGGAGGTTTTAATAAGTTCTCTAACACGTATTAACAATTATTATACTATTAAACAATCAATAATTAATAATTATTATACAATTATTATTTATTAAACAATGTCAGTTACTACAAAACTATAGCAAACTATAGGGCCTACCATGTGCTATCAGTTTTCACAACATGAACAACAATACAATATCAGACATTTTAGGTGGTATTGTCATGGCTTAATCAGTAGTGCTACAATCAAGGAAAAAAAATAACATACATTTGCTCCCAGGTGCATCTGGACACTGGTGAGCATTAACCTTACATATAAGGTGTGTGTGTGTATGTGTGTGTAACAAAACCCCCCCCCCCCCCTCAAAAAAAAAAAAAATCATGCAACACTCCTCATGTCAGACTCCTCAGGCGCCTGGGACTTGTGGTACATATTTGCCCTGTGGGCTGTGAGGCAAGTGTATGATTTCAAGGACTGATGATCTCGAGTTCACATGTGCCGCCTTCATGTGAGCGACCTGTCAGTACAACTGAAAAGTGTGTGGTTCAAGGCTTTACTGTGGGGAATGGATTGGAAGCACAGCTGACTATAGGTGCAGCTTCACATGTGTAAACATGACCAAAGGCACACACAGGCAGTTTCTCTCAGAGCATTGGAAACTTTGTTCGACTCATTCAACCAAGTGAGTTACTGAGAGACAGAAAAAGAAACATACACATAGGCTACTGTATATTTAAAGAGAGAGACAGAGAGAGCATATGCAGGCATTTGTGAGTAAAGGTGAGAGAGAAAGTCTCAGTTACAATTTACCTAAACAATGCATGGGAAGTCCATAAATAATGCAAATCATGGAGAAAGGCAGTTACAAAATTGGCACCCCGATCTACTTTTTTTTTTTTAAGTTTGTTTTGCTCTGAATATAAGTGGGTCATATACCGTCAGCTATAATTACCTGCTTCTTTATCTTTTAGGTCATGGGAGCAGTACACAATAACAGACACTTGACAAGCCTCAGCAAAAACAACAACTACTTCCGCAAGGGCCTAAAGAAATTGTTGTCAATACACACCCGAAATACCCCCAAGTGTGACGGGTTTGTCTTATCTGAACTAAAGATTGAGCGAGACTACTGTTTGTTGTAAGGAAGTCTCGACTAGAGGGCAATTTTGCCAACTGTCATTTGACCCAGAGGATTTCAGGAGCTGCAAAATATGCAAACGTGTTCCTTTTCTCAAGCAGCGCAACCGTCTTCACCAAACAGGCAAATAGCCAGGGGGCATTCCCCACAATTTCACATGGCATGGCCAACAAAAAACAGGAGAGGAGAGAAAGAGAGGACTAGGCTCCGATGGTTCCATATGACAGAGGACTTTCATGAACCGCTCATGAGAACCTAAACCTTTTTGTCGTGGTCATATACAAAAATAAAGGGCTACTGGTGAACTGAAACAATTTCAACAAGCGACAAGCACATTTTTCTTAGGTCCTCTCAAGGGCGTGCCCCAATTTTGTGTAAATCTCTGTATTTACGCTTTACCAACCAACATTAACATAAAGGAGCCATTGTATCTCTTCAGCAGGTATACAATGTGGTATGTGTTTTGACCACACATCACAGTAAGAAGAACAGTAAGCCTTCATAGCAAGAGCAGGCTGAAACTAGTTCAACTAGGTCTGTTTTTCACCGTTTTCCACTCCTACCCCCACCACCCACCCATTCTCTCCCCCTGGTTCCACCCTCCACCTTTCCGAACAATAACGACTCAGCTTCCCTGCGTTCTCCAAGGAGCGCTCGGGGCTCTGTGCTCATGTTACACCACCTCGGAGGAATCCCATACCATGGCAGTGCCTCCATGACGGGGAACAGCTCTGGGCAGCACGTGTGGGCATGGCCCACCTCTGTGAAAAACAAGGGTGCAGAGACAAGGGGAACTCCAATGCACAAATGAATGCAGCTCAGCGTCATCCAAACACACTGTGGGGAGTGAGACTGACGGTTTAAAATTGTAACTGCATGTATAAAACAAGAACAACTGTTGTTTGGCTTCCTGTGGTTTGCCTTGTTGTCTTTCAGAAAATCACATTTGAATAGCAAACATTGTCACAGAATAAACAATACCCTCTCAATGAAAGAAGCCGTAGTATCAGTCAGGGCAATTGATAGTCACGCCCGACCATATTGTATACTCACAAACTACTGAGAATGTCCATAAAATTGACTGCTTCTTTCAAGGTGAAACTAAGCACTGAAGATGAAAAAGAGAATACACATGTGAGTTTCACCCTGTTTGACCTGAAAACCTATAGCCACTCTGTTGACAGCATCAGATATGCACTAGGAAATTATACAGCCCTTACGTTATATTCAGAAAACGTCGAGTAGATGTATAGAACATTCAAACAAAGAGGTATAAGGTCTCTGTTTTGACTGTCACAGGTCGTGAATTACAACAGTGTGTTTCTCCCAAAGAAAGCCTTTGGCTGACCACTCCACCCCCAACAACTACATGATAACCAATCAGGACACGTGTACTCAGCAGTGGCGTTCTCGACCACGCCTCTTACTAAAGAAGGAAACAAACAGTGAGACTGAAGATAGGACAGGGAGAAAGGGTTCATACGAAGAAATCCTCGTTGCCCCGGACCGAGAGAACGAGGAGAGGAGAATCCGTATTAAAGCAAAATTCATCGTATTTGAACTTCAAATTCAGGCTTTTCTCGATACAGTTGAAATTGACGGGTGAGTACACATATATTATCTGGTTTTCTGCCTCGCGATATGGATTACTTGTTTTTGTCTATGATAATTTATATTGACGTCTGTGGAAGAAGAGAACCGAGATAGATTAATTCAGTTAACGTTAGCTTCCTGTAGCTGTCAGATAATGTAATCTAGATGGGACGCTTACCCACTATGTAATGTTGGCAAAGAAAACTTATACTTTAGATGTAAATAACGTTACAGTGTTTTCTTGCCAATCGTTCCGTGACTAACGTTACCTCGATAATATTAATAGCTCGCGACCTTTTGTTGAGTACAGCATCTGGCTAACGCTAGCCAAGTCATCAGGCGGACGGGTGGGTCCTGGTAAACAAAGTCTCTCAAGTTGTCACCACCTCTAGAAAGATCACAAGCCCACGAACGTGACCAGCCACGGGAAGCGCAAAGCACGGGACGTACCCGAGCGGTCGCGTGTTTAGCAACTTGGATTGCAGTGAAAATCAAATCTGCTATTGTTAAAACACTCGGCATTTTACAGTGTATCTTATTATGTAACATTAGGTTAAACCAAGCCTCGTATTTTAATCACCCATCGCTTCCAATATTTTAGTAGGCAACGATTTCAGTAACGTTAAATCCGAGACAAAATGAGGACAAATAGCAAAACGATCGAAGCCAGTTTACCATTGCAAACTGAAACTGTTTTACTGAAATGTTCGGTTTAATGTGCTATGATACAGTAGCTGTAACGTTAACATTGCAGAGGTTCGCTGCAGCAATAAGCTAGCTAACGTTAACCATTTAATCTTTGGTGAGATGATAGCATGGCTTGTTATCTGGCTATGTAGGAAACCTGGGTAAAGCTGTTATTTAGTGTTATACCACCTGTAAGTGAGTTGGCATTCCCAACTCTACCTGAAACTAACCATTCTGTAACCTAAGTATAGCTATCGTTAGTTAGCTTTCTTGGCAGATGGATGGAACATAATGAAAGTCTGTCCATCCCCAACCTAACATTCAAAATGCTAGCATGACTTGGCTAGGTGATAATATTCGCTGCTGCCAACATAACTAGCATTTAGCTTGCGAGAATCTGTTGTCTGTTTTGTCAACAAAACCACGGTGAAATCTTTCCCTAGAGTCAACGTTACTGTGGAAGTACCAGTCTGTAGTTGAACATACTGTACATACCGACTTGGTGCTTGCCATTGAGTGGTGGACTATGAGATCATTACACTTATGTTTACGTTTCACGTGAACACTAAAATACTACAGGCTAAAATACTCTCAAATTCACGCTACTAAATTAACTTCGCTCACGGATCCCCACCCATCCGCCTTGTTGGCGTTTGGCCGAATTTGTTTGTGTTGTTTTGGTGCCTGTGCCCCAAGTGTTTGTTTGAGGTTTAAAGCCCCTGTGTTCTCTACCAAGACCAGACCTTTTCACAATATATTTACAGTAGGGGGCAGGCAGCAAGCTGAACAAGGGGGATGCCTGCGTTTTGAGACAAAAATGAAATCGCGCTAAAAAGCATGATCTCATCTCATAGTCCAACTTTAAATAGATTACAGAGATCATTGTGTTTCATCTCAGTCACCTACCGCTTAGGTTACCAAAATAGGGCTACCGTTGTTGATTGATCTCCCGTTTTTACAGATCGACCTCTTTGCCTCAGTGATGGCTCAAGAGACGAATCAGAGTCCCGTGCCTATACTGTGTACCACCGGCTGTGGTTTCTACGGTAACCCTAGGACCAATGGCATGTGCTCGGTTTGTTACAAGGAGCACATAACGCGGCAGCAAAGCAGTGACCGAATGAGCCCCATGAGTCCATTGGGTAAGTACCTCACTGGCTAGGCTACAACATCAAAGTGCATTCATTCATACTGTAAGTCTGTCTGTTTCCCAATCCCAAAGCCACGCCAGTTGTATTAATTTGGCTTGACACAAAAACAGAAAATTGCTTGGCCCTCAAAAGACCTATTACTTCAGTGTATCTCTTTGTAGAATGAATTGGTTTCTGCATGGAAGTCCTGATCGCTTTATATCTGTGATTAAATCAGGTCATTCTGAGGGTTGTCACCAGGTTTCAGTGACTGTGTGAACAAGTGTGTGTGTGTGTGTGTGTGTGTGTGTGTGTGTGAGTGAGTGAGTGAGTGAGCGAGTGAGAGACAGACAGACAGAAAAAGAATGAGAGATGGGACCTTCTTCATTTCCAGTCCTCCATATCAACCGATGTTAGGCCTACTGTGTCGTTGAGGGAATCTGTGGCTCAGTCTCTTTGCTTTGTCTCAGGTGCTGCTGGAAGCCCGGCATCAGAAGCCATCCAGCGACTAGAAGCCAGTTTGAGCAAAGCTGCTGAACCCCCAGCTGTGCCCAGCACAGACAGCACCAGAGAGTAAGAGCATCCCCATCCTCCTCACCCAGCCATTTGTCCATGAAATGGTCGGACTGACTGAATTGTGTGAAATGTAGATTTCTCTAAAGTAACCTGTCATTGTGATTTGATATGATATGATATGATTGGATTGGATTGAGTTTGATAATTCAAGGTTTTCAGAGATGATGATGGTGGAACAGGGCATCAGAATTGGCACTCGGTTGTAATATGGCGTCCTGCTGTGTCTGCTCTAGTTCTCTCTCTCTCTATCTCTCTCTCTCGCTCTCTCACACTCCCCCCCCCCCACCCCCACCCCCGATCTTTCTCTTTTCGTCTCCATCTCGGTGTCCTGCTCTGCCCTATTTTGGTCTGTGTAGAGCCGTCCCAGCAGCCTCCTTGCCTGTGACACAGCAGATGACTGAAATGAGCATCTCTAGAGAAGAGAAGGTCACAACCCCGAAGTCAGAAGTTGCAGAGCCAGGTACTTTGAGCTTTCCCTTTTTTGCTCACATATACACCACACAGCATACATTCAGAAATATCAGTTCAGGCTGAGGTGTTGGTAAGCACCTACTCATATGCAGACTAGATCACTCTCTATGTATTAATGATTAGTAACTAATAAAGAGTAGTAATTCATAGTTTCACCATGGATTTGATTCTGTATCCAGTTTTGAAAAAAGATAAAATAAAAAAAAATTGTAAACAAAAGTTTGTAAATAGCAATACAAAACATCCTGTGAAATAAGTACACACAGAACCGTGTGCTTAATACTACCCCAATCCTGGTCTGGTTCTATGAAAGGGATGTGTTGTTCTGCTGTACATGACATGCATGATCTATTCAAAGAACAGCACTAATCTACCGGTTCTAGTCTATGGCAGGTAGGCCTTATCACTGTTTTCAAAAGACTGTCCTCCCAAACACACCGTCGTCATTTGCATGTGACCTAGTTGAGTGTGAAATGACATAATCACTACTGTATGTCCAGCCAGCCGCCAACAGCTACAGTTCTGAAAGGAGAAATTCAGGATTCAGGATTCAGGAGTTTATTTGTCACATACATTGAATTACTATAGCCTAGTACATAGTGAAATTGCATTTAGTAGCCGAAAAGAGAAAAGGAGATGAAGATTGTGAAAGAAAACTAATAAATGGTAATAAATAAAAGAAGAAGAAGAAAAAAAAGGCATGAAAAAGTCCAGTGTGTATCAATCAATAGCCCTGTTGTTTGAGATCACCAAATGTTGCTGGTAGGGAAAAGACTGAGAAAATGTGATACAACCTAGACCGAATAGTGAACCGGCAGCTAAGACTAACTGAATGTGGCACAGAAACTCATTTTCATTTTAATTTCCCTGTGCCTCATTCACTTAATTTTAGCTAATAGTTTGCTGTTCAATTTATGTTGTATCAAATTTTCTCATTCCTTTCCCTACAGACAGCATTCGGTGAACTCTAACAAGAGCTATGAGTTGAATAGCACAGGAGTTCTCCTTTAAATGTACAGTATGTGTATTAAAGCATATTTTTATATTCATATCTGACAAGGACAAGATTGTACCCTGTACTTGTAGGCCAGACGCTCGTGAGGTTTGTTGTTATTTTGTTTACTCTCTCTGCCCTGTCTGCCTGTGACTGTGTGTCTGTGTATGTCTCGGGGCCCACAGACAGTAAGATTAAGCTCCTCTAAAATAGGCCGGATTTAAATCACATCAAGGTGCATGCCCGGGCCAGTGTAGCCAGAGCCAGAGTGGCTCTGCCGCAGAGTGCAGACTATCTGCACTACACTCCTAAATCCCCTACCACTGAGAGACGGTCCAGTCCAGTGGGCCTGGACTGGACACCTCCAGCGGCCATGGCTCGTTTTTCAAAGCACTGTTGTTGTCTGCTCAGGCTTCTCACTCCCTGTAGCACAACACATGCTCCCCCCTCTAGACACACACACACACACACACACACACACACACACACACACACCACACACCACAGAGACAAGGGCTAGAGAGTGTATTTCATTTGCTTAGTCGGTGTGACAGTTATTTTTTCTTTCTCTTTAACAAATGCAAATGACCCCCATCCCCCCCATCCCCCACCCCTTGTCCACAGTTGTTACCCAGCCGAGCTCCTCTTCCAGCCTTGCCCTTGCCCAGGCCTGTGAGGAGCCCAAGGTTTCTGAGCTGCCCAAGCCCAAGAAGAATAGATGCTTCATGTGTCGCAAACGTGTTGGACTGACAGGTGAGCTTTTTTGGGGAAATTACTGTGGCTGTTTTGTTATGATCCTTGTTCCGTTTGAGGAACTTTTTTTTCCCCCTTCCCTTCTGTTTTTCCTCTGTCCTCATACCACATGCCTCTTTGTTTTTGCTTTGCTCATCTAAGGTTTTGACTGCCGGTGCGGGAACCTGTTTTGCGGGCTCCATCGATACTCTGACATTCACAACTGCACATATGACTACAAGGCGGAGGCTGCTGCCAAGATCCGTAAGGAGAATCCCGTAGTTGTGGCGGACAAGATCCAGAGAATATAAGCTCTCCCCCCACCGCCCCCCCCCTCCCAACTGGGAGAATCTTGGGAACTTTGATCTGAACACTGGCGCTGGAGTGGCTAATGGACAATTGATTTTTGTTTTTGTTTATTGTGTGAGTGAAAGCATTTTTGTTTGCTTTGAGAGAATGGTGCACATGCAGCGATCCTAATTGTTTTATTTGTTTGGTTTGTTTGTTTGTTTGTTTTTTTTGAGTGGGTGTGAGGGGTGGCTTTTCCCCTTTCTTGTTTGTTTCACCCTTTTGCTCTCCTTCCTTTGTATGTTAGAATAGCCCCCCCCCCTCCCTGTTTCAAACCATAGTCATTATTTCCTTACGTGTTGCATCGTTTGGCCAGGACATTTTTCAAGGAAGATGGAACAGTGTTGCCCCTCCTCCATGTCAAGTTCTATCTCGATTGATGGGTGAAAAGAAGGAGTCAGAGAATGCAGTGTGCCAAAAATGCAGACGTTTACTGGGAAGCCACATGGGCCGGGATCCCCCATGAGACCGTCTAGCCCCAGCACCTACTGCACCTTGCTCTGACCCTCTGTTATTTTATCCCCTGTGCGCCAGGGCAGTGTCCTCCGTGCAGAGTTTCAATGCGTTGCTTAGATGAGTGTCATTTGATGATGAGAGCCAGAGAGAGGCCATCCGGTAACGTCAAGCGAGTGAACGAGCGAGGTGTTAAAATGCCTGAATGTGAACCTGCTTTCTCTTTCCTCCTGGAGAACGCATCGCTCTCTTTTTCCCACTTCAGGCAGATCAACAGACAAAAAGCTGCTGTGTCTGCCAGTTAAGTGCTTAGTGGCGCCTGTCCGTATTTAATCAAGCTATCCCTGGTTGGCTTTCCTGAAGAGCCCACATCTCAGCCTTGTCTGCCTGTTGGAGACTGAGTTGTGCTCGGGGTAAATGAATGATTGAAACTGTTGCCTAAAGGGCTGTGCTATCGAATTGAGGAACATGCTTACAGGAAAAATGCAAAATTTTCTGTGAGTACGCTGATCTAGGACCCGTCTAATTTTTAAAAAATTCTTTAAATGTTCTGTTGAAGCCCAGGAATGTGTGAAGAAGTCGGGGTCAGTGACAATAACCGTGAGTAAATGTATTTGTCATAGATTTTTTTTTTTCCTTCGAGTGTGAGTATGACACATATTTTGAATATGTGTGCAGGTACGGTATGTAACCCAATGGTGTGCGTGTGTATGAATATGAGTGTTTGTTTTTATAAAGCTCTTCTCCATATCTTTACTCAAACTCAATTAGCCTGGAGTAGGCTTGCAATTTTGGTTTTGGTTTGTTTGTGCGTTTGCTAAGAAACAAAATAGAAGAAAGAATCTATCGCTACATTAGTTCTTCCACAATGGACTTTTGGGCTGTTTCTTGGTCTCCTTGTGATCCACCTTCCTTTCGCCATACCTCTGGTAGATTTGTGTGCGTCATGTACATAAACAACACCACAACCTTGGTTTTCTTTTTACTCCTTTAGGGCCGGCTTAAAAAGAAAAGAATTGTATGTATCCGTTTTGAGTTTTACTTTCACCTGTTAGGTATATGCAAATTTGTACAAAGAAAGAAAAAAAAAACAACTTACCATGTTCATATTTATGTAATACATATAATCGTGTTATCTGGCATTAAGGCAAACATAGTATCCTGTAAATAAACTGATGTACAGAGATGTCATAGAGTCTGATCTGGTGGTGTTATTGGACACTGGCAGAGTGAAGTGCAGCTAAGACTAGATGGAAGGGGTAGAGGGGGGTTATGGTTTAGTGTTAAACTTGAGGCAAAGGAGTATTCCAGTGTGATTACCCAGAAACCAAGAACAAAGAAAGAACGAGAAAATTTGATTGGATAGTGAACAATCAGCTGACATGCTGCATGCAACATGCATCAGCTAACAGCTGACTGAATGGGTCATAGCAAAATTGAATTCAAAGGGAATTTCTAGATCTATGTTGCATCAAATTTTCTTGTTAGCTGGCTTACCGACAGTACTTGGTGATCCTAAACAACGTGGCTTTGGGTTGATTCACACTGGATTTCTCCTATGACTCGGAATACCTGGGAAATCTTGTAATAGAAGCCAATAGACCGTTTCAGGTTCTAGATCCAGAGCTGGTCCCCCAGGACTTCCTGTTTAACATTCCATATGTTACAGTATGTCAATGTAACAGGAAGTAGTTCGGGACCAAGATAGAATGTTCAAGCATTGTTTTATCCAGATATGAAATTAGAACCTGAAATGGCCAATAGTTTCCCCTTTACCAAAGCGAAGCTGCAGGATAGAGGTCTACTACTCCACTCTTAGGTAACTCTCACCCAGGTTAGTCACTAAATGGTGTACTTCAAGTATACTCCTTTTTTCTTTGATGTGTGTCCCGAGTGACTCTTAGCAAACAGTTCTGCCGACCCACCTGTCATGCGCATCAGGATGTGTGTGTGTGTGAGACAAAGTGTGTTGCTGTGGCAGCTGCTCTTGACGTCGCTAGCTGCGACCCTTAAAATGGATTAGCAGGGGTGCAAACCAACCTTCTCACAACACCACCCCCAGCTTAACACACACACACACACTCACACACCTCCCTTCATGTGGGTGTATGTGAGAAGGGGGCAACAAGGACAACGTGACGCTGACCTGGGAACAGCTGTAGAGGTGTCTGCGTCGGCTGGCCCCTGAGGAGTGAGGACAGGTGCTGCCTCCTCCTCCGCTTCTGCTGCTGTACTCAGTCTGAGAGAGAGAGACCCTTCTCCTCCCCTCCCCCTCCATCCACCCTCAACACAAACACACACACACACACACACCACCTCCTCCTGGCCAGCTCACTCATGCAGACAACAGCCTCTGAGGAGCGGCAGAGGAGCTGCTGCCACCGCCGCTGCTGTTGCTATTCTTCCCCCGGCCACGCTGGCCAGCCGTCTGCTGTGAGCTCCTCACTGCCTGTCTGTGTCTGGGCTCGATGGTCCGCAACGTGCCCCCCACCCCCTCGTTCTCTCTCTCCCTCTCTCTCTCTCTCTCTCTCTCTCTCTCTCTCTCTGAGTGCTTAGAAGCGCGGGGGGTGGGAGGGGAGTAGAGTGTCAGTGCATGTGCTTGTGTGTGGAGGGGGAGCTAACGCCAGGCTGCATCCGTGACATCACAGTGACGGCCTCTGACAGATGTTGTAGGCAGATGAATGGGCCTCAGTCTGCTCAGAGGGAAAGGGAGAGAGAGAGAGAGAGAGGGAGGGAGGGGGGTCATGACAGGACAGAGGGAGGTAAGCTCAGGGAAAAGCCAGATGCAGTTATCACATGATTGCGTATGGCTAGAGACATTGGCCGGCAGCAGGTCTCCTAAGTGGTTCTTTTTACCCTGACCCCAGACTCAGGGATGCATTATGGGTAATTATGAGTGCAATACTGCAATTAGACAGAATGTAAGGATGGAGAGTCGATAGGCTAGACGACTAGGAGACAGATGCAGATGCACAGACTGCTGGATCAGTTGTGGCTCAGGAGTGTGAAAATCAAACCTCATAGGTTCATATCCAATTTAACACCGTATCTTTTGGTTTGGTTTGGTTTAAAAGCTCTTAAATGGCTGCAATTCCATAACAACAGATGTGTGAAGTGTAGGGGGTTCATGCATGCCTTATACGCTCTTAATTTTTTATAGCATTCACTTGTATTAGTGTTGGACTTGATGGGTAACAACAATCATTTTATGTGATATGCACTTGAATGTCAGGCTGCCTACATCGATCTTTACAGGCAGGGGCTTGAGTCAACAGCTTGTATTAGCGTGTGTGTGTGTGGGGGGTGGGTTCCCAGATTGAGCTTGTGGTCTGAAAGAAGGCAGAGTAAGGGAGGTGGTTTGGGTTAATGGTAGGAGATTCAACCCTGGAAGTACCGGATGACGTGTTTTCGGTTCCTGCCTGAACGGCATGACACACACACACACACACACACACACTTCATTGTAAATTACTCATCCCGCACTCTCACGTTTTACAGTGGGAGAGCAAACTGCACACTCCCATTCCTTTCCCAGTCACACTCGGAACACACATGCATGCTTACTCACTCCTCTTCCAGGATTCTCTAACACACACACACACAAACACACACACACACACACTCACTCACTCACTCACTGCACTGTGTGTCAGGGGTGTATTGGTGAAACAACTCCAAGCTATAGCTCTCACAGTAGATGTATTTAAAGGTCCAGTGTCACAATAAGAGAAGAGGAGGAGGAGGAGCCAGTCTCTGTTAGGCGATATCTCAGGCTAGCTCAGGTATTCAAGGTGAGGAGGAGGAGGAGGAGGAGGAGGAAGACTCTTCGGTCAGACGATAGGAACTGTGAGGTATCTGAGGTGAGGGTGAAAGGGTGACGCCAGTGGGTGGCGGTGTGCACAGCGTGGAGGCCATTGAGCCTTCCAGATTAGATGAGGACAGGATTACTAGAGATTTGGGCAGTTCATTGAGTAGTCGACACAAGCAGAGAGAGAGAGAGAGAGATAGAGAGAGAGAGAGAGCTGTCTGCTCTTTGTGTTACCACGGATTAAGAAGTCTCCTCCCACTGTACCATTCAGTTGTTTTAACACAACCTATTTTGAGAGGCACAGACATTTAGTTGACTTTCAGAAGGCTCAAGAATTATATTTTTCTTCTTATTGAAGAATCGCGTCTGTACATTAACAGTCTAATGTGTAAGTGCATGAAGGTGTGAGTGTGAGTTTTATGGGAATGCTGATGTGAAGTCTAGTCAAGGACCCTCCAGCCAGACTGATCTTGCTTGGTCTGAGTCAGCACTTCAGTGACTCGAACGTGCGAGAAAGCAAAAAAAAACACACCACACACTCACACCAACATACACACACACACACACACGAGAGGGGAGGGGCTGGGAGGAAAGAGGCAGAAAGAGGGAGAAAGGTCCTTGTGACATCACTGTCTGCTCCACGCTGGTCCCGCCTGGTTCTCACACTGTCTCCGCCTCTTTGCCCGCCCACTCACATGGTCCCAACTCATGCCCTGTTCTGTGGTGTCTCATTCTTTCGTCCCCTCTCTCTCACTCTCTCTCTCTGTCTCTCTCTCTCTCTCTCTCTCTCTCTTTCCAGTGTACCCCTCCCATTGCTATCTAGTTGTTACACACTCTTCTGCTTATTTTGACACTTTGTCTCTTGCTCACTGGAATTATGAGCACAGGCATTTTGCAACATGGTATGTGCGAGAGGGACGAGCAGTTCTTTGACAGATGGTGAAGTGACATGTTTGTCGGGGTTGTTGTCTATTCAGTGACACCTATGACACCTTTTGAACAACCTCACAGGAATGTAAAGTAGAATGATGAAATCTGTAGGTGAAAACAGCAAGATCTTTTCCACTCTACCTCCTCAGCCACATTTGATTGTGTATCTATAGCCCTTCATGAATATTTCTGAACTATTTTGCTAGTGGCAAAATGGAATGTTTTTTTTTTTTTTTGTAAATGGAGAGAGGGGGGGGGGGGGTAGTGGGTGTGATTGTGTGGTTTAGCGTGGGTTGNNNNGGGGGGGGGGGGTTAGTGGGTGAGATTGTGTGGTTTAGCGTGAGTTGCTAATGTTCTCCTAGTAATTGCAGCAGCTCATGCTTGGATGAAGAGAATTGTTTGTTTCTTCCCCAAATTGACTCGGCAGGGCAGCTTGGCCATGGGCACAGTCTCTGATTATTCAGACCAAACAAGAGTGAGGGTGACAAATCAGCACAAACAACAACTCTCAGGCCAGAGCTTTCCACAAATGTCACACCATGCCACAACAGAAACAAACAAATATCATATAAGTCTATTGCTTCAAGTGGATAGAACTCTTTCAAAGATGGATTTCAGGCTTACCATCCCGGCGTCATCTGTTTGTTTCATTTTTACCAGAGGTTTATTTGTAGAGGGTCACAAATAAAAGTAGGCTTATAACATAGTTATAAACAAAATAATTTTGATGTAATTTTCTGATCCACTATACATCAGTTAATACTAATACTACTACTATCGTCCCGATTATTGTTTACATGATGAATAGATACCATTCATTGCCAAACAACACAACGGGGAAGCACAGTTGGACCAGAGCTGTCAGAGTTGGAGAATACTCTACCTCCCCCTTGTGGTTTTTGGGACTTATTACATATTATGAAGTCACTCCTACAGAGAAAAAGGTTGGTAAACTTTTCTGTGCCCAGTATTCACATATCATAATCAGTAACACTCTCACAAAGGCTTATAATGCATTCATGAAGCCTTATAAATAATGTCATAAATGTTCAGACCTGATCATAGATCCTCATGATTAAAAGGAGAAGTTTGGTGTGAATCAATCCATATGGGGTCACAGGCCAAAAAAGGTTTGGAACCACTGAGGCTGATTTCCATGGCCAAAAGGCTAAAGAAGCTTTGTGACACTTGAAGTGGTAAAGGCTTGTATGATAACATCATACCAGAGAGGGTAAAAGTGAAGTTGTTATTGTGTCGGACCTCTCCCTGTTCAGGGATTCATTTGAACCCACACTGATTCCTGGCAGTGCTGTTGTACCCGCAGCCTGCACTCTAAAAACAGATTGGTTAAAAAAAAGACGAAGCTCGTTGGTTAAGCAAATATTGGTCAATTTAACTAAGACATCGGTAGCTATAGCCTACGTTAGACCGGCACATCCGGGAACTTGACTCCTGACACGTTCCCTCCTTCTTTGAGGGGAAAACAAACCTGTTCCACGTAGGGAATCCTAACGAAGAAGCGTGACGGATACAGGCTTATAAATATTACATCTTTAAGCAAACATGAATAAAAGGACAGAGATAAGGTCGGTGTGAGA
>JASCIP010000302.1:3291464-3309307 GCA_034783695.1 Sardinella gibbosa
ATTTTTTTGTATCTCTAACTACAGTATATGGTGAGTCCTTCAACACTTCTCAGATGTACTGTATGCCAATAACCACATAGTTCCTCCATCACTTTGCCTCTGTCAGTTCTTCAGAATCAAATTCTACCCTAGTTGACATCCATCACTGGTTAGTACCTCTACAAGTTCCATCTTATTACATCTTCTTGTGTCCCAAAGTGACACCTTATGGGATGTTTTAGCTAAGGAGTTTACACTCCTTGTAGGGGTTGTACATGTGTGGGTGTTTTTTTTCCGCAGGAATGCTCTACAAATAGAGTGGTCATTGGCAGAACCTAACGAGTTAGGAAGTTTTCATTGCTTTCCTATATAGTCTTTACAAATAATGTCACAGTTAGAGGGTGTTAGTTCAGCAAATGAAAAGTTCAATTAAGAAATAACACCATTTCTTTTCCCCCAGACATACACAGGTGGCAACCACCCGCAAATGCACCACATGTGGTACCCAGGATTTGTAACACAGTACGTTTGCTGGCATATACAGAGGTTTATCAATAACCACCAAGCCTAGCTGGTACAATTATACAACAGAATATGAAATAACACATCCATGCACAACAGGCTCATGACCAATTATTAGAGTGATATGTTACCACACTTCCTTGATACACACATGTGACACATACACTCTTGTTTGCTGCCATCTGGTGATGACAATGACCAGGCAGTGTGATCATCCATGGATGCCGCACCTGTTCCGCAGGCTTAAAGCACTTGGACTATTACCAATCTTTACCCCTGGCATAGGCTAAATGACATCTGGAGGAATGTTGTGTACTGTATCTTGTACTGTATATGCCACCTCATAAGGATATAAAGACATACAGTATACCCATCCATGAAAAAAAGAAACATTAATTTCATGAGTCATCATACACTCACCAGCATTGATTGGAAAGAGAATGGCCATCATTCAGCCCATGCCAGCAGACTGCCTCCCACACCATTATGCGCTCAGTATTGGGATCAGGCATCAGTCTGTTAGGTAAAGTGGTTCAGACGTCTGGGATCTGTGATAATAGATTTAGATTGATTTAGAATCGTTTCCATCTCTGTGGTCCTTGTCTGCGCATCACCTTACTGTAGCCATCAGAGTTCATGGCACATAACCAACTGAGGTTTTTACTTCTCTTGGAGAATTCATGGCATTCATCCACCTACAGCAGGCTATGTGTTGGAGCACCGATAAGCAAAAGCAAAAATTCTATTTAATAACCTTCACTATTTACCTTGTCCCTTATGGTAAATTATTTGCTGTCTTAAATAGACTTTAACACCATGTTACTCAGTTCAAATTCACCAACCTGTCCTGAAAACAGATGGGAAGACCTAGATAACATGAGATAGGAATGGAGAAAACCAAGAAGCATACCAGAGGTACTGTAGGGCTAAATGTGCTTTTAGCACTGCATTTTAAGCACGTGCATTTAGGCACTGCAAGGACTTCCTTACTTCAAAAAATAGCACCCAAGGCAGTAATTTAAGTTTACTAGTTAGCCAGCAGTACCATGAATATGGCACTTTACACTAAATAGCCTGGATTGTTTCACCTTGGAAATGTCTACAAAGGCTACAACAAGCAGCACGGCAGTGATAATTCTTTGGTCAAACACCAAGCACTTAGAAGAGTAGACTACTAGTCATCAAAGATAAGTATATGTTAGCCGTACCTACAGTAGCAGAGTTAAGCCTTAAGGGATTGTGTTGTCGACAGAACAAGGCTTCTTCATTGCATGTGTAGAACAGCTGGGCTGATTTTCTTCTCTCTCTGGGCTCTGAATGTTATGCTGCTGCGCACGCATCAAAGCCACAGTGAGAGAGAGAAACTGATGTCACCACGCAGGTAATGTCCATTTCGCTAATTCTTTGTTTTCAATCACCTAGATTTTCAGGGCTTCTCTTTCACGGATATAGCCTAGGCCTACTTACAAGAGAATTGCTTTAACGCTATGTTGGCAACGCCTAATTCAATGTGGCAAAAAGTTTGCACTGTAGCAAGTTAAGCTATTTTGTCCAAGGAAGTCATAGCTTTGAAAAACAAAAGGGGGTCAATCCGCCTTGACCATAAGTGCCGAAAAAAGTTGTCATACTACAGTATATATTAAAAATGTCAATTATAGAGCATTCACTTGGTTTCATAGAGTTGATTGACAGCCATCACTCACCTAACTTCTTTCACTTGTTTCCACACATAGCCTCCCCACCTCCGTTGTTTTCCTTCTCAATTTTACTAGTAGCTTCATTTCCCTATGATTACCATTGGCATTCCAGGACCATGGCCAGCTACCAAACCAAACTCATTAGTGTAACGTAAGTCCAATGGGTAAATTAGTAAATTAATGTTGTAAACACAAATCTCAACACGATGACTAGTACTGTCTAGTACCTATTGTATAATGCAAAAAATGACAATGGCTTTTCTCTTTTGGCTTTTTTTTTTTCAGATAGGCCTATGGCCTTTCACTGACCTGTAGTTGTGTTAAAACAACTGCTTTTGTTTTACTTTGTCAATCACTAAAAAAATCCATATTTTGACCTCTCTAAGGATTTAGATAAATTGAGCCGAAAAGGCCAGAGCTACCTTTTATGCCGACTTTGCAGAAAAAGGCACCTGGCTGCTACCATGTGGACCTCTTGATCCCAGTGGGTCTAACTCTGCTGATGTTTGATTAGCATACTGGTGACAAAGGCACTTTCCTGCAGGAGATTTGTTGTGTGCATCTGTTTGTACTGTATTCATATAAGCTATTTGCCATCATAATGTATGTTTGGACTGTTAAGTGGGTATTTAGGTGGAGGGCCTTTTGATATACATTATGGTAATACATACATAACTTGGGACGGTGTATTTGGTTAATTAATATTGAACATAGCCGGATGTTGTGCTTGATGCTATTAGTGGACAATGGCTACACAAATCTACAAATTTGGATATCTTATTACATTATTAACTTACAGGGATGATAGAATTTAAATAAAACATTAGTAAAACATCCGTACATAAATTTTAGTCAAATGAAACATAGAAAAAAAAATACCTTTAAAACCCATTCTTGCTTCTTAATATGAAACATAAACTCTTGGTTCAGTGATCACAAATACAGAGTCCTAAGGCTAAGAGGGAAACAACAAGATGTTGGGAGAGCCAATCGATCTGCATTCATAGGGGTGTGGACGCTACCACCTGTTCTCCCACAGCATGAAATCGGTAGGCACAGCAAACTAATCCATCTGAGACCCTTTGTTTACTATATGCCCGTGGGCTAGGCAATGCACTCACTTCAAAAACAGCAAGAGAAATAGGAAAGGGGTTTCAGCATGAACAACACAAAGAAAAGGTATTTCAGCATATCCCTAGATTTTCTTTTTGAAAAACCCCAAGATAGCCTAAATATCGCTGCTTATAACCTCAGAGGTGACATATACAGTGTTTAAAGTGGTTTGATTCTTTTGCACATGAAAGAAAGCTGGGTTTCATGCTGCTACTGACTTCTTGGTAGCAAAATTTTAATAACGGGAGATGACAGGATCCCACTGCCAGACTCAATTATGAATGATGGTCTTTTATCTTCTGGTAGCTAATTAGATAGGCCATTCCACTTGCTAGTTGTTCTGGGATTCCGTTCACAAATGTCAAAGCATGAGTGGGTAGAGTAAGGTGCACCCAAGGTTTTATGCCTTAAAATCATTCCCTGCACAGTCCACTCATTAAAAATTAAGTGCCACTTGTTAAAAGAGCATATTTATTAGCAAATGTATGCATACACAATATCTAACCAAGCCATGCAACCATTGTGTGTTCATTCCATGGTTAACAAAGCAATCGTGAATTGATGCAATCAGAGGAGACTGGTGCTTTGGCAGAGTCATAATCTCAAAGCAATTCTTTAATCAGTTGATAATTTCATCAGTTAATTTCATCAGCGCATTTTTATGCACATCTTAAAACAGTGAGCTCCAGTACTTCTATTGCTCTGTTGCTGATTCTTACAAAGCCCCCAACTCTGCAAGTAGGGCTATGACCACTTCAAACAGTATAATACTGTACTGGGTTTACATGATGCCATGCTTCAGAACGAATAAGTGTCATGGCGTTATTGTGGTTTTTGTGGTCGCTCTGAGGGAACATGGGTGATAAGTAGCCTTTCTCGTTTTGTCTATTGTCTGTGGCGTACAGTAGGACAGACAGCATTTTTATGTTTAGACCATGAGCATGTCAACCTTAAGGGTCTATTTATGCCTAACAAAGGTTTTCAAACATTTAATGAAACATCAAATAACCCTGCATCGATAAACTCATGTTTAAAGCTAAAATAGTCTTCTGGTTAACTGACTGCAAAACCATAGAGGCCTTTTTCTTTGATTTAAATTAGACACTTATCCTAGATAGGTATAGATCAGCCCACCCTTGTCCCGTGATCAATTGGTACAATCCAATTAGTATTTTTTTGTTAGCAATAGAAATGTAAGCCACTCTTCAATATGTTCCCTTTTTTTCCACCCTAACGCTGCCTATACATTCCTCCACTGCTGAATGCGGCACTCCAGAAACCAGCGAACAATAGGAGAACAAATGAGTCACGACTCTGGGAGAACACCCACCCTATATTCATTAGAAGACATCCCCTGCCTCCCATGCACAGAGAGGATCCCCCTCCCAGCCCTCGCAGCGCAGCCCTGTCTCCTAGTGACTGCTGGGCTCTCCCAGTCTGTTTCATCTCGGCTGTATTCTCTCCGCTTTATTCTCTCGGAGATTTCGTAGATTGGGGCAGAATCTCTTGATGAGATGAGATGCGATTCAGAAATCCAACTCTCTCTCTCTCTCTCTCTCTCTCTCTCTCTCTTTCTCTCTTATTCATTCTCTCTCTTCTATGCAGATGTTGGTTGATCGACATGCTATTAACTGCAAGGGAGAGCAACTGACATTAGGATAATTATAATTTAATTAATAATGAAAATTAGCCTGAAGACTGAGCTTACTGTCCTGATATGACATTGCCTTTCCCCTAAAAAGTAAAACAGTTATATTAGATTGCACATAAACAGTTGCCATGTTGTCTAAGTTTCTCTGTCCATTGTCATGATGCAACTGTGGAGTTCAGAGGATAACTCAGAATTAAAAATGATACATGTAGCAGCAAGACATGGCAATGCCATTAAAAGAAATCACATGAAAGTAATTTAAAATGACGCATCTTGGAGTGGTGGCCTTTTTCTTTTCTCTTTTGGCTCAAACAATTGGTGATGGGTACAGACAACATCCAAGGTCAAAATGAGTCAGTTTCAATTTCATATCTTGGGCAAGGGTGTTTATTGAAATGGTTTGGGATCAGTCCTCCACTGACTGTGACTGTGGTCTGTCTCTTAACAGAGCTCTTTTGCATTGCTATTCATGCATAATTTAGGAGAACACAAGCGTTTTAAATATTGTCTTCAAAACATTGGGCTCCCCTGTTTACACAGAGGCATTGTTTCCAAGACAAGGCTCTGGGCACAAACATAGAAACCAAGCCAAGCCCTGTTTTGCCATGTGTTATCAGCAAGCTTGGGCACAACATGCCGGTCAGTATTTGCATTTTAAAGGATAAAAACAAACTCTTTCCATTGAATACCATATGTTTGAGAAGATAAATGAAAATACCAGTAAATACCTATGCTAGATGTAAATTCTTCATTTGCAGAACTGTACTGTACACAGGAATAAATATCCTTTGAGGACTTTTGTTGACATGCCTGAATCTGGAAACACTTCCTTTCCTCCCTTTTTTGTCCAAGGCTTTGGATATGGGCCCATTCCTGCAGGCTCTAACATGGCTCTCTGCCATGGCAAATACCTGCTGGGTACAAAATCCTCTCAGTAAAGGATGTAGCAAAGCGTATAGTGCCTGAGCAGTTATTGTGAAAAATCATGTTTTAATATACAGGCGCCATGATGGGGTTAGATGTTTAACCATGGAGTAATCTCTCTAAGTGGCGTACTGTAAGAGAACCAAATCTTCATTCTCGCCCTGCATCTCAATGATATTAAAAGAAAATGTCAGGAGTGTTTCAATCCATATCCCTAATGTCTGAATTCACTGAGTTTTGTAAAATTTTGTACAACATACTGTACTGTATATAGAAGAGCAAACTCAATGCTGTAGCAGAAACTCTCTTTCAGTTTCATTTTCCTGTGCCCTCATGGGTGTATGTCTGCTTGGATGCCCTTGTTTTTATACCATGTTTTTTTTAGTTTGGTACTTCCTACTTATTATTGTTGTAACCGTGTGTAATGAAGATGAGCTGTTGTAATAAGTATGTACCTGAATTAGGTTACATCCGGTGTGTATTGTGCAAAATAACTCTGCAAATTTAAAGAGAAACTTTGGTCTACAGTAACCTTACAGTAGGTGGGGACTGCTATTTTTAGATGAAAACAAATGTAAAGTTTTGTTATGTTTAGGACTTGATATTTTGTAATGATAATGAGTTTTCATATAATGACTGAAATGAAGTGACTACGCAATACTGTGTACAGTATTTATCATCCTAGTTGTTTTCGCCCAAAAATTGAAGGTCGTAGACCTGCAACCTTCAATAAATTAAGGTTACAGACATGCAATCAGTTGCATCCCACTGTGATTTACACATTACTGTATATTATGTCAAACTGCATTGTGACACTGGCAAAATTACATGAAGGGTTACGCAAACAGGACATGTACACAGTGCGTCTGACGCTGTAATTATGCGTGTTTATATGCCAGAATTAGAGCTGTGCTGTGTCAAGTGTTAATGAGGAGTCGGCGCTTATGCATTCAGCAAAGGGGGCAGATGTCTGATGAAACAAACCCCCTATGAGACATGACTGTGCGTCTGTTCCTTACCACTACACACCACAGTCCAGATCCAGAACACCCCTCAAGATCAGTCACCACTAATTGATAACTAGTTGTAACAACATTTATGCCTGGAATATGAGTGTGATCATAAAGCATAAGTAAGGAGCTGTGGATAAACATTATCTGGCCAGCTACTGTACTATCTGAAATGCTTGGAATAGTTTGCAGCTACAAGTTTGGTAATTTGTTAAACGGTGTCCCTGGCTAGCTTGCCGTTTGCGACTCATTATCTCAATCTGAAATGTGTGTCTGGTCTTGATACCAAGCTGTTATCTCCCTCATCTCTGAGGTGGGATCAAGAAATGTAGTTCAAAATGCATCTTTTCTTTTTTTCTTGATTCTGGTTTCAGATGTTAAGCATTCCGCCATTGAGTCTTTCTGCAAGCAGCGGTAGTGCTCACTGCAAACAATGTTGTTGACAATGTCCTTTTACACATGTGTAGGTACCGTAGGCATCAGGTTATTATATGGGTGTGAAATCCAGATGAAACTGTGCTCAGTAAGCAACAATAATCAACTTTGCCAAACCATTAGCTTTTATCACGTTCCCCCATTGTGTTAGTGTAAATTTGCTAGGAGGTTGTCTTGTCTCAAGCACACCCCTTGAAACACCTGTAGACCTACTCTTGATGGTGGCACAGCATGCATGTCTTGGGGGAGATAAAATAAGATGTTGCTACATCAGCTACTACTGTACCTCTAGTACATTCAGAAGAGCGATCACTTTCATCTCCTGAATTGATCCCAGATAGTGTCATGTTGACATATACTCGTTTCCAAGAACATCTTTCTATTGACAGTCCTTTTGGCACTGGCTATTACTAATGGATGGGCTTACTGTAGCTAATGCATGGCTATAACATTATAGTAGAGTTTCAGTATGCCTCTGGCTAAATTAGCCAGTTTGCCAATTTGTTGACATGCATGTACAGTAGAGAAGAATGGGCATGTCAGAGTCTAAATATGCTTGAATATTGCAAATTGCCATAGCAAATATGTTGTATTTATTTTAAAATCTAAACAAGATGAAATGGTTTGAAGATATTAGCATGATGTCCATTACTGAAAAAATACTCTACAGGCTCTACTTTCAGTCTACTGAAAAATTAACCAAAAAATGTTGATTTGTCAGATTTCACATTCTCACTACTGTGCCACTTTATAGACAGCTTTTTCCTTACCTTTGATTGGTTGAATGTTTATCCTCGCTTTAGGTCACTTGGCTTGCATTCTTATGGCTACAGTTTTCATCTGAAAGGTTGCCTCTCCTCTCTAACCAATTCTTCAGAGCCTAAAGCAGGGAAGCTTTTAGGTATCATTGGGATCATTTATTGGCAGATTCCCATCAATTCAAACAGTCTGTTCAAAGATACTTTAATTCTAAACATTTGAAAGAAGGCACATAGTTAAGAGCCAAACACCAGCATGTTTTCTTCAAAAAAAAATGTATTTATACAAAATAAAAGGCTTAAGGCAACAGACCCTCTCACTCATATGTCTCTCTTTGCCAGACCAGTGGACAAATGTTCGCAGTAATTGGACCTCCAGGGAGACCAGGCAATGTCATGTGACTGCTTCCTTATTCTTGGGGGCTAGTTGTGCACTGAGACAAGTAAAGGCTTGAAATTCACATAGCCTACCACATGTCTGTGCCGAACAGGATTTGATACCCTTAAGATAAAACACATGAAGTGTTTTTATACACACACACATACACACACACACACACACACACACACACACTGCAGTGGAAATAGCATCAAAACATACATCTTATCCATCCATTACACAATGAAAGGTCTTCTTAAGAAACAGTTTGGGGAGCATTTATGGGCAGTGAATAATTGATATGGGATGTCACAAAGTATCTGAGCCTGCAATAATTTCTTTTAAATGCAGTGACAGAGGCTCACTGTAATTGAACCATTAATTATGCTCCTGAGCACTAATAATGACAGTGCAAATACAAAGGAAAGTGAAGCCAGCCATGGCTTTGGCCACCCTAATTTGCTGCATGAATATCAAAAGGGAGGCTTCCATAGTATCTGTTTGTGCTGCCACTGCAGATTCGCTGGCAGGCTAAAGAAAAACATTCATTGCAGGCCTTGCCATTGCTATTTCAATAAATTATTTCTGCAGAGGTAATATAATAATTGAACCGACTGGCACTCAGGCCTCAGCCGAGGACAGTCAGTTCTGCAATGCAATTCTATTATTTATGAGTGCTGTGAATTTTTGGGGGGTGGACTGGACTGACAGCACTATGCTGTCCTTTGCTGAAAGTAGCCAAATAAACAGAGTCACACATAAATTAGGCCTAGTGTAAATTCAAAATGTACAGTATAGGTTGGAAACATACTGTAGTAGGCCTACTAGCCATTACATTTTGACCTTAAGATGCAGGCTGAAGATCCGTTGTGCATGATGATGTAGTGTGGACCTCTTGGGCTTTTGCAAGGTCAAGGCTATCCCTTTTTTGTGCAAAGTGTCATGTCACCTCTGTGACCGTGAATCACAGCCAGGGGCTTGGTTAATGCACAAGTCAGGACCTTTACGAGAACCACTCACACAGACAGAGAAGATTAGTGGACTTTTAAAAATGAATATTAACTCTATAGAGAGAGCTAATAAAAAAATGAATACAAGCCGGATGTGGTTGCAATGAAAATGAAACAGTCAGGTGTGATCAGAGCAGTAGTGTTAAAGAAAAAAAAAATCAGATAAAGAATGCAGTGGTGTGTTTTCTAGCTGTGAATGCCAACTGAGGAATCAAATTCAGATTCAGCTTACAGACAAGGAATGGTCACATTTTGAGTAAAGGGATTATATGGGTTGCTTTACATTCAGCAGGTGATGCCATCTTGGAGGAAACACAGGGAGATGTGGGCCAAGGGCATGCTCATAGGCAAAGCCCTTAATGAGTTTGCCATCGCATCCACCTGTCTGTCTTTCATACTCAGATCTTGTGGGGTTTGGTATGGTTGCTGCATGGCTGGTTGATGGTGATTTTGTTTGGTAGATTATAGGGCTACTGTTGATAGTTACATTGTACGCCATTCTGCTTTATTGGAGATGTCATCACTCACTGTACAGTAGATAGTTATTTGGACATATCTGTATATCACATGCCAGTCATCTTTATTTGTGACATAATTATTATCACATTGGTATGATATACTGTGTCATGTCACGGCTAGTCTGGCCCAGTCTTTAAATCAGTATGCACTGAATGCACAGTATACAGTACAGTATATTCAGTGCAGTATGTATGCTCAAAACAAAGTACAGATCGATAGATAGATAGATAGATAGATAGATTTTTTTATTCTTGTCTAAATGTCGGTAGCAAGTATTGTCATTGTGAACATACAGTACATATAGTATACCTACAGTATATATATGCCTATTGCTTGCAACATCTCGTTATGTATTATTTATTGTTAGGCTTTCAAGATATAAAATCTGTGAGCTGCTTCTTAGAGACAACACAGGGAATGGGCTGGTAGTGTTATTGATCCTATACAACCCGTGTTGTGGAATATAGGCAGGTCATAAAGTGTCAGCTTCCCCCTTTCCCAGTCTGAAGTGCTTCCATACCATAATCACATCTCCTTCCAGAACTCATTTGCCTCAGTTGCTTTTAAAAGCCATGGTAAACCAGACATTGCAGCATTGGTATTTGCCAGGAAATGGCTTCATTATTTCAGAGTGCAAAGTTACACTTTTTTTTTTATCATTTTCACCCTTTTCATGTAAAAACCTCTTTGACTGTTGTTCTTGTTATTCTCTGTCACATCTTTGCATTTGATTGTGTGAGTCATAAGCCAAGTAGCATTCAGGTTTGCATTTTAATGAACCTACCCAACAAACTGTACAAGTAGCTCATGTTTAGCATAGAGTTTTGACAAAGTCAAAGTTATTGTTTTGTGTTTAATTGAAGTAAAAATAAGTATGTAAATCAATAAATGAGTAAATAAATAAATAAATGACACCCCCTGTAAGTCACTAGCAGAAAAGTACTTTAACCTCCTCAGTGGGTCTAATTTTGATGTTAAAGGTCAAACTGAACATGCAGTATTATCTTTTTTGTACCGTTGCCAAAATAGCTGTTGAAAGTCAGTTCAATAATATTCAAGCAAAGCATTTTATGCCTCCCTGTCACCCTGCATATTAGAGGTGGAATTAAATTATTAAATCAATTTTCATTTGACCTTCATGGCAAATTGGAACCGTGTATGCTCATGTAATTACCTGTATTTTTCCATTATATAATTATTACTTTAACACAAAGCTATTCTAATTTTATTAGTATTGATTTAATATCCCAGAGACTTTGATGCTCTTGCCATGTAAACACCTTCAGGAACACACATTACATCCCACTCAGTCATTGTGAGATTTTTTCCCTGTTGTATGATTCACTGCTCAGAGGCTCCATTTTACTGGCTACTGATCAAGTGTCTTGGGTTTGTTTTAAACGCCCCTGCCTCACTCGCTCACCTGTCAGCAGACTCGGGTGTTTCACGGCAGGGTGTTGCCATCTAAGAAATCATATATACCCGCTGAACAAATAATGGCTCTTCAATCATTTCCGACTTGACACAGTGTAAAATGGCTCATTAATGGCTTAATGAATCACGCTATAAACCTTTAGCCATCCCTCAACTCATTCCCTATATGGGCCTGTCACTTTTACTGATCCCTGCACCTGGCTCTTGATATACAGTCCCAATCTAATTGTGCTCAGGCAAAATTTTATGGTGTTTGAAGGGAGAGGCATTTATTAGGGCTGTTTGGGTCTTTGGTCATATGACGCTCCATCATCATGCCGTGGATGGAATTGTGCTTTTGCCATTAAAAGTAATGGCCGAGTGCTTGGAATAAAGGATTAAAGTTAGAGGAGAAAAAAAAAATTTGGACCAAAATGGTGAAATTCGGGAGAATAATTGTGACAGCTGTGTAGAACAGTGCAGGCTGCAGAAAAAAAGCTTTCTCTAGCATTTCCATTGTGTACTGAGGCAGCTATTTATTCTCTGGAAATAAATCTAAGCCCTCTTAATGTTCATCACAATTAGAACTTGTGCCTTTTCTTGGTTTGTTTGTTTGGTTGTGCAAATATTCATGCAACAGAAAATGACACCATTTTCTATGGGGAATCAGAATTCTGTCAGAGGATTTGTTATTGACACAGTGGTACCAATTTCTCTCACACATCCAATATCAATCAGACCTCGGGCAATATGAACTAAAAAATCGAAGGACACACTGTAGACCAAACTATGACATACTTACAGTAATCTAAAGACCAATATTACCACACAAGTTTCTATCGGAACTCTGTCTGCCAATTCATTTTTTTTTTCAACAATATTGATGTAGTGAACCAGTAGTAAAAACCAGAGGTAGGCATAGTAAGCATTTATTCAAATATGCAGCTGTGTGTGCAAATGGTTATTTGAGGTTGGAGTTGGGGTGAAGGGAGGGCTATAGGAAATGGAAAATGTAATGAGAGTGAGTGTACATAGTGTCATCTTACTCAGCAAATGAATGCAAAACTATTATAAGAGTAAATACCATTTTCATACATCAACAATGTATGTAATTATTTGTTTTTTGCCAAAGTGTGAGTGTGTTTTCCGATAACCATGAGTCTGTGTATATGCATAACGGAGAGCTTTGAATAGTCATACTGCATATGGTTATACAGAAATTCATTTTCTCTGCACACTCCCTTACAGAATCTGTTGTCTTTATTCTCACAATCAGGACGCCTGTTTGACACATTTGTGTGCTAACGCAACCAGTCTGCAAAGAAAGTTGTGGTCTTTTCAACCTCAAAACTATTACATTATTTCAGACACTGACAGTAGCCTATTCAGTCATTAGTATTTGACTATTATTTAAAAAATGTAATTATGGTGTTTTTTTTACTATGGTTAATAGAAGCAACATGCAATTTAAATTCTTTAAGGTAAACATCCCTTCGTTCTTCCTCAGCATTAATAAACATACACGTATGACGATAAAAATAAATAAAAATAAATAAATAAATAAACAACTCTGGGGTCATCTGTAAAGCAATTAGATGCTTCCCTGGAGCTACACTTGAGTGACAGGGAAAAGGCAAGTTTAGAGGGTCTCTCATCCTTTATTCATTTCCTCACCATTCAGAGACCGCATTGCACGAGCTTATACATGATGAAAGCTTTGGGCTTATTATGAATCCCATCCCTTAAACATTGCCCTAATGGGGAAGAGTTTAACGGGGCCCTCTACAGCCATGCTGAGGTAACCATGTCATAAATGTGTTGTGGTTGATGCCATGCATGCATTGACTTAATTATGCATGAGCTAGTTATTGTGCGGTGATGTAAGTGTCATGTTGCCGTCATCAATAATTGTCAATTAAGTACTTGTCAGTCCCTTAATAATAAATGAATATGGCTTCATAATGTTTGAGTCTATAGACATCATTATCACATTGTAGTGTATAAGATATGATTATGGGATGTTACTCTGGTGTAGGGCTCAAGGTGGTACCTCTAATTCTAATGCCTGCATCTTTTGTCAAAAATCTTTCTCATCAAATGTGTCCTATGATTAAAATGCAAGTCTGGAGGATAGATGCATCTGGAGCACATAAACAGATACTTTAGTAATTGCGTTCACTGACTCATTGAATTTCCATTTCAGAATGCCGCTCCTAATCTTGCCATTTGCATGGTATTGCTGGCATGAGGTTGAAAACAATCTGCACCTCTGTCTTTCACTCAGCCTTTAGAGTTTTTATCTAAAAAACACTGGGCTATTAACACGTTCTGTCTGTGTGAGTGTGTGCGTTAGTCTGTCTGTCTGTCTGTCTGTCTGTCTACAGCAGGTGTGTGTGTGTGTGTGTGTGTGTGTGTGTGTGTGTCTGCTGTCTGTGGGTAGGGTCTTTGAAAGTTTATTCTCTTTACTCTTTTTAAAGACTACCACCGCCTCTGGGAGAAATATAGGAAGGAAAGAAAAGCTATATCTCCAGTCTCTCTTTTTTTTCACCAAAAGCAAACAAAACTGCAGCACACATACAAGCACTGGAGGTGCCAAGTCCCCACTGCAAGTCTCTCTGTCGATTCAGATAGATGAGCACCACCAGCACGCGCGGCTCCGGCGGTGCATGTGAAATCAGCCAACTGCTGCTTGCGGATGCCCTCAAGGAGAAGCACAATATGAGGGAGGAGCAGCAGCCTCACTTTCTAGACTTTTCCGGAGCCTTCACAGGCCCTGCCCCTGACAGTTAGAACTGGCTGGAACAATGATGGGCGAGGTTGCCCAACTATTTTATCCCTGCCGAGGGATTACACCAATCACGTGCTTTGAGGTGCCTGACAGAAGACGGCTTAGACATGCACAGATGGGATTGCGATAATGATCCCAGCTGTGCTATGCTTACACCACAAGGTGTTTTAAATTGACTTTGTGGCAGCCGAATGTGCTCGTGTACGTACATGGTGACTTCGGGCTACTATTGATCTCCCACAAGATCTCTGAATCAAAACAAGACAATTAAGGTCCATCAAATCAATTTATTGCATCATAATAAGCAATTCCTCGAAGGCTTTATTCACTGAGGAGAGACCAGAGTGTGTAGGTGTGTGTGCCTTTATGTTTAGAGATTGTAGTTTGATTGCACAGTGTATACTGTAGTAACACACATTCTACAATGCAAATGGATTGTTGATTTGTTTGTGCATATAGAAAAATACCTCTATGCCATTACTGGTCATAATATATATTACTTTAGCAACTTAACATTCATTAAGCTATGTGTTTGTGCAGTGAACAACAAAAAGAAATGCTAACAAATAACAAATTATTTTGCATAATATTTAATTCAGTAAGAATGTTCCTGTACTTTTCAGCTTATGCTTGTCTTGCAAGTTCTGTGTAACTCCTTGACAAGAAATCCAATTGAGATTGGATGGTGTCCAACTGCTGAGGGCCTCAAGGTGGTAATTATGCTTTATGACAAGTGTGCACATCCTGAAGAACCACTAACAAGATGCTAAAACTCTTCTTTTCTCTAGTAAAATGTGTATGCGCTGACATCAGATTAATTGGCCCCTCCACACTAGTTCCACATCACTGGGTTGGAATCTAGGAAGAGAACCAAGCAACAGAACAACTGCTGCATGGTGTGTTCTTATGGCTATAGGCATGTATATGCATATAGTCCTGACACATCCTGGACCATAAATAATATTCATTACACATAATTTGATGGCTTCCTTTTCTTGACAATTACCAGAGGGCACTGCAGTCAGCTTGGTTTGGCTGTATGGGTTGTATATGTTATGAATCTGTCTTATAGTATCACACGGCAAAGTGTGGTCCAACATAGGCATCACCGCCCCCTCCTCCCCGGAGTAACAAAAGATGTTGCAGGCTTTTACATCACAGATGCACGGCCTCGTTAAGGCTTAATTAATTATTCAACCCTTATAATTGCAACAGAGTTCATTTATAAACAAATGAAAAACAAGCTATGTCATTGTTACTGATGGATAAGGCTTGTCTCACCTTGACTGAAATATGAAACATTTATAATGTTCTAGCTGTCTACTCAACAATTCTTTGGTTTTAGACTGTACTGAATGAAAATGACTTGTTCATACATACTAAATATAAAAGGTCATGTTTTGTCAAGACAGTGATGGTGTATATCTGTCATTGATGGTTCCTTGTAACACATTTTGATTGATTACTTCGTTCAAATATTCTGCTGATTGGTTTATACTGTAGCATGCTTAATAATTACTCAATTTTTTACGGGTCCAATGAAGTGCAATACAGAGTGATGCATCTTTACAGCTAATGATTGCATATGTTATACAGACAAGGAACATTTTATAATCTATAATTCATAATTTATGTTGCATTATGTATATACATATATGCAAATTAACATTTGTATATATGCATGCTGAGATCGATTACTGTACCTAAAAACTACAAGTTATTTGAGGGGACAAGACAAGGGCTTTCAAATTGTACCAGACATAAATGCATCTGTACACAATGGTCATTCTTAAATTGCATTTGTTCAATTTTATATTTTACAGCATGTTCATGGATATCAGTCTTAAAGGAACAGTAGGCCTATGTAAGTTTGTAGCCAAAACCTGGTACTGCAATCACATTCAAAATACTACAGAGCATAGTATCCTCTCCTCCTCCTCCCAGACAACATTTTCCTAGCTAGATTGCCAAAATCAGATAGGTGGAGGATGGTGCAACAGGCCAAAATACATAGTAGTAAACACATAATGACAACGTCACAAGTTGAGGGCTGCAAATTCACTTTCGAAATGGCAATATTCAGGCTGGATTACTGTTGTCAGGTATGTATTATCATGATTGCTTAATGTCTTGTGATCAGCCATTTTATGATAACTTACATTAATTTCTTACATACGGTTCCTTTAAGAATTGTATGGTGTTTATTACTAGGCCAACAACATCAAAACTTATAGTGGGTCTCACCTGTTTGGTTGAAATGCTACAGAGCATACTGTAGTTTGTGACTATTTTTCCCAAATAGATTTTTGAAAAAAGTTGCAGTATAATTGCTTCCAAGGCATCTTTTACTGTCTGTCTTAGTGAATGATGTACAGGCCGTAACAATAGCTTTTTACATCCTGATGGTTCTAGCCATATAATGTCAGATTGATTTGTCATGTAATCAGCTGGCCTATAGCACTGGAGACAATGGCCCCAAAGGATCCATTACTGATCTGTAGACTGCCTGTAAAAAGTAACAGCAAATGGTTAACTTAGCCATCAACAGACAGAATGTTTTGTTGAAGAAGAGCTCCAGCTCCCAGTTCAAAATCTAAACACAATCCTTCCTCAAACCGTCGTCAGGCTGGCACAAAAACTCACAAACCCCCTGATGTACTACATGAACAGTCTAGTCATGCACATAGATTAACGGACACAAAAAAACTCTTCATGTGTCTATTCTGTTTCATGCATGTAATCTCAGTGGTAAGCAAAAGCTCTACACACTCACACACACAGACACACACACAGTCATATACCCACAGATACTGTACACGCACCAAGAAGCGTGAATAGCATGAATACACACACCCTTAATGCATGAATATATGATCACAAACAAAAATAAATAAATAAATAAAACCTTGACCAGACTGGCCGGCCCCAGAGATGGGAAAATTTCAGAGGAAATGGATATGATTGATGTCAGCGGTTGTCACGGCGCATCTTTATGAGCTCAGGGATAGCCACATAATGAGCTTGGGTTTATGGGTGATTCATCTTGGCACATTGATCATTTCCTAATCACAATGGTGCGTTGAGGGAATTCTGCCATGGATGGTTTTCAAACAATTTTGGGGGGGAATTGCCGGCATGAGCAATATCCTGTTTTTAAAAGGAGACTGCTGGTGCAAGGAGACAGCTGTATAGAATAATACGGATGTACTTGACCTTTTGCTTTAGAGAAATACTTTGTACAGTACATAAGTAACACCTCAACCATTCGGTTTACTGTGATACAAGAATATTGTATTGTATTGCAGTACACAATAAAAAAGACATCACTGGAAAAAGACAGCGAGGGAGGCACAGGAAAGTGCCTGCTGTCTGTATTTGAAGTAGCTATAGAAACGCACATTGAGGCCACACCCCCTTTCGAAGGGGAAGCAACCCCATTCCCATTTAATTTTCAAAATACTGTATGGCAATTATTATCTTTTTGGCAAGTTTCACCTCCCATAGAGATAGAGTTTTATGAGGATAAAAACTGGATATGGGCTCCCTTTGTGGTTATCAGATGGTAGCCAATTTTCTATAAACAGTTAGCCGATTTGGAGCTTGGATGAAAACAAAAATCATTAATAAATTGAGGGAATGAAAAAG
>JASCIP010000302.1:3352444-3362654 GCA_034783695.1 Sardinella gibbosa
GATTAGTGTCAGGTTAAAGTGCCCCAGCTTTTTAATGGGATAAGTCACCCTCTATTCCAACCCCCCCCCCCCACCCCAAAGATAAAGATTTTATCGCATGTCCTCAAGCTTTGTTATTCTTGGAGGGTATGTGGTCAAATTGGCTCTGTGAAGATAAAAGGTTTTAGAAGCCTGGTGCCTGTCCAGTCTCCTCGACTTCAGCTGAAGAGCAGCGGATGGGGACTCACCCCAACCTGGGCAGATAAGATATACGTTGGCCCTCGACCCTTTCTTTCATTGTGGGGGGAAAAGTGACGGGCCGATAAGGGAACATCGCTCAGCACAGCCTTAGCCGAGTCTAAAACAGAGATAGCAGGCAGTGGCTGCAGGACAGCAGGTGATGGGCAGTTGCCAGGGCTCCTCGAGAGGAGAGGAGAGGAGAGGAGAGGAGAGGAGGGAGGCATTAAAGGTCTCTCACACTGAGGGGGGCTCTGGAGCTTTCCTCACATCTCAACGACCCCTTTGAAGAAATGAAAGGCCTTTCTGGTTTTTCTTCTCTCTTTTTGAGAACATTAAGAAGGAAAAGGCATCCTTTCTTGGGTTTGACTACAAAGTCTTTTCCTAGTAAAGGTTGTTTTTAATTCTTCTTCAATGAAGGTTTATTTGGACAGTGTGCTGAAAAGTTACAATAAAGTACTGGTGTCTACCATTTACTCTGGTTTGGGGTGGAGTGGGTGGAAAATGTTAACTTTTGGGAAATTGCCCTAATTGACCTTTCCGAAATCTCTGCACTGGAGGAGTTATTGTCCCATCCTATTCAAGAAATGCTGTGTGTACAATGCAATTTATTTTTTACATTTTCATCAGGTTTTCACCTTATGTTTTTTAAGGAATTACATGTATATTCACAGTATTACCTCAAAGGAGCATGCCATCTTTGGGGGGATTAGCTTAATTGCCCTCTCCCTGAGAGTTAGATAAGCTATATCCTACTCTTCTCTGTACGTGCAGTAAGCCAGTCTGACAACAACCCCATCATTAGCCTACATGTATCTTAACATAATTGAGTGGAATTGGGTTACAGGAACTAGCCTATAGCTTCCAAAAGTGTCAGAACAGACTCCAAAAACCACAACATGCCTCTTCCTTTAAAAAGACAAACTCTTTTTTTCACATTGTGACACAGCATTACTTGAAAAATGAGTAATGGTTGTGAAGACCAAAATGTCCTATTCAAGTTGGCTCCTGTAGTGGTGAAACTGCATTATGGCAAAAGCAATTGCTTCACTTCTAGTTCCGAATTTGATCTAACATTGAGCTGGTACCTTTGAGCTAAAAGCCCAACCAAAGGCCTTTCACCTTCACTTACAGTATCCTGACATGGCCGAATGTGCCTGGACATTTCATTGTGCTCAGCTCAATTTGTCAAGGCCCTCAAGAGAGTGAAGTCAGTGAAACAACATATTTGAGAGCCATTTAAAATACTAACAACCTTAATTCCATTTTTGGAACCGATGAAATAGGTGACTGTTTGTAGTTTTTTTTGTTGCCATATAAAGTCAGTCACCCATGTTAAGATGATTGGTACAAGAAAGATTGGATTTTTTTTCCAGGATTCATCTTGTACCAACCGGCATTAACGTTAAGTTGCTATATCACAGTATATAGTATCAACAAAAAGACAGTTCAGCAAATGCTATTTGTTAGTGAAATATAGCACCAGGTGACAAAAGCTTTCACTAATGCTGTCAGTTGGGGTATCAGAGAAGTTAAAATTATTTTCCCAATCAGGTGAAGATTTGAAAATTGTAACATCAAGTATAATTCTTGTGTGTAAATACCAAATACCATGGAGGAAACTAACTATTTTAGCAGGTACATATCTGAAAGGATTGGACTGTAGGTAGAGGGGTTGTCATAGCATATTTTGATTTTGAGTTGATTGCCTAATTCAGTAGCACTCAAGCACTCCAGCTGTGCAATGCCATGCATAATGGGCTATGTAACTGTGTAAAGTCCTATAGTAATTGGTTATTTCAGAACTGTTCTTGTACAATTATGCATTATAAACAACCAAAAATGTTCATCCCACCTTTGTGAGACTGGGTGCATATCCATCAGTGGAGACATTGAGAATGGGCTAAGCCTGAAATGTTTGTTCCTCCAGCCTTGTCCAAACACTATGTAAATATTGTTTGGTAAAATACAAGTTCTATGAGCATCAGCCTCCGAGTGTGCTTCCATCTTTTGTTCATTGATACCTGAAGGTTTTTTGGAGTTTACCGGGCAAAACACAACTCAAACTCAAGGAACAGACCCCGGAGCTCTATTGTTTCATCCAGATCTGAGAGCAGTTCAATAGTACACCAAAAGCATACTGTATTGCTGATGAACTGACGTGAAACACAATCCTATGTGTATTCTGCAGAACATATAAATCACAGCAAAAAATGCATGTGCAAATGTTATTGCAATCAATATTCTGATCAATGATATCGTGGGATTACTACACAAGTGGGAAATCTCAGCCGTGGTATATATCATAATAACCTGGCATGCTGACATCTTGTGAAATTAGTTGAGATATACTGTATGTGACTGGGGATCCATAGGAGGGCTCCTCCTGTGGAAAGAGCAACGGCAGAGGAGAGCCATCTCCTTGTGAAGCTGAGATAAAAGAGCGTCCAGAGTGCAGGGGAGGCCATCAATATTCAGTGCACTCTTGCTTTTGACTTTCCTCCTAACAGCGTCTCTTTCAGGACCTTCTCTTGTGTAACACGCGCCATCTCATCCCGCTGTCTTTCTCCTGTAGCTTCCCAGGATCTATTTCATCCCATCTTTTGTTTGTGTTGGGGGGGAATGTGAAGTACTAAAACTAGGTAGGGGTGAGGTGTCTTTGTGTGCATGTGTGTGTCTCTGTGTGTGTATGTGTGTGTGTATGTGTGTGTGTGTGCGTTGGTGGTTGATGGAGAACATTGAGTTTTTTTCAATGAGGCAAATCTGCTGTTTTGAATGTGTACTTATTCTGCCAGAGATGGAGGACGGCGATTTACTCAGGAGGGGGGTGGGGGAGGGGCAGGGGGGTGTCCGAGATGATTCTCTCTTTTTTTCCCCTCCACAGAAATGGCACAGCTATAAAATATGGATGGCCACCGCCAACAAGAAGGCAATTGTGAGCAGCTGCAGCTAACTTGTGTTTCGCTGTGAGGGGGCGCGCGCTTTGCCAAAATAGACCGTCTCTATTTCCCTGGATGATGTGGGAGGCCGGGCACCAGTTTACTGAAGCTGTTTGTGTTTACATTTGATATGCAGTTTCTTAGCCCCTCCACAAAGCGCTCCCGTCGTCATGCCTCCCCATCCTATTTGTGGATCCCGCCGCCTCCTCTTCACACAAAAGCCACGGCTCCCCCCGGCAGCTACTGGGGCTTGAGTCCCCTTCGCCCCGATTAAACACTGACCTAACTAACACTCACAGCTCTGTCGGGCTAGCCTCAGAGCAGCCTGCCCTGAGTGCACACCATAACCATGCATGCCTAAAATGAGCTACTGTACTGTTAGTCTAACTCAACCAGACTAGTGGTCCACCACAAATGATTGTAGAGATTTAAGGCACTAATTTGTTCCTGTGGCGAGCTGTGTGTGCACTGTGCACAGCTACCATGCAAATCACACAGTGAGAACAGGCAATGATACAAATATCTGCTAATTTATTGACAATGAAGGTGACAAATCAGCTGAGTAATTTCTATTTTTGTGTCTATAGTGTCTTATTTAACTGTAGAAAAAAAATAAAAGAAAGTTTTTTTGTTTAGAAGATTCAAAATATGGTAATGGTGTCACATTACACAAATTTTTGTCCTGAAAACATTTTTGTCTTTATCCTGATCCCCAGTGACTTGTGTTTACCATTGTATTGTATATTAAATTAGCACAATATTTTGCCCAGTTAAATAGACCAGCGCTAGTTTGTGTTTACACATTAAGGTGTTGCCTTTCACATCCAGTAGCATGTTGAACAAATTAGAGCCTCAACATACTGTATACAGTACACACATTTCCCCTGTTTTCTGTCCTTGACATGTTTTCTGCCCCCCCCCCCTCCCCACCCCAACCAACCCCAACCAACACACACACACCCTCTCCCTCTTTTCCACTCTTACTTGTGAGTCTGGTATTTTTAGACTGTTTTATTCACTCTGAATTTTAATTTTGCCTGGCATCCTTGAAATTACAGGGAGATAAAAGAGATCCAAAGCTATGTTAATATCTCTTTGAAGACGGAGTCAAATTGGCCATAGAATCCCTAGCTTTTTTTTGTCTCCTGTGTTGAATACACTATGAGGCGAGAATGCAGCGTCAGCTCACCGTTGGGCAAAAGTGAGAACAGTCCACATCTCCATCTTGTTTTCCTCAGCAGGCACTTATTTCAATTCCCATTTCCAGACATCAATCTAATCTCTACACAACTCAAGCCAGCCAATCCCACCAAATAGAGTTTTTCATCAGAAAGGGGGAAAGGTGCCACGTCAACCAAATAACCACCAATGGAAAAACACACCTTTCTTTTTGCCTCTTCTATTGTATTTCTGACAGAGATAGGACTTAGACACAGCACTGTAAAATGAGATTACTGGACATCAACAGTGGACTCTGAGGCTAAATTGCAGTGTTATTCCCTCCTAACTGCCTCCTGTCTCTTTTGATCAGAAAATTATTTCTAAGAGTTCCTCAGCTGATGACATGACCTAGTAAACTGGAGTGTTTTCTCTCCTTTCACCCTCTCCTTTGATGCATAGGAGCTTTTTAGCTGCCAAAATTTGAGGCTTCTCATTAACAGAAGAGGCCAAAGTGTACCCTTTTAAAGTGCTGGGTGGAACCAAGAATAAAACGTGCAATTAAATAAGAAATTCATTGAGTATCAAGATGCCAATACAAGTGCCCTCTGCAAGAAGCTTGAAAACAACGCCTCTGGTGTTTTAACTACATGGTATTTTTGTATGATGAATATTCAACCGTCAGGCTGGCCCTTTGATCAGCAATGCTGACAACCAATTCTCCCCCACCTCTCGGCCCAGCTCTTCACACTCTCCAGTGCAGTGTATTAATTTTGCAGTATCAGATTGCCTCTCAGATCGCCAACCTGATTATTATGGTAATCTCCACCGTCCGGGCCGATAAGGAATCAGACAGAGACATCCCAACCTGGCATGTGATCTGTATGTGATCTCGTGTGTTCTCTGCATCTCTGAAACACTTCAAACGAAAATGCAGCAATGCAGGATTTCAACAGCCTCAACACTATTTAATATCAAGTAACTCCACAAAAAAAAAAAAACTTCCTCCATTTTGTATTTCACTTCCTGCTATATCTCTGATAGAGATGGAGCATAGCACCATAGGCTGTGCTGATCCTCTCTTACTCCCAATGGAACTGGCACCAGAGCTACACAGGAAAAAGAGGCAACCCCTAAACTCCAACAGCCTGACACTATCAGTGCACGGCGCAGAACCTCAATCTTCCTCTTCCATCCGTCTGAAGAGCCGCTAAATGTACCGTGCTGTGGATTAAATACTGAGTTAATTACTCTCCTCTTGACCTGCGAGTAAAACGAACCACAGAGTCTCAGTTATCTGTGTAAAGCGCATTAGCTCAAGGTTTCTGTAATTGCTTTAATTAGTCATAAACCGTGCCAATCCACTGTTAATTGACCACTGTTCTGATACAATGTAATCAACGGGGCTTGTGAAATGTGGAGAGCAGTCCCTGCAAATGCAGATGAATAACATGGGTGGAAACAAAAGGTGTCAGATAAGAGAGTGCCTCTTTGCCAGTGGCAAAGCGGGCTGTTGTCAATGCATCATCTACAAAGGCCACTCTAACAAGCAGGGAGAATTTTTGATATTTCCTATTTCAAGTTTCCCTTTCTTGAATTTGGTAGCTTTGAATTCAAACTCCTTCCTGATTTTCCCCTAGCTGTGAGTAGAGAGTGATACTCCCAAGACCTGCGATTGCATGATGTTGCTACATTGTTCCATATTTTTTTCACATCTGTCATCACTTCATTAGGCTAGTCTGTCTCTCCATCTCTCCGGCTAGCTCTAACTAAACCACTGCAGTTTTTTTAGTTCACTCAAAGATTGGCGAGCCAGCCAGGGCACTGGAGGAGCCTTAAATGGAAAGCGGATGATGACTAAGAGCATCTCTCCCCCATGCCGTGGTGGGTGTTCCCATTGCATATGTATTCCTCCTCCTCTCTCTCCCGCAGAAATTGCTTAAGACGCCGTGCCGTGGCTTTGTTATTTACAGCGCCCTTTGAAAATGTCTTCTGCATCTTATGCACTCTAAACCTATTTGTGAGTCAGAGAGCAGATGAGTGGGTGACAGTTGTGTGTGACTGTGTGTGTGTGTGCGTGCGTGTGTATGTTTGTATGCATGTGTGTATCTGAAAGTGGAATAAGGTCCAAGGAGAAGACTTCCTGTGACTTTCCACTGTTTATCTCAGCTTATTTGTGTAACGCCTCCTTCAAAGCGTGGTGTGATATTGCAACGCAGCTGGCTACGCAACCTGGCTTGCTCACACCTCCAGAGGAGGCGAATGGAAGGCAGTGCACATGACCCACAAACTCCTCACAGAGCAAATACTCAGAGAGTTTGGCACTAGGAGAAACTTGAAATTCTAAAGATGAAAAGAGGTCATAATCATCAGGGATGAATCAAAACTTTGATGCCTCCTCACCTTTTTTAGTGCTGTATATTTTGGCACACATGGCATAGTGCTGCATATCAAAACAAGCAATGATATTGTATGTCTTAATTTTCAAGCCATATCTGAAGGCCATCCACATATTCTGGACAAAGAAACTGTACAGTACGTGGAATTTCTGTCAGACAAGATTACCAAGCTGTGGTCACTGAAACCATTGCTTTTCTGTTCTAGCCTTGAATTAGAAAGGATAGGAGGGAACACCAACTATAAGTCTGGCTATGAACACAGGCTCAAAGGAAACCTCTTAATGAGGTTCTGTCCACCATAAAACGTCCAGACAGTCATTATGTGCTCGGCAAGAATAATGTAGGCGTTATTGTGAAGTATGAAGGTGAGCCAGCTCGCTCATGCCTGCCTGTTTTCATACACATAACAAGCAGGTCATGTGCCTCTGTCTGGGTCACATCCTCTGCTGAGAGCTCGACAAAAATGACACCCTTTTCTGTGCCACCCTCGCTTGGGAGCTGGTCACAAGCGTCTGGGACAAGCGGGTTCAGCTGAGCTGGGAAAAATCCATATCGTTGCACTAATGCCAGATCCACTGAGAGGAATCCATATACCACCACCACCCACCCCCACCATCCCCCCATCCCCCCACTACCGTCTCATTGCACCCACCCGTCCACCCCTCTGTGCCGGGGAGATTACTGATATCATTATAATGGACGTTCTGGCAGGGTGGCGGCAGTCACATTTAATTTGGCATGTCCCGATATCTATACAAGATAATCAGGCCCCACGCCACAGGCCGTCCGCTCGCCGCTGATCGAGGCGTGTACCTTAGGGACTCTGGGCTATCACGGATGGAGAACACTCTTGTCAGACTTGCATTGTGATAAGCAGCCTAGAGAATCCCCTGTATCTGCCTCACACAATTGATTGGGCGCTGAGACCTATTGGCTGTGAATGTGACAATTATCCTGGGACAACTCTGACTCTGCCAAGAGAAGTTTTGTAGAATAGCTAATATATTTTTCTTTTGTTGTTCCTTGTTCTTTGAAGTGTACAAGATAGTGTGAGGCGGTGTGTATGTGTGTGTATGTCTGTTTGTGTGTGTGTGTGTGTGTGAGTGTGTGAGTGAGTGAATAGGGAAATTCCAAAAGTAAAATGTATACTTTAGCAATTTAGCTGATGCTAGATTCAAGGCATTACACCATTTAGAATGGTTTAGCGTGTCAGACTTCACACCCTAATTGTGTAAAGTGACTGCTGTGCTTGATCCAATCACTCTCCCCTACATCTGAGATCCAGAGTGTGGGTTTGTTTGAGAGAAAGGCTACATAGCAATTGACTGAGAAATCACTGCACACAAAATTCTTACTTGGTTGCTTCTCTAGAAGTGCCAAATCCATTGCTCCATGGAGTGAATCAATCGACTCGCTGTTTGATTTTTTTTTTCTTTTTTCTCTCTTAACCCATTATTTGAATTGATATAGTTGAGAAACCAAGCAACAGCAATTGGTGAAACAGCAATTGATGGCAATAAATCTGCATGAAGTTAGCAGTGTCATTTCTATGCTATGCCAATGTCACACTAGGTGCAGGGAATAGGCTCCAGCTTGTTTGAATGCAGTCAGCATATCAGGGGAAACAGTAATTGGTATAATTGTGCAGCCGACGATGGGCTTACATGTTTGCCATCGTCACAATAGGGCTGAGTGTTCCTGCTGAGCATCACACTGATTGCCATAGCGCAACAGGGAGACGATGCAATACACACAATGTTGACAAACATGTTTACACTGTATATCTACGTCTATGGTTTCAAACAAGGAACCCGTGTGAATAGGAGAATAAATGTCATGTCAAGCTCCTGTTGCCTTAAAGGAGACTATCTACTGTATGTGATGTATGTACTGTATGTATCTTAGATATCCTTGTGAATTACACAACAATCTTCTACGCTACGCAGCACAGCAAACTGACTCAGCAACTGTTTGTTTTCTTTGAATAATATATTACAATTTTTAAGCAAGTCTTACAGCAGATGGCTTTTGATCTCCCACAATTGGAGCAAAAGGACTGGAAGTCGCAGCAAAAAAAGGAACAAAAAAAAAACTACTGCTTCATCATCAGTGTTAGGCTACTACAGTTTATAAACATTTGCAAAGTCTCATGGCTTCTTCCATTTAATTTTTTCCTTCAGGCCTTTCTGTTCTCCAGATAGAAGTCATTATTTGATAAATGACCTCTAGCCACCTTGGTCAACTCCATACAGAACAACCGCAACTTGATTCTGGCTTGTTCTTCAATGGCATGGAAACCAAGGTCCAGCACAGAGGTTTCTGTCTGATGAAGACTGAACTGTGAAATTGACAGTGCAGGTGATAAAGAGAGAGAAGAGCCCTAGACTTATGGGCATGACAAAGGCTCCAGTCATCCACCTAATTTAAGGGCGGCTTCTCCTCTGTCTAATTAACAATTTACTAGGCCATCAGTCTGCCCCTCCACTGTGCTATAATCAGCGCGGCAATTGCAGCCGTTCCTTTGCCACCCTTCCCACGTGTGCTGCAGATTAAATGATAAAATTTTCATGGGAGACATGCATTGGAGCTGAATGGATGGCACTGGCAACTCATGCAAGCGTGTGGATGACAGAGGAGAACGCAAGCTCTTTCCCCACCTCCCTTTCTTGAAACATCAATTAGCCTTCATGAGGACAAAATGGAAGTAAGTGTACACGAATGAGAGAGGTGGGCTCCGGCTGTTAAGCTAGAGATTTATGCTGTGGTGTTTTTTTTTTTTTTTTTTTCCAAGGGGGGAGTGGATGCGGTGACACTTGAGCTGCCCCATTAGTCGCAGGGTAGTCACTCCCCAGGGACCACTCAGGCCACTGACCGTGCCTTGTCTATTAGGGAGTGTGAGCCCCCCCTCCACATGCACACACACACATACAAACACACACACACACTCACTCACACACACACATACACACAAACACACACATACACACACACACACACTAAACACATACACACACACACATACAGTACATGCAGACATACACACACACACACACACACACACACGCACGCATACATACATACACACATACAGTACATGTGTAAGTCCCTATTTTAATGCAGCCTGCAGTATAATAAGGTTATAATATGTGTCCATCTGCGCACCTTCACAAGTTTGTCATCCAGTTCCTGTATCTTTAATTGCTGTTCTGTATTGACCTGTATAAACCAAAACCAAACATCCAAATTAGTCAATGCATTAGGCCTTCTTATGAAGCATTTTCACTCTGCTGCTTTTTGTTTGGTATTATGTAAATATGAGTCTATTCTATGAAGACAGATATGATGATAGATATCTGGGTACTCCTACCTTCTGCAGTTTACTGATGAGCTCCTCCACCTCAGCCTTCCCCTGCTCCTTTGCCTGGGAAACACACACACACACACACACACACACACACACACACACACACACACACACACACACACACACACACACAC
>JASCIP010000302.1:5592676-5604729 GCA_034783695.1 Sardinella gibbosa
ACACCCTCGCCGTTAGGTTAGGGACTAAATTAACTGGCTCCTCTTCTCCAAGCTGTCCTCCACCCACCCACCCACCAACCAACCCCCCCTATGTGGCTGGGGCGACAGAAATGGAGTATCTGAATGTTGACTCAGCTGGAACTGTGAGAGCAGAGAGATAAATGGAAGGAGAGAGATTGATGAGACAGAGGGATGGAAAGAATAGAAGAGAAGGGTTTGATGAACGAGTGTGAGACGGTGACAGTGGGATTAATTCCTCCCCTTTGGATAAGATGGAAAGTTCTCCCCTCGGTTTCACCCCTTGGGTTCCCGCCCTCCGTGCTAAGTCGAGCGATTTAGAAGAAAATCTCCCGGAGACAGCACTGTGGAAAAGCTACAAGGATCTCTGTTAATATAACAGATCACCTGTTTTTGAGGACACATACAATTAATATCCATGATTTACATCACTTGAGATACAACTTCCACCATTAGAGCCTGCAGTTCTACTCCAGGCCCAATGGGGGCAGCATAAACCATAACTTTCATGTTGTTGCACACATTCAGTCTTTTTGCAGTTTTTATAGTAGGATTATGGTGAAATAGTTTGCTTTCTTTATTTCCTTTCTTCAATGAGTTCTAATTTAAAATGCCTGGATTAGTCGGTGGTAATTTATGAAGAAAAAAAGCACACGCTGCCTTGTGGCTCTGGGGAATTGAACAAACACAAGCCTTGGCAGCTGTCATCTTCTCCCGTGCAATAACATAATTTCGCATTACCAGATGAAACCAGAGCCCAACTGGCCCCCCTGAAGCTAACTCGCTATCTGCCTGTTACAGTTTGTTTGTCATCCATCATCGCCCAGCCCACGATTCCTTGGCACTCGTGGCCCGCCTCCACTCGTCTGCTGACCATAGCTCCAGACACCTGGGCGTGAGGATGAAAAATAAGTGCCGCCGCTCCCTGATTAAACTCACCGCGCCGCTAGCAGGACGCCGTGACCTTGCTGGACCGGCCAGGGCTAGCCGCGGCTCTGGAGGGTGATCTATTTTGTTAATGGCCCTGTCAAGTGACACCTGTGCTGGCTCTTGTCCTGGGCAGGGTGCTAATGAACTCGGAGAGCGGGGGGTGCAGAGGACATGGGGTGGTGGGGGTATGGCAGAGGTGGGGGTGAGGTGGGGTGGGGGGTGGTAAAGGAACAGGAGGACGGGATCGCAGCCCACCCTAGAGAGCTGACTGGAGACCATCCACCCCAGCCTAACTACCCACACATTCAGGTCCACAAGACATAAAGCATCCTGCAGCAGACTTGAGGACTGTATGCCAGGACAGTGGCTCCTCCTTCGGCTTTTGTGAAGCCGGACACGCATTGTGGCCAGACGAAGAATGCCGGGGCCATAACTCAACCAGCGGGTTTAATTCACGGGCGAAATCAGTGTCCACACCCACCAGGCTTTCTATTTGTGACTGGCCACACAGAGCAGGGCTCTTAATGGCAAACGCGTGAAATTGGACTAATATTTCTTCACTAACAGCTTTCCATTGTCATCTTGGCCTTTGTATTGTGAGGCTATCCATCAGGCAAGGGGGACGGAGAATAGGGCTCCCTTGGGTAATTATCTCTATCCTAAACACCTAAATTTAGGACTGAGAGGTCCCATGTGCAGTCATCTCCTCAGTCAGCATAAAACTGGTTGACACTAAACACTGTCTACTCTGCATTTTGTGGGAGAGGATAAGACAGCCCATTTAAACAACCAACATGAGGCTACTTCTCAGAGTATTAGAACTGCATTTGATGTTGCATGAGTATGAAATACCGCGATTGTTCAGGTCAATGTGAAAAGTAGACATTCCAATGAGAAAACTGAAACGAGAACTTTAAATATAATCAAGTGTCATTTATTACACAAAATAAGACTTTCAAGGTAAATGGATAGCTCTGCCATCTCTACATTTATATTCTAATTTTGTCTTTTGTCTCCAGTCTCCTATGCCATAAGCCATCCCAACTTTCAAACTCCCATTACAATAGAAAATATATCACATCTTTGTTTTTATTATTTTGAACTGTACAAAATAAATGGCATTTTTTTTTTCAAGAACACTCCGGTTGTCATTGACGACATGCGCAAGGGTATTTCATCAAAGGAACTAAACAGCAAAGAATTGGACAGGAAAAAAAAAAGAAAAAAAACATATTTTAAAAAAAGGCATTGTCACTGAAATTTATCTAACCATGAAATCTTTTCAAATGATGTATGATGACTGCAATAATATTCATAAAAGATTATTCTAGAAAGAATGATAAATGGATGTGTTCAAACAGTAAACTTCTCCCAAGTTGAAAGCCAAGCGCTCAGAAAATAAAATAAATACATAATCTCAGTTCTTTTCAGTCCAGGACACAACAATGAATGGGAGTGGGGGCACTCTTCCACTTAACTCTTCAACTCTTCAACTCATTTTCTGCGTTTCAGTCTTAGACTCATCCAGACAAGCTGCACTCATCTCTCTTTATCCTTAATGGCCCTCTCTCTCTCTCTCTCTCTCACTCCTTCTCACTTCATCCAAACACTGCAATGGATTGCAGGATCACGGACCAGGCCACTGCTACTCCATTCAGATAAATCTGCTTTGGTGAACCTGCACACGGTTTCGACTGAGGAGAACCAGTGATACGAGGCAGGATACACTGAGTGGAGTGGAGCACGAGCCACGATGAGCTCTGCACATTCAGGAGCCCCCGCCTGGCGAGCGGGTCTCATCTGCAGTCAGTCAAGGAGTCTGTTCTCCACTCTCGGTCGGCTGGCCGAGCGCGGTCACTGGTAGCCTAGGGCAGAGGCCGAGCCCAGTCTCTGGCTGTAGAGCGTGTAGGGGGAGTAGAAGGGCGCGGAGCCCGGGAGAGAGTGCATGGGCAGGGAAGGGGCGCCCGGCAGATGGGCCTTGCTGTAGGGGTGGTAGCGCGCCAGGCTCAGGCTGGGCGAGCCGCGGAGGGAGAAAGAGCTGGGGAGGGCACCGGGGCTGGTGGGTGGTGGCAGGTGGAGGTGGCAGGAGGAGGCCGAGGACACAGACGACGGGTATGCTGACAGAAGCTTGCCGTCGACACCCGGCAGCGCCGTGTGCGTGCGCAGGTGGGCCAGGAGCTCCTCGGAGGTGGCGAAGCGCTTGTCGCACGGGCCGCCCACTGACACCCAGTTGCAGGCGTGCGGCAGAGGGTCGTTGGGGAGCATGAAGCCGTAGGTGTAGAGCGGGTGGGAGAGGGAGGGTGTGCTGCTGGATGACAGTGCCGTGGGGTGCAGCGAGTGCAGGGGATGTGAGGGGTACATCAGGGGGAAGCCTGACTTGAGGGTGGAGGATGGGTCGTGGACACAGGTGGAGCAGTTGCTGCCCCCTAGGTGCGGTGCGTTGGGGTAGGTGAGGCAGTAGGGGTCCCTACAAAGTCCCTGCATGAAGGATGGGGGAGAGGCTCCCGTTAGGGGACTGGAGCTTGGGTGTTTCCCAGGAACCCCCATCCCTGCCCCGACCAGGCCAGACTTGGTAGGATCCAGCCCAGGAACGAACTGCGAGGGGTATCCAGCATATGCGCCCACGATGGAGCCATGGTATCCCATACTGGAGGGTGGCAGGGGGAAGACGGAGTGGCCTGGTTTGAACGGGGACACGGGCGCGACATGGCCGGCACTTAGTCCAGCCTGGGGGAGCTGGGCGTCGGCCTTGCTGTCAGGCTGTGGACTGCCGGCAGAGCTGGCATTGCTGGAGTTGGCGCTTGCCCTGGCATGGCTGGAGTTGGCAATCTGTGCATGGTCCAGGCCTGGCTTGCCGTGCTCAGTCTCTTTTTTCACAGGTCCACTGCCGTCTCCAGAGCTCTGCTCAGTGCTCCCCGACTTGGAGTCTGTGTAATGGGACTGACTGTGAGCTGTTTTCTGGGTGGGGGAGGACTGAGACTGCCGATGCGCATGGGGCGGCGTGTGTTGAGGTGGGGAGCTGGTCCTGGGGGAGGTGGCGTGTGGTGGTAAGGAGGGGCACGTGACCGCACCGGCGCTGCCACCTGGAACTCGAAAACCTGCCTTGTCTGCCACACTGTTCAGGACTCCATCTTTGCGACACTCGCTACCATTCTTGGAGTAGGGCTTGAAGCTGGACTTGTCATCCAGGGACTGGTGCTGGTCACCAGACTTGACAGAGGACCCAGAGGACCTTGAGCCTGAGTCCTTGTCACTGAGGCCATTGGAGCTGAGGGAGGCAAGCTTGGAGGATGGAGGTGGGTCTGGCTTTCCAATCTGTGAACAGGTTTGGGCCAGGAGGGCTAACGGGCTCTTTTTGGCATCAAGCTACAAGAGAGAGAGAAAAAAAAAACAGGACACCATGAACATATGTTAGTTTTACGTGTGCATTGTTGCTACTTTTTTTAATATTCCGAAAGAGTAGCCTAAGACAAGGAAGATGCGCTGACTCAAACATGCATTGAAATTTATCCGAAGAAAAAACGACCTGGCGTTGCACACTATAAATCACTCCCCGAGCCACTCACTTATGATGAATAGTTTGGAGCGTCTACTACGGCTTGACAGCTGACTTCGAGGCTATTGTTATTCATTTGCGCAACCGACCCAGTCCTGAACGCGATTTCAAATGGCCTCACGAAATATTATCTATTTTCTACATGTGCGAAAAAGGCTCAGCATAAAACTCGTGTAGAACATAAAAAGTGATATATAGTGACGGGCATTGCGCACGTATATTTGGCACGGGGTGTACTGAAGTAAAATACACCAGGCATTCCGCAACCTCACCAAATAAAACAAAATTAAAGAATTTACAAAATCTGGAATAACAAACACATTCCGTATAAACACACAATTTCATGCTAAGAAAACTCACATAAAACAAAAGATATCTGGAACATAAATGCCCTCTTAATATGCTATGTAAACGAATATCCCCTTACCTCAATGCTTACTGGTGCGGAACTCAAGGGTTGTAAATACTCCGGGTGAAGTATGTGGCTATGAGCGGTCAACATTTTAAGAATCCGGATGGGTAGTCTCTTTTCTTGGCGTAAAGGATCCGATGGTGCCAATACCGTGCCCCTCGACTTCTGTGTCCCAAATTTACGGAAGAAACTACCACTGTCAGTGCTATTCTCAGCGCTCTCTGGACTCCGACTGCGTGAACTGGCTTCAGATCCGAGAGGAGAACTGCTCATCTGGTTCCAGGCGGAGCACGGACCGAGGGCGGTGGTTGTGGATGGGGTGCAATTCAAATATCATGTATAAATAACCGGCAATGACAGTAAAGTCGTCAAAGGCACCATATTCCAGTCAGTCTTAAATTATATCCAGTTGGAATTGCCGAACATCCACAAAAAGTCCTTTTTATAACAGACTGCGAGGATATCGTTCCGTTCCGATTCTGTCGTTTTCGCTCACCCGAGATGACCGCGGTCTCCCGTGACGGCCAGTGTTGAATAATAATATCCGTCATAAATTGGTATCAGCCATTGAAAAGTAAAATGCAGAAAATTACTTGTGTCAATTATATTCCATATAGAAACTAGTATAGCCTAATAGGCATTCACAATTCCTTAGGTCAGAGCGTAATAGCGGACTGAACTCTCGTCATCTGCGCGCACACTGCAACGCACACCGAAGATCTGCTACTTACTACACACACCAAAGATCTGAAGGAGAACTTCAAAGCGAAACGCCGCGCACCAATCAGAGCAATCCGTATTACTAATAAGATGGGCGGTGTTTCATGAAAGGGGCGGGGATTGATATATTCTCTCAAGCCTTCTTGGAAGACTCTCCGCCTCCTCATGAGCCATTATTTATGTTATTTGCAGCACAAGTATGTGGAATATCATCTTTTAAAACTGCTGGCAACTATAGGCTAGGTGTTTCATTTTATGCGTGTATAGGTTAGCCTTGCTAGGAAAGCTTGAACTAGGCAAACACGTTTTAGTAATCAGACAGCTTGACATGTCTGAACACGAGGAAGTAGGCTACATTACACCAGTAGCCTAGAAATGTCAAAGCTGCTGATTCATTTCATCAGTTTTCTTTATGAATGTCACTCAAAAATATCTGAATAATGCATTACATTGCCGGCACAATGATGGCCTATGTTCCCATCTGACTCCAGTGCCGGAATGTTAATGACTTTATTACATTACTGCTGGCTGGTTTGCCATTGGAGTAATTTGGCTAACTTAATTATGCAATGAATTGGCTTAATTAGTTAAAAATGAAAGCTGACAAGGGCTATTATGGTCATACTGGAACAGCTTGTGTCTAGAAAATCTTTGATGCTACTCAAATATTACAAAATGCAACGGCTAACATTACATCATTTTGAACGTATAGCCTCTGAATACAATGGTTTACACAATGGCATGTTAACTTGAGGACAGTCTGTTGACCCTAATGAGGAAATTAGATTGGAATCACTGCTGTCACTTTGTGGCTGTCAACATCATGATTCATGACATGCATTACTAGTGCACATTGTCTCAGGAGGACAACAACAAGAAAACCTGATTAGTCAATAATCACAAAGTCACTGTTATCCATTAAATAATTAACCCAACGCTCTTCCCCCACGCCTGACATTTCCCAAGCAACTGAATAACCCATTTCAAACAGCACCCTCAAACTATTTTCCCCTCCAAGAGAGTGTATGAAATGTCAACTCAGTCAACTCATAGACTTCCATCTTCATTTTTCACCTGTGGCAATTTTATTACTCATCATGAGGAATGTCAACACCAATTATGAGCGATAACCACCAACATTTGATTAAGATCCTTCTAGTTTTTTTTTTTTTTAAACCAACACACACACACACACACACACACACACAATTGTAATCATGCAAAAAAAAAAAATCACACAGAGAAACTTTAATTCAAATTCACAAAAACAAGGTGTGATTTGAGGTTAAATGTGGTGCTTTGATGTTAAATGGGATATGGAATATGGAAAGCAACTACTCTGCCTTGTGTTGAACAAGGATGTGAGAGTTGCAGAGCATAAACAATACCTGTCAAATGAGTCATGGTGTGTGAAAGAGGCCTGTAGGTGAAACAATGAGCACCTGGGAAGCCACATGAAAGCCGACGATGCTTGGCACAGTGTAATAAAAATGACAATAAGACAGAATGCGTGAACTGCTGACCTGGAGTCACAGGGAGGAGCCCAGTCAGTCTTGTATTTAAAGCCCTTTCTTCCCCCTTCACATAGCTGGGCGTCAGAGAGAATATGAACTTAACAATGGAGTGTAAGTAGCTTTAGGTGCAGCCCGGAGACACTGTTACAACAACTTAAATGAGCAGGTTTTTTTTGTCCTGTCAACAAGCTGTCTCTTTGATTTACGAGCGTATGATCAAAGATAATGCAAGTGTCATAAAACTAAGCCACATCCGGACAAGTCTCCTCATCATTACCGCCCAAGCAAATCCACACAGACTAGCATGACTGAGCCGCAGCACATAATAATTCCGGGACGTGTGGCGTAGTTACACAGATAAAATGGACTTCTCTGACAGCTGGCCGAGTTTAACATTAATGTAGATTCTGTAGGATAGCTCCTTGCTTTTCTATTTCCCCCCTTGCTTGTAATCGGGAGACTAGACTAGAAGTCTGAGAGTTGATGCCAAGGCTTATCTGCGGCTGTCAACGGGGCTCTCGTTGACGGCAATGACTAATGCGATTTGCCCTCTGTTGGGGAGGGAAGGCGAGCAGGGAGCCGGGGGTGGATGGAGTCACTTTCCCCTTTGTCAATAGCCTCACTGTTTGACTTGTCATTATTAGTGTAGCTCATCACTTATCACCTACACAGAGCCCGTAATGCCTGAATAAACCCCATAAAGATCCTGGGACAAGCGAATGCAAATGTTCTGTGGGGCTAAGTGTGAGTTGATATCTACCTTTTCCTTTTAAAGGGCTGACCGGTTGTGTTTGGCAACCACCAGCACGCGGCCCGCCAGAGGTCAAAAATAGGGTAACCATAGGTGGTGAACTTAGCAAAGGTGAGGAAAGATTCTTGTGTTAAGGCATCAGGATCCCTGTGGAGACATTCAGGGTGTTTCATAAAGCAGCTGTGAGATTCACTCAAAAAAAAAAAAAAGTTTGGTAAGTCTGAAGTTTCAAAGCTGGGGCTATTTGTCTTTGAAAAGTGAACATTTGCTTTGAGCTGAATTGCCTCATGCCAACATTTGCAAATAGACACTGAAAGGTCTATGAATGAAATCTGACTTGATTGCTTTCAAGAAGAAGAAGAAGGAGAAGAAGATTCCAGGGGATGAGGAACTTTCAGTGGGCGGCGGTAGGGGAGGAACTTGAGAAAACTCGAAAGAAAACCTGGAGGAGGGCAGGACTAGAAAGAGAAGACAGGCGAGAGAAAGAGTGAGAGAAGGAGTGGAGGGTGGGCTCGGAACAACGGGGATCTGCTCCTTTCATGTCTCCCCTTGAAGTGGGCTGCTAACAGCTGTTTTGGCGTATTCATGACTGATGGCTGTTTCCTGTTGTGGATATTTAAAAGGGCAGGTTTCCCGTTAGGAGGCCGGTCTGTAGTATCCCTTCAACCCCGGAGGCGTTTGCCTCCGCATGGCCATATCAAAGCACGGGTCCTTAGCATAACAGTGGCCGAGCAGGGCTCTGAATGGAGGAGCTACAACACACCCTGAGAGCTGATCCCACATGCTCCTGTGATCCAGTGATTTACACACCCAGAGAGGGCCTGTCACAGGCGATCTGTTGGACTTGCCAAACCTTCTCTCTCAAAGAGCACAGAAGAGAGCCCAGAAGTGTTACTAGGGATGTGCCAGTTGTGTCTCGAGCAGGTCACCACCATAAAGTCATCATCTACCTCAAGTGAAAAAATAAACAAGTCCTAACATCTTTCACTCACTTGTCAAGTCTCCTGTCTTCTGAATAAGCAGGGTTTGTGATGGCAAGGGCACTGGGATCAGTAATTCGCCACTGAAAGATGCTCATTTATTGTCATATTTTGTCTACTAGGAAGAGGGATGGCACTATTCCCTTGGTTGAATAGTCGCCATGTCTACAACTTCAGTCGTCGCTGGCTTATTATTAAGTATTTATGCTTCTTCCTGTTATTATGTTTTATACTGTGCTGATTGTAACATGATTCTTAAGATAATGGATGGACCGTGACTACAGCTATTTGTCACACTTTTAAGCACAGAGAGGGAAAAGCAAGTAAAATATATAAAAAAAACGCAAGCTGAGAGAGTGAGGAGGAAAAATGCATGTGAATCACTTCTATTTAATTATCTGTGACTGATTTATGGGGTGTGTGGTATGGAAATGGCCGCCAGAGGCAGGGACATTGCCGCTGCCTTGTGTGTTCTCCAGAAATAATAATAATTTAAAAAGAGAGCGAGAAAAAAAACATGGACAGGTTTATGGGGTGTAGCTGACATGCGAGACCAACCCTGGTGAACTGTAAAACTGGTTTTCTCTCTTGCAGTGGTTTCTAAAAAATCCCAGTCCAGCAGAATCCAGGGATCCTGGACCAAATATTTTAGAGACTAACAGTGGACCGCATTCCACAAAGACATATATTTGTATGTGTGTGTGGATACAGTAAGACAAGAAAACTGAGGATGAGGGAAAATAGAAAGCAGGAATTTTGCTCTATAAGACTTGTAATGCAGCAACTCAATAGGGTATGTTCATATTGAGACACAGACTGGCCTCTGGCAATTGTTCAAGGTGAAGAAAGAATGACTTGCCCCGGTGTTTTGCCATGCCCATCCTTAGGCAAAGCAAGGTATTGAAATCTCTTTGAATGAATTCTAGACACAATATTAACGTGACATAGGCCTATTTAATGTTACACTATGTCACAATTCACCACTACTTGAGGAACTTTTTAATCATATGACTTGTTTTGGTATCATCTTCAAAATTAATTTGGACAGCATGCAGTGAAGGTAACAGGAAAGAAAAAAGAAAAGAAAACCGGCATGACATAGCTGACTGTTTTGCTATCAAACATGATCTAGCACTAAGCCTGTGGCAAGTGGTATGTAGTCCACTAGTTTATAAGTCCATTAGTTTTGCTTTAAGACGTTAAAAGCAGCTACACGTCTTTCACAAACTGCCTCTCACTTCCTTATTCATGTTTACTGTGGCATTATTTACATATTTGTGGTGGCACGTAGTCACAGTGTTGACATTAATGCACTTAGTATTGCTTCCAATTAACATTAAGCATTCAAGTTTCTCAGACTAGAGATTAGATCCGCATTCATTTACCTCTCAGTCTGCATTCAGTATTTCTCCATTCAGGCACGCCTGTTGTTATTAAAATAGGCCAAACGTTACCATTACTACTTCAAGTAACAGTAATATGTGCAAGTGTCATATGTAGGCCTACCACATACTGTATGTGTGCACACACCTGTAAACACAAAAAGTAAAACAATTACTTAAAAGGATTCCATGAAGTTGTCATGGCTCCTCAAGCAAGCTTGTTCACTGTGAGCCAACTTCAGACTTGGAATATAGCCCACACTAAGGCTTGTAGATTACCAATGTCAGCCTCCTAGCCTGTCTCAAAAGTAATGTTCATGTTGCAAAAACATGTTTCATTAGGCATTCTAACTAGTTTTGAACTGTTTGACTGTTACTGTAAGCGTCACTCTGTCGACTGTAACACAGTTATGGGTGGAGTTAATATTTTCGCACACATATTGACACAGACGTGTGAGCTCATACACAACCAAAACCTTCACAACAAAACAAAGGAGGCCATTGTGCTCCAGATGGAGAACTTATCAGGGGAGGTGGGTGGGGGAAATGCCCAAGGAAGACCTGCTGCCAGATCACACCACAATTCAAATCAGATTGCTGTATATTGTTGTGCGAAACCCAACCTCAGATCAAAAGGCGTGTTCTTTCACTGGTCTCACAAGGACGTTCGAGAGAGCCACAATCAAGCTATTCACTAGACCCCTGACAAGTTTCAGCGGAGGAATGCTCAGCACAAATGTAATCTTGGGCATTCCTCTCAGTTCCTGCCTGTATGCTACACACAGCGTCTTGGTATCACCATTGCTCCACTGTGGCCATGCACACTGTGCTTTTACACAGTAGTCAGGTCAGCCCCAAGATACAGCTTCTTTCAAACACCTTTTCTGGCATCAATCAGGGTAGAGTAATTACAGGATATATTCTTGCTTTTCCTTCAGGCTGCCAGTACATTTTTTTTATTCTGGTTGCACGAACAGGAAGTAAATTTAAAAAAAAAAGAAGAAGAAGAAGAAGAAGACAGAAAATGGACATTGCTTCAGCAAGCTTGAGTCGTGTGTGTGACGCACAGTTCTGAAACCAAAGTCGTGCTTCTGTAGCGGTCCAGGCAATAATAGCAATGGCACATTCCTGCCGGGTCATAAAAATGCTATAAAACACAGATGTTTTCATTTCCTTCATGGCATCTCACGAGCCAGACCGAGAGCAGTATCAATCAGCAGGACAACATAACTCTTTGACAGGGGACCTAGGCACCCCATTAAAATCGCAGTCCATTTAATATGCTCACCTCTTATTCAACACAAATGTCTTGAGGTCCATCATATGATGTAGCAAATACATTCCCTTTGGAATACCCAAGTTAATATTTCAGAATTGTAAATGTTTCAAAAACTATTTTAGAAATGGCTGAATGACAAGTTAAGGATATGTAATGTTGTAGCTAATAGCTTCATGTACAATATAAAAAGTGAATAGGGCTTGATGGATAACTGAACTCAAGTCAAGGGATAAAACGAGCTAATCTACATCTCACAGGTGACAAAGAACATCTTACAATCCTACAAATTTACCATAATTAATAATTTAGTCAAACAGTAACCTACTGTAGGCCTATTTAAGCAATACATCATGGACCTCTTTGAAATGCCTACCAAGGAAAACCAAATTCACGCCATTTGTCTTGTCTATTTATTTTGCACTCAGGAAGATCGGCCTATTCAGCTGGACCCTTATCCCGCGGTCGCGTGTTTCACGTAGGCTATCTGCATGCACTGGCCAACGACATTCTG
>JASCIP010000302.1:6014350-6026345 GCA_034783695.1 Sardinella gibbosa
ACACACACACACACACACACACACACACACACACACACACACACACACACACACACACACACACACACATATAACCCCATTCCTCCTCGCTTCTACAAAGAGGCATTTGACAGGAAAAAAAATGGAGAGAGAGGGAAAAAAAAACAAAACTGAAAAGTTATAGTAGCTGTTCTTGGTTCAGAGCACAATAATAATCCAAAGTGCGTCACATTATCCCGTCCCCACTGGGAGCAGGTCACAGTTAGGCTGAGTGCAAGAGAGGCTTGTATTGCAAAGGGCATGCCTATCAGGCTGCCGAAGACCAGGGCCCACAAAGAGCAGATTAGCCGACTAAGTAATGCTAGAGAAAGGAACACAAAGGGGGGTGTGAAGGCTTTCGTAGGCTATACTCCAGAATGTCTGCAACTACACAATACAGATGCAGATGGTACGTTTGTGTCAATAGCCACGCTAGCGCAAATCTACAGCCAGTAAAAGACTGTAATTGTTTATAGTTTTTTTTTTTTTTCTTCATGAACGTTCATTCAACAATAGCAATAGTTAAAGCAACTGCTATAGCAACACTGCCAAACTTATGCTAACACAAAACAAAACGTCAACGAAATTCCCATATTATATTTAGGGCTTTCATCCATAGGGAATAAGCATATGAAAAAGGTAATATTGAAAGTCACTTTGGATAAAGGCATCAGCAAAGTCAATATACTGTAGAGTGTGAATGTGTAATTTCCCTTGTTTCACAGCCAGTTAATGTACACACTAGACCTTGTACTATAGATACAAAATGGGACCTAAATGTAGTCGTTTGTTGTATAGTTAATACAAAAGTTAAAGTGGGCCTTGTAATCAATATCAACTCCCTTCCAGAGAGTCCTGGGGGTTAGTCTCTGTGTGTACATGGGAGGTGTGGAGGGAAGCATGGGCATGGGTATAAATCTTACTCCACTGATCTGAATCGCAGATCCATTGAAAGACAACATGCCTTTAGCCTTTAGCCCTTTGGCATTTTGTTAACCAAAGCTATTTCAACTTCAGATGCCGTCTGAACTTTAAATATTCACTCTTGGGTATACAGACATTATGAGGTCTCATGAAGCAAGAATAGGTCAGTGGTCTTTCAGCAGTCAGACTCATTCCATGAGTCATTGTCTCTGTGAAACGTGGCAAAAGGAAAACGACCAAAAATGAACCATGCCTCATTTCCTTGATTTCATCCGTTGTGCCGTCCTAGGCCCGACTGACCGCTCCGGCTTCGGACTTTCATCTCGCCTTAATCCCACACTTCTCCTTAGATTTGCTTAAATCTGCTTGATCTTTCACTAAACTCTCTTTAACCTCCTAATCTGGTTGTTTCCCTCACCTTCTCCGCTGTACGTGTGCATGAGTCAGCCGCAGAAGGATTGCTCTTCAAAACCCCCCCCCCATATCAGTCCATGGCTCCATGTGTACAGGGCAACATGCCACATGCCACATGCCATATGACGCTTCTCTTCAGTGTAGAAAAGGGAAGTGAGTATGACATTGCATAGCGTGCATCTCCATCGCTCTCTCTCTCATGTCTTCATCACCACTTCGTCGTCTCACACTGTCTTGCTGTGGTTTCGCCTCATGACCCTTGTGTAAACTTCAGGCTTTTTGCCACCTAGACAGTAATTTCGCTTACTGGTAATGACGGTGCGGTTTCCCGAGAGGCATGAAAACTCTGACACCCCAGCAGAGATTTACTGCTAATTGTTCCGTAAAAAAAAAAAAAAAAAAGAAAGAAAAGAATCACAGTCAGTCGCCATTGCACATCAGGGAGTAAACCATGCTAAAAGAAATCCTTGCCCGAGTCGCCCGTATCCCTTTGAACCGTGACTTATATTCTTAGCAGCTTGTAGAGGAAACAGCCCTCCCTGGAAGGGGGAAAAAAAGTTTTTAGTGCGAGTTGGGTAGGGTTGTGAGTGCTGCATATTATGGTGTTTGGAAAACTTATGCTTGCCCCTTGCTCCAAGGAAACCAGCCAGAATGGCAGTGTCCATCTCTCACACCTTGAGACTTTCACAATTAATGACCACTGTAGAAAAAAAAAACAGGCTGTTTTCCCAGGTATTAACAGTGCACATGGTACGGATTAAGAGTCCTTATCCGGCGTCTCAGTCCCTTGAACTTATTCTCGAAGGTGGCTTAGTCTTAAACTGAATCAAAATGGGCAGCATTCATAATAAGCAAAGCAATAAAGAGAAGCCCAAGCCCACCCAAGGAACCACTTTATCTGATTAAAATCCCTCTTTAACAAAGCCATGAACTTTCTGTGCACCTTGAGCTTCTTGTGCTCCGAGTCACTATGGGCAGAAAGTTACCAAGTTCTGGAGCAGATCTTAGCTGTTGGTTTTAGCCAAAATACCTTCAGGACTGTAATACAGGACTTTTCCTTCTCCAACAACACTTGACAATCTTAGGCTAGTTGGTGTAATGGCCTCCAGGGAACTGTACTATGCACTCTTCATCCCTCTCTATATCACAGGGCATTATACAAAAATGCCTTAAGTATGGTCAGTCCAAAGACCACAAGAAACCATTTATATTTTTTATGTAAAAGCGCCAGATATAAAGTCTGGCCCTAATCCTAACAAAGATCCCCTGGTACTTCATCTAAATTTCATAGTTTCCGAATCTTATCATAACAGATAGCCAGACCATGAGAAACATGTCAGTACAGAGGTATCTGTATATGAACTGTACAATGTTCATTTATAAATAGATTGGAATGCGCGTCTGTATTTCATTACAGAGCAACTAAGGGGCTTCTTTATCAAGTTATTATCTTGTAGAGGATTCTCAAACAGAAGCTCGCTCGGCCTAAATGAAATTTTCAGCAGAGAAATGAGCACACTGCGATTACTACATCATTGGAGACGGCTCTTGTAAATATTTACTCAGACAACATTCTGGGCAGCAACGAATGACCCCTATGCCCTTGCGTAAACGGAGCATGCATCTCTATATATATGTCACCGCAATCTATGGCTGGCCTAAAATCAAATCCGCATCATCAATTTTACGCTTGGGGGGGGGGAAAGGTTACGAATTAAACCAGGCGGTGGAAAAAACGCCTGAGGAGAGTGGCGTGGGCCAGCGCGCCCAGCGGCCAGTGGCCAGCCACTCAGTGATCATTGGGGTTGTTTGACCTTTTCCACTGACCCGTGACCCCTCACTTCCTCTCGGGCCCTTCTCCTGAAAGGAGGGGCCATACTCCCCTCAGCCACCTCTGGGCCGCGTCATAAACACAGCAGGAGCGCCACGCTGGAGCTATTCACAAACATGGGCTCTGTCTGCCAGGGGGAGCACAAGGGGCAGGAGTGGGAACATTGCTGCTGCTGCACAGGGTTGTTTACTGCCTCCCAGAAAGAAGAAGAAGAAGAAGCAGCACAAGAAGAAGAAGAGGAGGAGGAGGAAGAGGAAGAAGAAGAAGAAGAACAACAACAACAACAAGTAGAAGAGGCAGAGGAAAATCGAGCATGCGTCATTGACTACAAAAGTGCATGCAGGCCTTCAATTGAGGGGGGCTACAAAGTTTGTTGCCGGGGAGCATAATAAACCTGCTGCAATGGGTGTAAATCATGATAGCAGCCGAACTGCAGCTGCAAATCTTTCACCAGCTCGGGTCGAGGTGACGCAGTCTGTTAAGTTACAATCATTGCCATTAAAAGATCAAAGTAGCTGGGAAGAGGTTCCACTGCTGCCTGTTGTCACTGAAATCTTTTCTAATGATTACTGTTAAACCAGCATCACAAAGAAGACATGCCTGCCAGAAAAAAGGCTCCCCTCATCCCCTTAGGAGAGAGAGAGAGAGAGAGAGAGAGAGAGAGAGAGAGGGAAAAAAAAGAAAATCGAATAAATAAACTATTCTGTAAATTACTAATAATGATTACAGTTTTGTGTAACTGTTGACAAAAGCATGTTGTAACACTAATAGTTGCTACAGATGTTCCCCCCCACTGTAGCCTCAGTGAAGATTACAGGATAACAAATGAGCCAGTGATTAAATCTCAGGGTCAGCACTCAGAATGCGCTGCCAAAACAAACACAGTCGCAGCTTTGGGAGCTGACGGAACGGCACACAAGCTTGTCTCCACATGTGGAGCCACGGTCACCTGCAAGATATATGGTTCAGGGTTACCAAATCAGTTAACATCGGGGTCAATAAAACTTCAGGGTTCACTTGGGTGATTTCTTTTTTTTTTTTTTTTTTGGCCCTGGCAGATAAAAGTAGGCTACACGCAATTACAGTTCTCTTCTTTTGCTCCCTCTCACTCGCGCCACTACTGTGATTAGGCTTAATTGCTTCAAGAATGCCATCATTTAACTGTCATTGTCAGGCACTAGTGCTCAGATGTCAAATCAGATATCATGCATCAAGAATGCCAAAGCAAGCCAAACCTACCCTAATTTTGGTTAGTAGGGGCATGGATGGCCCTCAAACTACATTGCTACAGGATTCCATGGATTTATGTAAGCAGCGGAAGACTGTAATGTTACACATACTGTACAGACAAAATTTCCTAAATTCTCAGTGAAGTACAGTAAGTATGTTTAGTGAAAATAAAAAATAGACCTACATGAAATCCATTATCTCTAACATATATTACGTGTTCAAGAATCTAGAATTCTTTAACAGTAATTTTAGAAGCTTTGCTCTTTTGCCCACAATAACCCTGAAGTGATGGATACTGAAGATAAGAAGTGAGATGTGTGGCACAGGCGAAACCATAGGGTGTTAAGAAATCAACCTGAGCAGGGGTCAGCCTCGGGGTTCTTGACACTTCTCAAGGGCCAGACAGCAGAACAAACACCCCAGTTTATTGCCCCAAATGACTGCCAAGTAAAAGGTTTTAGTACCACTTTGCATCAGCTCTGTTCCATTGCATGCAAAGTGATAACCTTGAAATTGTAAGGTTGGAAATGTGGTATAGTCAAAACTACTCAGTTGTTTTCATGGTGCGAAAAAGATTAGTTTGAAATGAGAAACTAACTTAATGAAGTGTATGGAATTTTTGAAAAATAAAAGAAATTATCCATTTGCCACATTCAGCGTCAATAATATATTTATGTTATCCTGTTTGTCATTTCCCTGATATGCAATAATTAATAAACTTTGCCTCTGTCAATTTTTTGCTGGTTTGTTGATGACAACATGTGGTAGCCAAAATTGCTATTGGCATTCAGTCCTATCTCTTAAGCATTCCTTTTGCTGTATACATAACAAACACTATCAACACTGCTGTGGATCCCATGTTTATTGCGACACTAGTGACAATACAAAAGGGGACTGGCAGTGGTGTTGTTCAACTCTTGAGAACATGTTTATGTAAAGGGATTGCTGGGACTTAGAAGCTTCTGTAAAAAGACGCGAATCTATGATGAAAGAGACCACCAAGGCATTTAATCTAAGTTACAACTAAACTTGGCCTGAGGACTATTCTTTAAAAAAAAAAAAAAAAAAAAAGAATTAGTTTGAAAGTAAGCACAGTTCATTTCAGGGACAACAAATTTCCTTAGTTGGCATGGGTTCTTTTTTTCCTGGACGCGAGAGCCCGGTTTTAAAGTTAATGGCGACACCAATCAATTTTAATGTAATGTCTGGGTAAAATACAAAATGAGTGCATGATCTAGCTACTGACTATTAATGCTGTCATCAACTGCACAAATCAATAAATTCTGGTTGTGAAATGAAACCTGCAAATCAAAAAAGTGATGCTTACTTTTTCCTTCCATATTAAAGATAATGGAAGACTATAGGCTAACATTTTGTTTTGGTAGTACTAAAGTGGCTAACTTGTAATGACTGCTTACCAAATTCACTGGCACACATGTGGTCCAAAATAGCATCTGCCTTCATCTCGTTGTCACAGGGAGGACAGACTGGAGAATAACCTGCACGAGGGAAGACAGAGACTGTTCTGATAAAACTGCCTACCACAGTACAGAGACCATGCCAAACACACTAGGCAATGGTCTACAAAGACATGGATCAACCTCTTATTTCATTATGGGAAAAAAAACAGTGGAAATTTCTTTGTAGCATATTACAGTACATAACAATTTACAAAACACCATCTGGTTCACAAGAGACAAGACAACAACAAGTAAAAGCAGTCCTGACACAGAGGAACTGAAGCTGAGCACATCTTAAATAGTTACTTCATTACACTCCCATACTTATATTTTCACCTGTATTCGAAAATGAATGCACTTTAATCAATAAAATTTTCTATGCTTATTCTCAAAGATAGCAACAAGACAATCCAAACACCACGTCCATAGCATTACGAATTTGATGCACCAAATGATAAAAGCAGCATGCCAACAAATGCCATGGCATGCGGCAGGTCAGAATTAAGCTTTACAAGTTTTACGATCATTGGATCACCACAGAATTCATATGAGACTTACGGACCATTGTACCCACATGGTGTGATTTTATTATGAAGTAAATGTTAACAGGGAGGAACAATAAGAGGGTCAGGAAAAGGCCAGATGACAAAAGACATGATTGACAGATGGATCACCTAGCGAATGTCTAAAACAAAATTACCACTGAAACATATCCAATTTTTTTTTTTAACATTTTTCTTTCCATGTATTCCCACCCCGCCTACGTATAGTGAAACCTAAATTGACTGCAGACAAACGTAAATGGAAAATTTGTTTATCTTTGAAAGACAGTGCTCTTTGTAGTCACTTGTCTACTAATTACAACTATTTCACAAATCCTTGTGGAAGTTACACCCAAGTGAAAATGCTTGTGACAACAGGTGCTACTCACAAAATCAAAGGGATAACATATTTTTCCAGTAAATCTCTTTTACCTTTTCCAGTGCATCTTATGTTTTTTCCATCTACTACTAAATGTATCACTGAACTAAACAATTAATCATCATTAAACCAAAGAATCTTGACACAAATGTAAAAATGCATACCAGTGAAACTTTAACATGAAAAGGGATTAGGTTTGTAGGATTAAAAAAAACTGCGGCACCACACTCTGTGACTTAAATTTAGCATGAGAGAAAAAAAATGTTTGCAAAGCTTGGTTTGAACAGGTTCTGGGTCTGTGGCTATAAACGGCAGGACAGTTGGTTTATTTATCACAAGTGGTGAGTGACCGGGCCTGAGGTATGTCTGTGTGGTCCCTGAACCGTCTACCTTAAACAGCTGTGCTGGTTCCTGAAGAGCTTCGAGCCCTCTGCAGTAGCATAGCCAATGAGAGGCACCTCTGCTTTGTGTTTCAGCCACAAGCCTGGCCATCGTTGTGGGTAATGATATTGAGTGATACCACTGGAACATTATTACAGGTATTTTTTTTATTATTGATTCTGTTGCTTTATCTGCATTTTTTCCCATGTCTGACGTACATAGACTGAAAGTTTCATAGATGGAAATTCCCGTCCAATTTATGAGCCAGCCATCTCACTCAGATGTACTTTCCCTAGTCTCTCACAACTGACGGCTCTGAACCTTTCCAAGAGAAGGGCTTTCTCTTGCCAGGAACACTAAGAACACCCTGTGATGCAAACACAGTATTCGGGGCACAGACCTTTCCAACATAAATTCCCTTCTCAAAGCCATGGCACTACTTTCTCATACAATTGTGCACGTTTAGTCATCAAAGAATGTAAAATGCTTGTGTATGGGGAGGGTGTTAATTACTGCAAATGCTATTAGTATCTGAGAAGGTATAGAGTCAGAGAGAAGGTATTTCACTTTTTCTTCCAAAACTAAAACTGACACCTCTGTTCTCAAACATCTCACCAAGACTGCTCTCAGACTTGTAGCACAAGGCAATGTGTGCGCAGGGGACTTTAACATCTCTGTGGGGTGTAAAAGCTGTGGGAAGGGTTTTACAGCTGTAGTAGCCTTAAAGAGGAATCACATTTGCAGAGGTGACAGAGCAGTCTTATCAAATGTGGGGCAAACACTTTTTTTAATTCTCCACTGTCTCATTAGCCAACTGAAGAGCTAATAAATGCCTGTTTTGGGGGCTGGGGGTTGACGGTGGGGGAGCAAAAGCTGTTGATCAGAACAATGGGTTCTTGCTGTTTCTCTTCGGGTGAAATAAGTAGATACACAAAAGTTTGTTACTGGACAACGTCCCAGTATGTGTTGGACCTTAAAACACTCTCAAATCAATTGCTACCAGCTGTTAAACAAGGACTGCAATATTAATTTTGAACAAAGAGCTTAGTAAATAAAGACTTAAAACTTGATGAAAGACAAACTATATATCAAGGACTGAAAAATATTCCAAATAAACTAGCAACTTGAGCAGTGCACACCAGCATTACATTTTGAACTTCAAATCAAAGAATGGTTAAGCTATAGGCTTGAAAAAACAAGCCTGATGAAAGGGTCCAAAAGGTGGTTTGCATGTGATTCCTGGTCTACAAACAGACTTTGTCTCCTGAAATAACAGTCTAGCTCTTTTAAGAAGGCAACGGTGTCACTTCTCGCAGAAAGCAAAAGGTGTGACTGCTGGTGCCACATAACTCCACATGCATACAGTTGACTTCAAAATGTCAGAATGTCGCTCAAAGCCAAATCCTAAGTGTTAACGTTACTGTTTACACTGCAGCTTCTTCTGCAAGTCGCATGCTGTCAATTCCCACATTTTTGAGAAGTAGTAACTCTGGATGCTGCCAAGGTTGTCAGGAGTGAAGACATGTTGTGGGCAACACTGTCACTGAGTGACATGACAACCCACATTTTGTGGTTACTTGCACCCTCTCCCTAACAAGTCACATCTTTGTGAGAAACCACGCAGAGGTCCACGACTGCATAAAAAACCCCATGAAATTCAAAATAATTTACTTTCTAAATCCTTATTCTAAATTCAGCATTCCTCTTCTCTGCGTACCATTTACCAGCCTCTGGCTTTGTTTGTGTGCTGCTTTAAAAAGAAAACAAAGAGGTTTGTATTACCTGAAGGCTTTGTGGCTTCAGTAGCATTAGGCATGCTGATACACACATCACTGGAGGGGAACTTGTCGCAGGTGAGCATCTCGGGCCAGGGGAAGCCAAACGCCTCCATGATTGGGGTGCAAGCGTCTCGCACATTCTCACAGAGCCAGCGGCAAGGGTAGATGGGTGAGTCCATGCACACAGGGGCAAAAAGGGAGCACAAAAAGACCTGTGTGCCAGGGTGGCAGTTCTTGTGCACCAGGGGTACCCAACTGCCAGCCTGCTGTTTCACCTCAGTCATGGTTTCATGCTCCAGCAAGTTGGGTAGCAGCATCCTGTTGTAGCCGACATTGTGGCAGAGTTTCAGGTCATCAGGGATGTCCACACACTGGGGTGGCTTGTCGTAGATGCGTCCACTGTTGTACACCTCCGAATGCCAGACTGGGTCAGCATACTCATAGTCTGTGGCACTGCTCACAGAGAACACTGTCATGGTCAAAGTCATAGCAATGCCTCTCCACAAACTTAGAACAGCAAAGCACTTCATTGTCTGAACAGTCACTGTGCAGAATCCAAAAAAAAAGATGCTCTCAGTAAGGAGAGCTAATTGAAAAAACTAAAAAAATAATGAAGTCTTCTTTTCACAGAAAACTAAAAATAAAATGGCGAAAAAGACCTGTAAAACTGTTAAAAGTTTTAAGTTTCTGGAAATCCGATGCCGTCAAATCTAACGGGGTTCTGCAGCTGAGTCCGGGTGCTGACTCACACGGCTGCTTGCCAAGAGAGCATTGCTTGAAATGCCCAAAGTGGAGGAACAAGGGGAGATTGTGAAGTACTTGTCGACCAATGAGAATGCTTCGGGACCTTTTGGCACGCACATGTCAATCAAAGCGCTAAATTACCCAGTGAATAAAATTCGGTGTAAACTTCCACGCCTCTCTCCTTTCCCGGTTTATCCAAGTTTATTTCCATCTAGAAGCGTACATTAGCTTAATGAAGCTCTCGCAACAGTCTGATAGTCTTAGTTAAGGTGCTAGTCAGAGCCGTAATGACTGCCTGTAGGCTACTTGTAAGACAATGCATGTTGAAACTCTTGACATGACACGAATGTTACCCGCTTATAACTTTTATTTCGCGCGATAAAAAATGATGACAACAGTAGTCAAATTTGCGAGCATCCTGTTTAGTGTGGAGATTCATTTCTTTTGATACATGAAGCCTACCTCTCGTCGTTGTCATGTCGCAGGTTCATTACACATGCCCAAAACGATGATGCATCTGGAATATACAGTACAATAGCATTCAATAGAGAAATGGCCTCATAACAGACATGCGCGCGAGATACATTGTCTGCGTTCCAGACAATATTAGTTCGTTAGTGTTTTCCTTCCGCCTGACTTAATTTTCATAATTTGTTATAATAGGGAGATTAGGAGTGTGAACCCGACCAATTTATCTTCGCATGTCTTTGTCCTGCTAATGACGTCGAAAACCCAGTCAAATGGTCCGCTTTAGTTAACAATACAGGGCTCATGACAATTACCCCCAACCACCCTGTTGTAATTGTTGGCACACTGAAAGCCCTTGCGTCCTGACGCACACACACACACACACACACACACACACACACACACAATCAGCACACAGTTGAGCAAATTCTTCTCAAGAAAGATTTTTAAATATCTGAAATGCAGAAAGTGCATGCCAAAACGGATTCTTTTCGATACTTCTGAAGACTCTACAAAAGGTTGATTCTGGTCATTTTCAAAGTAGACAGCAAACTTGGTTTGATGCAAAGTAACTTTTACAGACACTGATTCCTCCAGCAAGTATAACTGAGTAGATCTGACCATGTTGAACATGAAAATTAATTCAATCATTTATATAAATGAGAGTCATGTCAGCCCACAAATATGACTCAATCAGGGTTTAAATATTCTTTTTTGTCTCTGGGTGTTAGTATGTACATTTATGTGCATGAAGCCAAAAATAGCTTGTCTCACACTAAACATGATGTAAATATGACTCGGGTCAGTAAGTCCATCTTCTCACTTCTGGTAAGTGCCCATGCAAGACAGGTGTGTCCGGTCTGTTATAGAGATGAAGTTATGAAAGCCTCAACAATAGAGAGACTAAATATTTTGACAAGCAGTCTCGGGACATAGGAGACCTTTCCCGTGGGCTTTTACAGATCACAGATCATCATTCTCCACTCTCTCTCTGTTTAAACATATAGACTCACATACGCATGCATATAGGGGATATGCCTCAGATGGCATGGTATGTTGTGAGCTACTAAACATCCTTCATCCATTACTGGTCTTCATCTTGTCTCAGCTAAACAATATGACACAGTGTGCTGCTCTGTTTATACACATGAGAAATGTATAGTAGAAAAAAAGCCAGTGTGTTTTCGTCTAAGGGGGAAGTTTTACCCTGTGTTTATTGTTAATATTTTGAAGTGTTGACCTCTTGGGACATTTCTCAAACGACACCCACCTTCCAATGTTGGTTGGCAGCACAGTCATCTCACCCCCACCCGCCTCCATAGGGGCCACAGCCAAGTTTGCATAATTGACAGTCTTTAGTCTCTCACTGATAGCCTCCGGTGTTAAGAAAAGACTTAGACTCACATAATGTCTCTGTAGCGCATTATGCTGCGAGGGAGGTAATTGACTTATCAATAATGAAGCAGTGACTAAATGTTACGTCTCTTAGCATGACATTAGAATAAACAAAACAGACCAGCAGAAGCCTGCATTGTTGGCTCACTGCTATTAATTCAGACTAGCTTCCTGAGGAGTAATGAGATTCTTATCAAGAAACCAAAATGTGCATCTGAGGACACCGTGGAGCTAATCTTATAGCAACTTAAACAGGAACTTGACCCTCATTTAAAACCGAATAGAGGTGCCAAATAAGGCATTGTGTGGAGTCTTATCTGTAAGTGAATCAGAATTCAGGCTTGCCCCCCCCTTCCCCCCCAGAACACACACACACACACACACACACACACACACACAGCCACTGCCAGTGCTCCAACATCACTTCTCAC
>JASCIP010000302.1:6179143-6192232 GCA_034783695.1 Sardinella gibbosa
AGGAACAATTTGAAGGGAAATGGGATGAATGGAACTGTTACATAATGGGAGAGGATGGTACTGTATCACTAGTAATGACAACTGGACATGACAGAATAGTCACACTGAGAGTGAATGAAACGACCTATAAGCTCTTATTGGAAGTGTTTCTGTGTAACTTTTTTTAATTTTATTTTCTTCTTCTTTTTTTGTGCACTATTGTATTTTAACGAAAAAGTTCTAATAAAAACTGAAAAAAAAAAAAAAAGATCAATCAATTTGCTAATTTAACACCATGGGCAAAACCTTAATCTGGAATACAGATGAGTCAGGTTAAAGCTTCATGGTAGATTCATAATAGTTCATGAACAAGAACATTGTTTTTTGATGAACTTTGCAATTTCCCCAGCATGCAATTTAGGGCCCAGGGTGCTAAGTGTTTACCACATGATGGAAAAAACGTCACTCCACTGAATGCTAATGATGTTCTGCTCCCAAGCCAGAGCAGTGGGATTCATTTGAAATGGTGAAAGCCATCCCACTCATACCCCTCACTGAACCTAACCTAACTGGGAATGTTTTTTGGGGGAGAAAAGAACATTTTAGTGCCTGTTGGAGACCTTCCATATTGGGTCACTCCTGCATCGTTCTGGCAGCAAATGGTGCTGAGACCATGAGTAAATGGCGGTCTCTCCTGGGGATCCACAACTGGCAAGCCATGGAGCACAAATGCAATATGCTCTCCAGGCACTTTTTTTTTTTCGGGGATGGGAAACTAAGTCATGACACGGCAAGAACCGTGCACAATTTTCACCCACAGAAAGCCCATGATTGCTCTGTGGCGCCGGCGTCTCTGATCAAGTTGTTATTCAAGATGTGCCAGATTGCAGAGCGCTATTTCAATCCACACGAGGCTTCATGGGATGCTGGTTCGAGTTGTTTCGTCTGTCGGACCCTGCTGAAGTGGCTCATTTTCATTTGTCTGCTTAATGCTGTTTGTCCACATAAAGTGGGCACCGAGTGAGAACATGCATGCATCCATATTCTATTTCCCTAATTTACTTGTTCATTAGCCTTAGGGCACTTAGTTATGGGCAATCGGTTCAGGAGGTGAGACAGAGGTAAAAAGCAGAATGTTCATCTGGTCATTTGTGCTGGGCCATTAGTATGAATTGGTTAGTTGTTTTTTTTTTTTCTTTTTCTTTTTTTTTCCTGTCTTATCTATTATTGGCTGCCAGTACAATATAGTCTAGACCCCTCTAACAAATCAAGTGACCAAAGTTGGCCCACAGGCCAGAAACCATTACTCTCTTTCAATCATGACTAATCATGGCCACAGTCAGTGGAACATCCTCAAAAGGAGTGTGTTCTGCTTCCAAGTCAAAATGAAATGGCCACTGAAATGGAAGCAATCTCTTAGACAGAGCCAGTAGCATCCAAATTCTTTCTTGTACCCAGACCTTACAAGGGACACTAAACAGCAAAGCAAATAACCATTAATATCAATCGACAGGAATTCCTTTGTTTGTAGAAAGTGGCTGAGAGTGCTGAATTATTTTCTCTCATTCTGTTCAGTGGCAGCTATGCTGTTTACCCAAACACATTTGACAAGAGATGTTAAGAATGATAAATTAGGCTGACTTTAAGTGCAGTCTAAACAAAAATGGAAAAACAAAGCTAATATGCCATTGTTCACAGAAAAAAAAAAAAACATTATTATTGCTCATGTAGTCCATGCCACTCCCATCTACAGTGGCCCTTTGGCAGGCTACATTTCGACTCATCAGTAAGAGAGAATTTCCGGCAAGTTCTTGGAAACTGGAAGGCTAAGACATCCATCACCTTCAGCTGTTCAAACGCTGACATCAAAAGTAACCTTTCGGATTGATCTCTCCTATCATATAATGGATTCTGCCACTGTGAGACTAACATGCTTGCCCGATTGGAGGCCTGTCAGTCCTTAGGGCTCAGAAAGGGAAGCTCTTTGTGCTTGGCTAGAGGCCCCATAAAGCATGTCCCGTCCGATAGGCAAGTCCACTCAAATGGACTTGAGGTAAACTCAAAGAGAAATAAATGGACTCGGAGTAAACTTAAACGGAAATTCCCACAAGTCAAGGAACTATTTAAAGCCGCTCAATATCCTCCCACTTACAGTACATGTACTCCAAAAGGTTTAGCTTGAGGGCATGTACACTTGTACACCTGGCTACAGTATATCAATACAATGCTGTACAGGATACTGCACTGTACTGTGCTTTGTTAAACACATGTAAGCAAATTCAGATCTCTTGAAAATACAAGGTAATTTCTTTGAAGAAAATATGCAATATGTAAAATTTGATGCTGTCAAACGTTTTAATATTGTTTAAGTTTCCACATACCCAGTAAGGTCTGTAATATACATGTACTGTACATTCTAATAATACAGTCTTACAGCATAAGCGTGTAGGATAATAACTCATTTCATTAACTATTTTAGATATTCACAGTTAGAGAGGAGAGTATTTTTGTGCTCAGATGAGATGTGGTTTGAATCCAGTTGGTGAAAGTCTGCACCCTGTATTCAAGATCTGTCAAATTCTTTAAAATCTTTATTAGGGATGGAGAATTGCAGCATATGTTTAGCCTACTGTTAGCAATGAATATGTATGCTGTCCATGGATGAATTTATATGTTTTTACTTCAAGAAGGTTATCTATGGATTGGCATTTACTTTGTACACCAGACTGGATTATCTTTTAATTTTAGATTTTCATTTGTAGAATTTAAATGTCAAGACAGAAAGGCTGCGGTGTGCAAAATTGAATATCCAAATTGTAGCCTACAGTATGAAGCTGACCACATGCTTTAAAGAAACACAATTTACCTGCAGCATGGACCATACTACATACTACAGCTACTGTAGTAGAATTCCATTAAACCAGGCATTACCTTCCTTAAAAAGTACTGACTGTGTGCATTCAGTTCTTATCCAGTAAAGAAACAAGATTTGCTGCCTCAGAATGGGACAAAAGAACATGGAACCTGCATTACGTGTGAATGTTCTCCAGTCTACATCACCAGTCCTTCTTCATATACATGGTATTGCACAAGTGCTGGCATGACACAGAGCTCATACTACGTTACTGCCTTGAGCACCACGGCCACCGAATCTCCCACTCTTCAAAACTGAATAAATAAATAAATAAATGTTGGTCAAAATGTACCAAGAATCACACAAGAGCAATTTTTCTTCTGTGTTTTTTTCCATGTCTTTTTTTTTTCTTTTTTTTTTCACAAGCACTTTCCTGAGGGGGCCTTCTAGATGGGACTCTGACAAGGTTCCTCAAGGAGTTGCGCCTAGGCTCTGGATGGAGATCAATCAACTAGCCGAGGCACAGCAAAGAGGAGAAGGGGGGAGGGGGAGGTTGCTCGGCCCGACGCAGGTCGCATGGCCTGTGGCGTCGCAAGTCAGGTCTGAGATATAGAGCCACGTCATCGCTGCTCACTCATCGAAAAACTGTGCCTGACCCCATTGATTGCTTGCAGCTAAATGGAGGGGGCAGGACAGATGGCACTTGTAGCGGGCCGTGTCCCCCATCCGTCAGCGGGTCCGGGGGCGACCTTGACGTGGCAGTGCAGGGGTCTGTCTCTCCAACCTTGAGATGAATGGGTGCTCGTCGCTCAGCTCGGCAGAATCCCCTTCAAAAAAAAAAAAAAAAACTCTGGGAGCTTCTTGGCACGCTGACACGCACTGCCTTATCACGTACCTCCACTGTCAACGTGTTCGAGACGAGAGCGTATCAGACAGCTGCCTGACACCCCCATCCATCAAAACTTTTCATCATGAGACACAAAAAACGAAAGGAGCTTGGGCTCCAAAGGCAAAGTCTTGTGTAGTTCACTTAAAGAATTTACTTTCATACGCCTCTTCTCATTCCGACTTGCTTACTGTACATCTTAGTTGACCATGTCAGCTTGTTGGGCCTGACGGAACCCTGTGAACCATACTTTTTTCTCAGTTTTACACAGCCTTTTAATGCCCTCGTCCAACCACGTCCAACAATTTTAATCCATTGTTTTTAATGAGGGTGCACGCATTCCCTGGGCCAAGCTGTGACTTTCAGCATGACTGAGCACCATTAATCACCTTTTCAACCACTGCTTATATTACACCATGAACGAGCCCTCAAAAAATCGATGGCAATTGACACGCAGCTTTGAATTTACACTGTGAACCGCAAACAAACTAAACACACAAACACTTTTTCAAAAGTAACCATAGTCATACTTCCTGGGCACTTTGTGCTAACACTTTGTCTTAGAGGCCACCTGACACAGCACGACACATTTTGTCTTGTGGGCGACAGCCTTGAGAGGCGTCTCACGTCACCGCCAAGATTGCCAAAAGTGAAATTCCAAACACCTGTTTTATCTGATTAGCTGACTAAGGCCTCTGTGGGGTGGCCCGATTTTGACTTGAGTCCAATTCAATTTCTTCCCTACTGACCTTGGTTACAGTGCAACTGTTGACCCATTGTAGCCACTTAACATTTGGCCATATCTAATGGCCAAGCTTTCAGAGTAAATCACACAAGGCGAAGGGACAGGTACGTGGATGAAAAGTGTCAGGCCCTAAACACACCTGCCCTTGTGCAGCCGCATGAAACACAACTAACAGCTCCTGAGTGGAAAAATATACATTCCATTTTTTATATGACATTGTGGTCGAAAAGAAAAAAAAACACTTCAGTCTCTATACTGTATGTCTACCACTGCCATCAGCACAAACAACAGCCAGTTCTGCCAGTGTCTCTGAGTTACTTAAATAAATAGTTCAGAAAAAAATTATAAATGTCTGCGCTCCTTCCCCCTCCCCCGCCCAATTTTCGTTTGCCGTGGGCCGTCTAAGCGTACCGTAGTCTGACCTCCACCATTAAAAATTCAAGAATCTGATGCGCTCTCTCTTTGGATGAACAGTGACCCTGTGGTTAAACTGCTGTGCCACAACCATATGGATTCAAGTCAAACAGTGTGAAGCCATAATGATACATCGACATGTAACTTCTCCCATGGTGTTCCATGGGGGTCTCTATTGAGGCTACATTAGAGGACTGGGGATGTCTCAGAGCTCACAAACCAGCTTTGATGTTTCATGTGAGAGGACTAAGAGTGTAGGGGACACCCCTGTGGAGAAAATTATGTTAATCTGAAGAATGTTAATTAAGCCCTAAGGGTTAATTTTGGGCTCCTTTATCAGCGTCTTACTTTAATCGGTCGCTTGCATTGAAAATGTTGGACTTGTATGCCAAGCAATGGTGCTTAGGCTTAGGGAAAAAACAACGTTTTTACTTGGGAAAATTAAACGTCTGCTTCAGTAATTAAAAGATGTATTAATCCTTCCACTTTTGGAAAGTAATTGTTTCAAAGTACATCAGGCCAAGGAGAGGAAGGCTGGAGAATAAGTCACAGAGCGGAAAAAAAGAGCCAAAAAAAAGTTGATAAAAAATGAGAAATGAAAGCAGAAAGTTCAATGAGAGTGAAACTCACTGTGTTGCGAGCGAGCACCATCCATCACTGAGGGCTTAGAGTGAGAAGGGCTTTTCAAAAGGCACACAATACACACTCAGTGACCTGCCGCACCTACCCCTCACCCACTTGTCCTTTGCCGAGTGAGGCCAGGGATACACTACAGGTTTAGCATATGGGAACAGTAAAAGCTCTCTAGTACCTCCTCTACCTAGATGAGCTGAAGAATGACAATGAGAAGAGTACGGTATTTACATGGCCATGACTTTGCCCACTGTGTGCTCTTGCCTTTTGTTCCTCCCTCTTATCTGAAAAGCCCTCATAACTGTTTAAATCCTTAAAAACGAGAGCAACAAATCAAACAATACTCATTCATAAACTAAACTAAAATTCAAATGAGATGCAGGAGTTGGTTATTAAAGCGATTGTTCGGAGTGATTCCAATCATAGCGCTGTTATACGAGCTTGGTGGGTGCCGCCGATAGCAAAGAAAGCAAAAGAATTTGGAACAAGATAGACTGAGTGGTGAACACACTGCTTACATGTATTCAATGGAACAAGCAAGCTCACTTTCACTTTCATTTTCCATGTTCCATTTAGTGAGCTTAAGCTGCTGGTTTGCTATTTGGTTTATGTTGGTCCAAATTCTTTCACTTTCCTAGCTATCGACAACACTCACCAAGCTTGTACAACAGCGCTATGATTGGAATTACTCTGAACCATCGCTTTAACTGGGTCTCAGATAATGGCTGGGGGTGATCAATAAGGAGAAATATAGACTGGACCCCAAATACAGGCCAGATGGGGAAACATGTCTAGAAAAATCTGATTGTGGCGCATTCACCTACAGTACATGACTGTGCATAATTGCACATCATGCACATCTGTATACCACTAAATAAATGTCATTATCTCACATTGCTAGCTTTACTGTTGGAAATAGCTTCATCAACAGCACAGGCTTTAAGTCTACTGTAGATAGCACTCCCTTTATTCTTCAATATATTCTGTCTATTCCAAGTCACTTTGTATAAAAATGTTTTTAAGATGAGATTAACTATTTTCTTGACCTGCACAGTCAATACAGAGAAGTCTGTATTGGCATCAAAACTAGAAAACACTGGAAAGGCTGTGATTAGACCCTACATTGGAAATAAAGGCCTGCCTCTGATACAAGCCTACCAAACAAATTATGAGCCTTACTGAATTCTACAGGTCTATCATAGAATACTAATATTCAAATTCTATTCTTTCCAAAGAAGCCAAAGAAAAATGGTGGTGTGGAAAATCTGCAAGACTGCATCCCAATGAGGCTAACCTGAAAAAGGAAGTGATTTTGAGAGAGGTCTGTGAAGGGAGGCGTCACCTCACAATGTGATACATTTTTGCACAACCTGACATCGATGCATATTAACATCCTTTTTTTCACGCGTCACTGTTAACACATTCGCAAGCTTTGTTGCACATAAGTTGCTCAAAAGTGCTGATACTTTTGATTCTGTCAGTCTCATCACCAAAAGGTAATGTGCATTAAAAGTGACAGGAAAGTAAAGTGATGAGAATGTGCTACAATTGGGGGAATACCAGGTGATATTAACATGATAACAAACAACAATATGATAAAAAACACTGTCTGAAAGACAGAAAATATGATAAATTTATATGACAGTGTTAGTATTCATTAGGGTTTCAGTCAGTCTGGTTGCTTTAGGGAAGGAGGTTTGGTTCCCTTAGATCATAGAAAAATATGTGCCTTGGTTGACAAAATGTGAAAGGGGGGGGGGTGAATATTGTGAAGTTTGATGTTGTTCCTATTGCATACATCTTTATCATCACCACACTATTTTAGTGCCTTTTGGGTAAACAGAGATACACATCATTTCACCGTTATTTATGCCTCTTCAAAGAAACAAAACAACTCAAAATTTCATGGACAGCTAAATGAGTTGTTTTGATTATGTTCCCTTTCAGTTGCCAGTCTGCCAAAAAACTTCTGATGTATGTTTGATTTTCCTCTAACATGGCTATGGTTATATATTCATATCATGTAATCTCTGTGTGTAGGATGACACATGTTCCCGTTTCCCATCATTGCCACTGTCAAAAATTAACATAAAAATATTTTATTTTACTATATAGTAGGCCTATAGTGTCTACTGTAATATTCCCAAGAATCAAACATTTTTGGGGGGCTGAGTGGACTTGACACATGAAGGATTCCTTAATTGGCTAATTGATTGAAGTATAATTTCTTGCTACAGTCCTTTTATTGATCAGCAGATCAAATTGAGATGCTTCATTAAACTGATTAATTCATAAAGAACACTATGAAAGGCGCATTTCCACAGAACTCTGGCTCTGGTTGTGTACATGCTGAGAAAGAGTAATGCTAATGAAAGAATGCTACTAAAAACATGTCCATCAAATCACTGTGTCTGCATTATGAGAACAATAATAGTGCACTCCCCCCCCCCCCCCCCATGCTATCAGTTTCATGTTGCACACTTAATAACTGTGTTTTCCGTGAGAACAAACAGACCCTACAACAGTGCTGGAGCAGACATGGACCTCCACTTAAAGCCTCTTTATGAGAAACTTAATTAGACGCTGAGAGTGGGAGAGATCTGTTGACAGCCTGAGGACTGGGCTGTTTTTTTTTCCTGCTTGCTTGTTGCCACTCGACATTTCCAGCCATGGTCTGCACTGTACAACGAACCACCCTCGTTAACCCTGTGACTGCCATAAACACTAAATACGTTTTCGAGTCGCAATGTGAATTTTTACTAATAATTTCTCAAAGTTCCTATTTTTACTTTGGGGTGACTCGAGCTGGAGGATGAACAGTTCATCTTTGAAATGACAACCAATGAACAGGTTTTCTCATACAGTAGGCCTATGTAACCTTTCTGCAAACCACACAGACTTGCTATTAAAGACATCAATCACAGTCCTCCTACTCTGTGTACAGTCTCTTGCTTTAATGAATTTTGTAATTTGCTTCACAATCCATCCTCTGATGCTGATAATGACAGCGAATGATAGCGGAAGGAAATCACCTTTGGTGCGGAGCTTTATTGGTTGCATTACTGTACCTGTTCTAATATGCGGTACTCTCCAACAACATTTGAGTTGTGCTCATCAAGTTCTCATTCCCATCGAAATAAGGCCTTTTTTTGCCATGAGATGAGAATTTTTAAATTCAAAGTGATGAACCCTGTCCTATCATTTAGATAACACTTCTAGCGACTAAACTAATTATAAGTTAATAGTCTAAACTCTATGTGGTTTGATTGAATGTAGGCATAATGCAAGCTTACAGCTGGCTCCTGGACCCCTGAGATATTGTATCCTGTCTCCACAGTGCTAATGTCCAGGCTAATTGGTTAAAAAAAAGCTCCTGCTGATATTGGAAAGTCACTATGTGTCTTCATTAGCTCAGAAACCATCCCAAACTAAGCCTGTTGGCACTAGACTGTACATGGTTCATATCATTATGGTGCACAGGTAGCATATATATGGTTCCATTAAATGGATGAATGATGGAATGGTATATGGAATAGATATGGAATATACAGTATATATACTATATCAAGAAATGTATTCACATTACAGGCAATATTCATGTGGCCATATGAAACAGACATTGTTTATTACGGCATGAAAAACATTGCACCTGTACCTGTACCTATTGCTTTTTACCCATTTTGTTCAAGTGAAAGAGCAAAGGGTGGTCTGGATTTGTCAGAATGGTTCTTTATAGAAGCTATTTTCTCTTCCTCTCTGCTTTTCCTATTCCCTTCATTCTTCCATCAAGTCATTTCCGCAGAGAGCGATAGAAAAAAAAAAAAAAAAAAGAATGTTTCCAAAGGCCACCGAGCACCCTCTGCCACCATTTCTTCATTGCTGTTTGTTGTAAGCACGAGTCTGGATGCATTCTCTCCACTTTGTGCTGTAATCACAAAGTTCCATGTTTTTGCTCTTTTCTGGGGCATCTGCAATCCTTTTGTGTAGCTCCCTCTCTAAAGCTACGACGATTTCCATGCAAAAGTATTGAAATTGGCAGGTGCCGTGACTTTTTCCTTTTGTTCGGCTACATCCGCCTCAGCGAGATTAAGGTATACCTCTGCCACTGAGAGGTCGTAATCAACCCAGCATGATGGATACGGCCTGCTGTAAACTGTGCCGTGTTCCTCTTGAGCGTGATGACAGCCAAGATGCATATTCCCCCCTGCCCTCTTCACGAGCCTACGGCAGATCCACAAGGCTCACCGGCTCAATTTCAGAATGTTATATTGCGTTTCTGGGAGAGGGAGAAGGAGAGAGAGAGAGAGAGACTGGCTAACCCTGGGGTACGCGGCCCTAACTTCTGCCTCCCATATACTGTGTCAGTGTACAAACAAACAAACAACCAAGAGCGACAGAGGGTAGGAAAAAAAGACAACATGACTGGGAGGGAAAAAGAGAGAAAGAAAGAGAGAAAGAAAGAGAGAGGGGGGTGGGGAGGTAAAGAAGTGGGAAAAGGGAAAACACTGTAAAGCTATCAGCCTATGGCACTTCCACTCAGTTTGCATTGCAAGAAAAATTTACCCACACCTTATTGGCCACTTATTGGCCAATCCAGACCAGATAAATTGTCATTATTTTGATGACAGCCTTCAAACATCTCAGGCATATTCGATTACATTCAAAGTTGCATCTGCGCAGTGTAATGTCTGTACCTCTGTACCTGACTATCATAGCTTGTGTTTTATTCAACGACCCATCATGCCACATCACCTTCCATCACATCAGACACCGTGCCACCAAATCACCCGCCTGGAGGACTCCTCCCGGCGCAAATGAAACACAAACGGCAAAAGGAAATTCAAGGGGAAAAAAAAAATCACAGCCGACGTCCCGGAGGATGTCCACAAAAGAGGGCTGTTGTCCGACGTGCCCGGAATAACAGGTGATGGCCTCCCCGCTACAAAAACCGAAAGCTCAGCGATACGTTCCCCCATGAGCGCTCGGCGTAATAGGCCACTTGAAATAAATGTAATCACCACACTTTGTTCTCCCCTGTGATATCACTTTTTCCTTATTACTTTTCAACCCCACAGCTTCTGACTGAGATCAGAATCTCATTTGATTGCATTTACATTTGCTTTGGGCTCGGCGCGCCTCTCATGCAAAGAAGCAATTAGCGTTTAAAGCCGCATTCCACCCAGAAAAAAAAAAAAGACGCGCAGGGCGTTTCTCTTTATAGAGCCGTAGAGCACACATAAGACCAGCACTGACATTTAAACTTGCTTTTCCTCTCCCACCACCCCTGTTTTATTCAATAACTACAGCAGGTTTAGTCTCATCAAAAAGGAAGCACAGATTATGACAAAGCTGGCCTTTAAGGGAGCCCTTTGACTGAAGGCAACCCAAGGAAAGTAACATTTATCAAAGTCCAATAGCAGCGCTGCAGAAGCAATGTGAAATGTCATTCATCAAATTAAACCACAACTGCACACTTTGGTGGTAAAGCCACAATTCATCAAACTTTTTACCTTCACTGTTAACTTGCCCACATTAATGTGCTTAGCAATTTCCATATATTAGGCCTTTGAGCTCCGCAGTAACCTGAATCATAAGGCTTGTATAATGACATGGTTTTTAATCCATCAGAAGGGTAAATGCACTTGTTTTATTCGGTCGTAACAGCCAAACGCATACGGTGCAGCAGCACAGCATTCCCTATTGGTACAGTACATATTCAGGTGGTTGGTTCTCAGTCAGTAGCTAAAAATGGGTAGAAATGCACAGCATTCCTCCTCACAGATACCTTCAATAGGGAAGTGCCACCTCCTGCATACCTTAAGCCCTACATTAATAGGCTTATGGGGTATTACTTTTGATGACTCACAGCAATCCTGAGTTGTGTGCATTGACTCACATATAAGCAGAAAACAGCGGATTATTTATATCCTTTGAAGAAGGCAGAGGCCCCATTCTGGAGAGTGCCCCCTCCCCCCCTCCTGAAGGTTTGTGGTGTTTGGGGTGGTGCCATTGCACCTTCTTAACTCATGTACTGTATGAGGTGGCCTGCTAAGGAGAAAAAGAAATACAATTGTGTGTTCATGTGCATAATCCCTGAACTTCCAAACTAGGGGTTGATGGGTTCCGAAAGGCATTTAAAGTTCTGTCAGCCAGCTGGGACAAAGAACTAATGTAGTCTTTGCATACAGTCATTAAAGAACAAAAGAATGTTTTTAATGATACCAAGACATGGCATCATAAAGGGCATGATGAATTTGAGAGGCACAGAGTATAGCAAGAAACTACTGAGCTTAACAAGTAACAAACTCTTGCCATTAATATACCCCAATGATGAAAAAACAACAACAACAACAACAACAACAACGACAAAGTAGGAGTCATCCAGTTTTCCCTGTCATGTACAAACAATAACAGTACATTGCATTTAACTACTGAAATTAATGGCTTTAAAAACGGGCCACTCTTTTAATTCCACCAGCACGAGCAGGCAACCAGCTCCTCTGATGGATGGGGCATGGCAAGCACAGCTATAAAAATCTTAAATTAGTTGGTTATAATGAGGTTGAGAACATCTTCCCCCAAAGCCATTTAATGCACTCAAGCCCTTAGAGGAAACATTTCCAGCTACAGCGGCCAAAAAATTGGAAAGGAGAGTTCTCCTTTTAAAAGCCACACATACACAACAACAATTTTGATGTTATGCTAGGTATTGCATTTTTTTTTTCCATCTTGCCGTTTGTCGTACCGTACAACCTGGATCCATCTTGTTTATGGCAATCCTGTCGTACTGTGCAGGACTGACAAACCACTCTCATCAAATAGTAATTGTACTGCTGCCACTTACTTAATTTGAGACCCAAATATATTCCCTCACTGGGTTTTTAAGCTACTTCTAGTGACCTAGTTCATCATGCACTTGTACCAGAGGCATTGCTGTTAAAGGTTTGTTCATTTGTCCACCTAACCCCTCTATATATCATATTTCTATGCCCCCGCTAACTACCCATCACCTATAGTGGCCAGCATTTCATCAGCAAAACAAAGAAAAACTGTATGATTGCTCATGTTTAGAATGAATTGTCAGCTGCCTTTGGGGACACAGACACTCAGCACAGTAGCAGTGGATTAATTGAACTATTTTCTCCACTCTGTCATTTTTTCCCCTTCTTTTCCTTTTGTTTGTTGCTATTCTTTGACATACTTCCCACACCTGATGGCATACAGTGTTACCAACGCATGCAGATGTGTGAATTTAACTTGACAGATAGGAATACTGCATATTCCTGCTGCTTTATTTTCAATTACCCCACTTTCAGGAGATGAAAAGTATATGTTCCGTATACTGTATTTTATGTGTATGCTGCCATCTTCCCACAGAAAATACATTGCAGCAAATAATGAAGGCAAAAGGTTTTTGACTTCATTCACACACAAAGCTGTATTCTCCTACTGGCTTACACAGACCTGGAGGGGCCTGACGGCATGGGTGCATGCTACTGCCTGATACAACATAAAGGTAAGAAATAAAATAGCTGTCAATGACTGTGTTTACATGCACTTTAGTATCTCAGCTCATCC
>JASCIP010000302.1:6288733-6307720 GCA_034783695.1 Sardinella gibbosa
AGGTAGGGGCACCGCTAGAAATTTTGAGCCCTCTGACAGAAAATATTTCTGGGCCAATCAAACATTGATTGTAATATTAAAATGTTCTCTGGGGACCCCTGTCAGTGCCAGGCCCTTGAAATCAGCCTGCAACTTTCCCCCTCTCTGGCACTACCTCTGTTTAGAGAACTTAGATCCATCGCACTGTGCTGAATTGTTAATGTACATTTGCATTACGTATCCTAACCTAGCCCTAAATTGGAGCCTATAAGCTTAAGTACATCAAACATCATAACAACATTTCTAAGTAACTGACTAATCAGTACACTGTAAGCTGCTTGAACTGAAATGGGGTCATTCTAAATTACTAAGGACATATAGAAGGGAGAAGATTCTGTAAAGTTAAATCCCAATAATGATAATAAAAAAAAAACTTTTTGCCACACCAAAGACAGTGTCTATAAAGACAGTAAAGTCAGATTCCTCAATTGGACCAGCCTTTCATTTAGCTCCTATTCTCCTCCTCTGTTCTATTTCATTAAAGTAATGCTTGTAGATGTTTGGAAGAGACTGAAGGACAATTGATTTTATCAGGTATTCAACATTCCCTCAACACCTAATAGTGATTTCAAATAACAAAGCACAGGGAACAAAGAAAGTTTGTGCCGACAGACATGAACAGCACTCAAGAGAATAGGCCGGACGTGACTGCAATTCACAGCTGCATCACTTTTGTTCTGATATTGGTGTTTCAATTACATTTAAGATGCCTTGTGCCTCCACAATTTTTTGCCCTCCTGTTGATCACACTATGAGGCTGCAGAAGGTGAGATTTGGCTTTGAAGTATATATATATATTCTATCAGCTCCGGGCATCACAGAGGCTTCTGTCGGACTGTGAAGCATTCTGGGTCATCACGGTGAAGAGCTAATCAAACTGCCTACGGTCTGAAAGCCTTCATTTCGACACTTCAAGGCAAGATGCACATCGCATCAGGTCGGCTCTCAGAGTGTCTGACGCATTCCCTCATCTTACTTCTACGCATTATTTCGAGGCTAACTACAGTGACATACTGATGTCAGGGTGGTTAGCCTCAAGCCGGGGCCCTGTGATCATTTTAACAAGCTTGAGGAAAGTCTGACGGTGGATCATTGTGCAACTCGGCAGACGGTAAAGGCATTTTTGATGTTGTGATGCCTTTGTTTCTCAAAGTACCCGGCATCAAGCCTTCAAAAAGTCACAGCTTCTGTAACAGACACAGACAATTGACATTTGATATACAGCCTCACTCAAAGAGGAAAGCCTGTTAAAAAAATATAATATTATTGGTTGCGTCTTTTTGAAGCACATATACGGTATGTTATTTGACAGTGGCTGAACTTCAGAGTTCTACACAAACTTGAAAGTTGATTAGTAAGAGTTTTAAGTTTTGGTAACACTCCATTTCAATGCCACATCGCCATGCATACAGTTTATAGCACCAGCCCATATACTTACACTATATGCACACAACGCTACAATTCATAATCCACATATATGATATATGTATGAGGACATACAATACAATGAACAGAAAGAAGCTCTTATCCTACAGAAGGCCTGAGGGCTTTCATAACTTCTAAATGCATGCTACAGCATGTAGTGTTGAAGTGTGCTGGAGATCATGCTTTTAAGATTATATAAGTAAACAGCATGGAGTGATCACTGACACTCAAGACAGCAGCTCTGTGACAATTTGTGTAACCGATCAAACAGGCTTCAACCCTTGACAGACAGGATACAATTTACATTAACAAACAAACAGACTGTTGAGTCTTCATTAGCACATGCAGTAAGAACCTAATAGACCCACAAAAGACACATGAAGACATTGTAGAAATGCAAATGACACAAAATCATCAATACTGTTTATTTTCTCCTTTATTTCGTTTTGGAAAAATGTCCAAATATGCAGGCTAATTAAAGTTTTGTAGCCTACCCTATGCATACATATTGTGCTCATGATCTCTGATGAGTTTTTGTTTTTAACAAACAACAATGGCTAGTGAGAGTTTGTTATAAATACTAATTATAATCATAGTCTATTCTTCATAAAACTATTACTCTTATTAATTAACGACCCATTGTGTGTTAGTTTCTCCATCAACTCCCATCTGGTCTGAATTGAGACCCAACCACTCACCAAATCCTAAGATGTCTGTCTTTGATTACCATGACACTGTAGACCCTTGCCATAGATTAACTGCATGCAGAAAAGGCACTATGCATTTCCAAGGCTTTCATTACACTGCGCTGTATACAGTATGAAGAAGATTTCATAGCCGTGGGTAAGAAAAGAATCCATGATTTCAATAACAGTATGAGCATCTGACTGAACTTGAACTTGACCTCACAGTGATATGATGGAACTGAAAGTCTGCCCAGTGTTCTCTCTCAGTGAATATTGTTGAGATTTGTGCATGATTCACTGTGAGTAAGCACTCTACTTTAGCATACTGTGTGCGCAATAATAGCATATTGAATATAGAATATACAAATGGAAGCTAAATGTTAGGCACTATTGAACTGATGTACTGTATAGGACCTTACAGGGGTTTCTTATCGATAGATTTTTGCAGCGTATCAGTGATGTATTCTTGCTTCTCTTGTTCCCTCTAAGTTACTCTTCAACACTAGCTGGTCAGGGAGAGAGGGTGGTTGATTTTAGAGCTATAGCCACAATTTTCTTTCACAATCTAGCATGACAGCTTGCGACCCGACTTGCCAAGTGCAACAGGACTGCTCATTGTGTTCTCATTATTGTATGCAAAGTCACAGCCATACGTGGAGCGGCCTAGCCAGACCAATGTGGAAACCAGATTTCCTTTTGATTTGCCACAGTGTGACTTTCACTCTCAGCATTACTTTCCTTTCTATAAAAAAATCAGATAAATCACTTTAGAGTGCATAGAACACAAAGGCATATCAGACCTCTATCAGGTGTTTTATTCTGTGCTGAAAAGAATATTGGGTTGGAGCAGAAGGTTTGAATAGAATGTCTATTACATTGTTCCTTGAAGATGAGGAACAACTTGAGATTGCATAAGTACTGGTGAAATCATAACAGTCAAGTGCAAAGGCAAGTTGTATTTTAATGAAGGTCAATTAGCCCACTTGGTGTTACACCTTTCTAAATCACAATTGTAATGATATACCTTTTAAGGTTCTCCCCTCACATCATAATAATTATGTATTTCATTTGCTTTGCAGTCAGTTAATTTACACACGTTAAGACACATGGTGCACAAGGCAGCTTTAATTAAACCCTTATTTAAATTTCTGTGGTATCATTAAGGGGACAATTGTTTTAAATGCTACAATGTCAAAAATCCAATTAATTGCCATAGCAATGGCACATTTGCAAGATCTGTGGTTGGTCACGTTTGTATCCATTTCTTAACCTTAAAGTGTGGGGGACATTGTGGTGCCGCTGGCTAAGGCATCCATCCCATTAACCCGGGGTTCACTTCTGACCTGAGGTCATTTCCCAAGCCTTCCTCCATCTCTCTCTCCCACTCATTGGGCTGTCACTCTGATTAAAGGGGGAAAAGACCCAAAAATATAAAAAATATTTAAAGTGCAATGCATTCACAACATTACAGTACGTGTATATAAAAACCCAAATTGAATAACTATTTATTAGAATATAAATATAAATATAGAATATAAATATAGCTGAGTAATACTAACGTTTCTGATGGCTGATTGGAAATGGTCGCTGAACCACATGATGCACTCTCCTCTTGGAATTTTTTTTTTTTTTTGGTCTAAATTATGTACCGAATATTACATCCATCTGTCGCATGTCAGTCACAGAGTCTTGCCCGTATCAGAAGATTTGCTGTCAAAAAATCCCTGCGGAACTCAACAGCGTTTGGTAGGCTGATTAAATTCTTTGCCTTAGTGTACTCATCTTTACATGTCACATCGGCCCCTGGGGGACCTGGCTTCAAACAGGCCCCCTCTCGGACCACTCACTGTGAAGGCCCCTCTCCCCTGAATTAACCATCAGCGAGACCGTCCCCCCACCCTGGCAGCACATAAATCACTGCCTGCTCAATACGCTCTCCCCATGGGGAGGTACTGTTGCGGCCTCCTCCTCTGGTCCCAACTATGAATGTACCCTTTTAAAACATCATTTTTTGATCTACTGGACTTTAAGGACTTTGATTTTTTTTTTTGTCAAACTCAATGGTAATGGGGGGTTAGGGGAATAAGGTAGTTAGGAATGACCACTAAATTTTTTTTTTTTTTTTGTTTTTTTTTTTTTTTTTTTTGGTTGGGTTTTTTTTTTTTTTTTTTTTTGCTACTTTTTCATGTGTGCATGAGAAACATTTCATGATTAAAAATTGGAACAGAATTCTGAAGCACAGTAAAATATATGGTCAGTAGTATCTTATGGATCCAGTCAGCAGCTTAGAGATGAAGCTCTGACAGAAGTGTCTGTTGTGGTAGTTCATACAGTATACAGTATAGGCTACGGAGTCACTCAAATCCTCCACATAAATGCACATGGAAGATGTTTGTATTCTGAGATGACGGGCACATAAGACGTGGCAGGATTCACACAGCCCTAAAGCCTGGCCATATCCAGACAGTGTCGTAACCCCAGCCCAGAATGGGAATAATGCATGCTTTTGTTCCAATCGCCTTGTCTTGCAAGGGAATACATAATGTCAGGCAGGATTCTACTCAAAGGACCAAATCACTGCAGCAGTATTGCAAGCAGCGGGACGCCATTCCTGCCTGAAACAAACAAACAAACAATACAGAGATCACTGCCTCTGCTCTCACAGTGTGGCAGTGCCAGACATACATGGTTCCAATTCAGGGACAAATAAAACAGGAATATGTTAACTTTGTGAAGCTCGTCCTTGAAAATGTTCGTTTTCCTCCAACATAGATTATGGAGGTGTATGCCTGAGTGTATCGTAATTAAGTCAAAACGCTCTCATCGCCAATTTACCGGCTCCAATTGGTGACAAGCCTTTGTGTCTCTAATTGTTCCCAGTGTTTGATGGAAATTACACGTTGTCCTCAATTTACTGTGGTATTTCAAATACATCAGTTCATTTGGGCTGGCATTTTCAAGCACAGTAGGCAGCATTGCCCTCAACACATTTCATACATCTTGAGTACATACACATGCATTCCAGCTGGGTCTGGGCATTCCAGCAGATAATAAAATGGGCCACTTGTTGAGAGAATCACCAAATCTCCATAACCCACACAGCAGTAATGATCATTTCAAATCAGGGTTGCAGAGACCTTGACAATCACTTGCTGCTAGTAGTCCATTCTATTTCAAATATAACCCAGCAAACAGATACAATGTTTTGATCCATCAGGTCAGTTTTGACATTCAACCTCAACTCTCATGGCATGGTTTTAACATACTGTATGGTGACAAATGACCAAAACAGTGTTAAATCCATTGTTTGTGATGTTAACAGACACACAAACCTCAGGGGTACATATTGGCACACTACAGTAGATTGCTGTAGTCATTCAAACGGTGGATGTTCCAAGTTCTCCACAAGGCACACTTCCCAGCCAATATCCAAGAGACGAACAGATCAAGTGGCGATCTAACCTGAATTGTTGTGCACTTAGCCGCGGCGCTTAAGCGACCACGAGCCAACCTGTCGCTCTGTTTCCAGCGTCACAGCTGTTCTGAGGAACAAGGAGGCAGGCTGCCTGACACACACAAGTAATTACAGGACGGAGCCGTGCCAATGATAAGGCTAATCAAGATGGCTTGATCTCCTCCACATCTTATCTGCTCTGGCAGTTCAATCTCGGAGTTCTGTTTGAAGTGCATTGTGCCGCACTAATGGCAAAGTAATTTTTGTTGCCCACAGCCCAGAGTCGCCTTGAAAGGGGCTGTTTTTTTTTTTTCCTTCTTTCCTCCTTTCTCCGCAGCATCCTTTCATCAAACAGAGGTAGCAGCAGAGCTGGCAGAGAGCACCTGAGGTGATGCCCCTACTCTTACGCCCAGCGTGCAGCAGTGCCAAGATTACCATCGAATGTTTAATCAGAGGAGGCTTATTTCCAAGTATTGTATGGGATTAGAGGGGGAGATAAGAATACTTAATGCTTTTTTTAGGTCTTGAGCCAGTATGGGAGTGTGCATGGTTCAATGGAATGAATGAGCAGACAGTAACACCCTCAGTTACATACACTATGCATGCTCTTTATAAATCTGTAATGCCTTTATACAGTACGTACACCTTAGATCAGTCCTGCTTGCATACAATATCTGCTTTCAAAGTTACACGCCTTTAGTAAGGTACACTATCTTTTTACCCAATGCTGGTACAGTCTTTTCCACCTGTATCTTTAGAAATTCAGTAGAGCTCGGTCAATAATAATGGTGCTCACTGCTTTCTGATTCACTGTATCTGATGACAACTGGTACTAACCTCACAGAATCAAAAAATCTAATGCTGTTTTGTGTTACATACATCTGCGCATTGTGCTTTGGAAAGCTGAGCTTACCAGTCAATAGCCTCTAAACAACTGAAGATTTCCAACACTATATGGATTTGTTATGATCCACAGCATGTGTTAACCTATAGACACATGTTTATCTGATTTCTTTTTTTCTTCTCTACCGAAATACATGGATACTCTGATATGAGTAAATGATGTTTTTTTTATCTTGCTCTCCCATGAGAACTGAGTGTTCCATAAGGCAAGTTATAAAAACTTTTTTCCTGAAACTTGAGGACTTACAGTATTTTAAAAAGGAGTTCCATTTTTTACAGTAACAAAACAATAGAAGACATTATACATACACATACTGTAGTATGTATAAAAGTCCCTGTATCAAAGTCTTAAAGTATAGGAATCACAACCACTGCTTAAACTACAAGAGACACAAGTAATCCAGTCACTGCCTGTCAATGAAAATCAATCTACATTTGCTGCCGTGTTGCCTGCTTGACTTCCCATTTCTAATCTGTTGGCATACGCCCAATGAAGACTCTAGCAGACAAAGCAAGAGTTTTCAAACACATTAACACCTCTTTAAACAGACTTTTGGCACACAGCAGAGCAGACCCACAAGACCACAACAGCAATAACAACAACAACAAAATACAAAAGTCCCATGATTCACAGCGGAACTCCAAAGCTGCTCTCTCTCGTTCATGGAAAAAGTGTGTCTCCCCTGTTTCAATTTCCCTGTCTATTGTCTTGAATCTCCTAATGGACCATTTTGTCTTTGGGAATGATTAACTATAGCTATTGCTTGTGCAAGATTAAATGCTGGCATGGTTGCTTTGATTGAGCTGTGCTTTTGAATAGAGTCTATTTATCTGTGATGATGCAATTAAAATCTGGTTAATGTACAGCTGCTGTAACTGATTACCCGCAGATCCCACACTTGCAGTGAAAAGCAAATGAAATTGTTAGCTAATATTTTTTTTGCTGTATATCCATGCAGAGTTGCTATAACTGACAGCTGTATCCATTGTCTTATGAGCCACACACATGCAAATATTCTGGAAAATACTTTGAGGTCTCATTCATTAGGTGACTGTTGCCGCAATGGCCCTTTGAAATGTTTTGATAATGGATGATTCTTTGCAAGATGCAAAAACCATTAAAAAATCATTGACTGCAGAAGACCCCAAATTAGGAGAATACAAATGAGGATCATTTTTCATTTACTTCAATGATGTTGTCGTGTTTCTCTCTTGAATTCAAGGATTGATTTTTCTTAATCTTCTTAAAGGAATCAAGGCGTTCCAATCAAATCAGATAACAGGGCTAAATTCCTTATTTTAAATTTAAACGTGAATCTCTGTGTCTGCACCTATACTGTATGCCCAGATGGTAGTTGAGACAAGAAACCCCAGACAGTGAGGAAGGATGCTAAAGCACGGTTGTGTGGGAAGACTGTCAAAACACTATTTACTGATGATTTACATTTAATCATTATATTCTGGACATCAACCAGTGTGTAAAGCAACTAGCCCCTAAAACATTACTGTAGTAAGACTGAAGAGCTCTAGATGGAAAGCTCAGAAGAGCATAATATTACAGGGAGGGGGGGGGCAACATGCATGTACGCATAAATGAAGATTTTTACTCTGTGATGTTTCGCCTTGACAATTATACCCATGCAGTGCAGATCAACCAGCTCACTAGAATGCGTAGGTCGCTGCCGTAAACATCGCTCAATGAATTGGAGTAGGACAGTTAGCCGCGGTGCTTACAGCATGATGTTGTACATTATGCATAGCATGCTATTCTTAGAGGCCAACATGAGTGTTAACAACCTGACCTGGGTTCAAGCTCGGAGTGAGCCGCAATAGGACCATGTCACCTACTCTCCCTCGGCTCCTAACGAGCGAGCTGCAAGCGCAGCGGTCGCCAGGGCAATAAGGATCCGATGCAATCATGAATAACTCAGTATGGGAGCAGTCAAACAACGGAGAGGATTAACCAGCAGTGGCATAAACAAATAAAGCCCCAGATTGTGACATCAGGCAGGCTGACACATTCCGAAAAACACATTCCTTTTTTTCTGTTTGTTTCTTGCTTTTTATTTATATATTTGTCGTATTTGCTTGCTTTGCCAAATGGAGGCTTTGCTTTGGTTGCAATATAGGAAATTTTCACACGTCTCTTCAGGACTGTATACTGGCATGTTGAGTCGTGAGCCAGACTACATGCGCCTCAATTCTCAGTGTTTACCCCTGTGCTAATGTATGCAGTGCAAACACAGAATTGCTGACAGTGGAGTCACCCTTGCTCCCAGTAAAAGCGGCATTACCATTTGCTTGAATGTCGCATGACTTGACTTCAAACAGGCCGAGCCAGAGCTGATCAAGGCTGGAGGAGAGGCAGAGAAGCGGTGGTAGAGTATTGAGCTCAACATCATGTTTACCAACATTTTTTCCCCTCTCTCTCTCTCTCTCTGACTCTGTCTCTCTCCCTCTCTCTCTCTTTCTCTCCGTCCTTTTTTCTCCCTCACTCTCTCTCTTCTCTCTTTTATACGCATATGGTGTTGTGCCGTAAGAGAAAAATAGATCTGTTTAACACATGGCAGGCAGCATCAATCACAGGCGAACCTGTAAGGGGAGACGCGTTCGGGATCAAACAGCCGGCATCTGTCCCCTCTGCACCAGGATCACTCTGCCTCCCTCTGTCTGATGGCATCATCTGCCGACACCTGACAGACTATCACTCAGACGGGAGCACGCCGAATTCAACTGGGCTAAGAGAGTGAAAACATCATAATTAGGTAGAGAGACGAAGCAGAGGAGAGATGGGGTGGGGGAGACTTTGGGAGAGTATGACAGAGGGATCGAATGGAAAACCATGGCATCGCTAGGTGATTGACATCAGATGGCTAATTGAGGGAATCAAATGATGCAAGATGTTTTGAGGCTACTCAAAGGCATCAGATATAGCCCTTTGTGAGAGCCTTGGGTGATTGAGGTGGCGATTGTATCACCACCTCCTGGCCGACACTTAATTATGAAGCTGGGCTTCCACGACAAATGCATCTTTAGAGTCCCACGTCTGATTGGCAGGTTTGACTGACAGCTGAAGCGGATGTTGACAGGTTGCAGGCACAGGAGCTTATCGAGGTTTTCTGCGCTGCATCCTCTGTCATATAAACATGCCAAGCAGCCACATGTTTGAGCCGAGTGTGTTTTGAGATGTGAGAGCTTGGCAGCTGCAAAGCTGATTTTTTTTTGGAGCGGAATTGGTGGAAAACGGCCAACTGCATCGCAGTTTACAAATGGCTCGTTCTGAGCGGATTTGTTCCTGGCCGAATTTGGGGTGCCAGCCTCCAGGCTCTGCGTGGTTGGAGTCTCCAGGCGGAGAATTAGTCAGAGGAACACGTGAAGTTTCCTCTCCTGCTGCAGCTGGTCATCACATGCATGCAGCTTTGCCTCCATTTTTTATATATCTTTCCACCATGTGGCACCATCTAAAATGATGTTCCAGGCCAGGCAATGTGTATTACCAGGTGTTCATTGTCCTCATAAAGGAATACAGGAATTGCTTTTGTTTGTTTTCTTTGTTTGTTTATTCCCTGGAATATTAGTCACACGATATTAGTCGATAAATATTAAATTACCCTCTTTGTATTGGCTTGCATTGCTCTTTGAGTTATGTTATTTTAGATATAATGCATATCTTTACTTTTCTGAATAGTATGAAAATATGAAAAACATATTTATTATCCTATAGCAATACTGTTATCAAGTCACAATGGACTCATTCCATGTTCTGCCTGATACATCCTCTGGACACATTTTCCCTGTTTTATGAGACATCTCCACTCTAGTATTATCCTATCCAGAGGAGGCGTCGCTAATGTCTGGGAAGTCAATCCTTCTTCACTCTGCAGAATGCCTCCCGAGGGACGTCTGGATTACAACCCCCCCATTTTATGTGCGCCCTGGCCCTCAGCATCAACTCAGACAGCGGGGCAAAGTGTCATGCATGTGCCCAACTTTGATCCATAAAGCTAATCTCTGCCCGAACGCATGAGCCGTACGCTGCTGTGCACAATTCCAGCACGGCTCTGCATGCTAATTCAAATGCAGGGGCCTTGTCTTGTTCAATGGCTGCTAGAGTCTGCAACCTGCCAAGCCGTCCCAAATTGGATGAGAATCAATGGTGGTTTTCTTCCTTCTGGCGATGCCTGGAGCCTCTTCTCTGAGTGAAATGGATGTCAGTTAGAGTTGAGAGCAGGAAGGACCACATCTGGAGGGGGATTTTGTTCTTGCTTTTAACTGCAAAGGCCTTGTTTTCTTCCATGCCACCCAACTATTGGAGTGCATTATCTTAAGGCCCCATGATAAATCCACAGACTACTGGCATTACCCTGGCTGATTTAGATGGCTGCTTTGCTTTCCCTGCACATTCACACTGATACCATGGTAAAATACCAGGATACATTTTCTATTGCTTCTGTCTGTCTCCAGACCAGGCAAAGATATCAGTAGCATTCAAATGTGTGCTGTGCTGTGGGTAATGCTGGAACGATAGCCAGCCCCACTAGATAAGCAATACTGCAGGAATATTAACAAAATCAACAAAATACTAGGACTGTGAAACCATTACAATTTTTTACAATTAAGATTTATCTTAAAATTATGTATTAAATATAGACTATGATGCTGCATGATGCTGCTATTTCAGACATTTATTAGGCATAATTTGTACAATAGTATTTGGAAAAATAATGGACTAGACCACTGGCTAAATTGTGGCTATACTTGTGCAGAGGAAAGAACAGAGAACAGAGGAAACTCTGACTTCAGTGAGGTAACACTGATGTATTTGAAAATCACATAACTTAATCACAACACAACCTAGGTATGAAAATTACCACATATTTATCTTAGTAGATATACCTGCGATCAAACACAGGGCTCCGTAGCTACCAGTAAAATTGAAAATAAACGTTTGTGGCCTACATAAATTGGCTCGCTTGACAGACTGTAGAGCTATTATAGCACAAAGTTAATACTATAACTATCTTTGTTTTACGTGCCCTCACTGTAGAAAATCTGCTTGTCTTCAGCATTATTGCCGTAGTTCACCCATGACATCTTTTTCTAATCTTGTTGAAGTGAGCACTATTAACTAAAGTGCGCACTATTAACGTGTTAACTTTGACAACCCTACAGTAAAACGAAAGACAAAATACTAAGCTTACAGTATTTAAAATAGGATAATCTATTAGCTTGCACTGCGCCACTCTTCTTCATTCGTCTGAAAAAATATCAGTCATACATTTGATGTACGAATCTTGTGCACAAATAATGCCAGCACTGATGTCTTTTCTCTCTCTTCTCTTGCCAGACATGTCACAGAGGTGCAAGCTTTTATGTGTCAACACATTTAAATAATACAGCTTAAAACCTCAGCCTCATTGTGGCATTCAGTGCATGACAACAACAAAAACAAAATGGATTCTTCCAAAGACAGAGTCTTGTGTGCATCAGAGGAAAAGCAAGGCATGAAGGATTGTGTTGCTTTGTTTTACAATACTTGTGCCCTTCAAAGGAAACTGTTTTGGTCTGGCGTCACTTCCACTCAGCGTAACATATTGCATGGTTCAATAATGCAAATGTCAGTGCTTTGAACCTCTCATTTTGCAGCACAAATAGAAAAAAACTCTACTTTACCATAACTCCACACCTTCATATGAAAGTGTTAGTTGTTATGAAAAAAAAAATAATAATAATAAAAAAAGATTACAAAGAAAAACACAGTATCAGAACTGCAATACAATAGGCGACCAAATCCAGATCTCACAGGGCAATGAGGAGTCAGTCACATGCTGGCATAAAGATAACAGAACGCAATATATCCACCCACCTCCCCGCCTTGCCCCTCCCCAGGGGAAATACAAACAGCCCTGGGGTTGAGGCAAGGTTGCAAAATACTGCTTAAAAAACACATCCTCGTGTTGCAGCCCACAAGTAAGGATTGCAGGGATAACACAGACATTCTCAAAAAAGAACAGGGAGTTTCCATCCTGTGCAACCTTAGCAACAAGGCTGGTCATACTCGTATGTCTCACAACCGCCATATATACTGTAATGTGTTTATAAGGCACACACGCCAATCAGGAAGATGCTGCACGTAGCCAACTGTATGTTCAAAAGGGCTCTAAAAGCTATTTTTGTCACGTCACGTTTACTGCACTCAAAGGTACAGGAAATATACCCCACAACAACACTTTCATCAAGTCTAAAAGAAGCTGAGAATATTATCACAATTTTAGAATAGCACTAGGTGTTACATTATACACTGCTTAGCAACATATCACACTAATTTAAACATTTTTCTAACGCAACGGAGAACAAAACAACCTACAAAAAGCAAACATTTTGTTTTTTTTTTTACTTTTGCCTTTAATGTGATAGGACAGCTGAGGAGTGACAGGAAGTGAGGGTTCAGGAAATGACCTCAGGGCTGGAATCGAACCCAGGGCCCTAGAGTCACGGTACGGCACCTAACCAACTGAGCTACTGCTCCTCCGCAAAAACTTACCATAAAGAAAATACCTCTGATTGTCATGCAGCCCATTCCTGTGAACAGCATGGGGACCTATTTACTGTACACCACAAAGAGGGAGTCCACCTTGGCAAACCCCTAGGCAAACACAGTTAACCTTCTCCTCTGTTCCTGACACCCCTGTGTCATGTGAACGTTTAAAACAACACACGTTCAGCAGCTTTGTTTTGTGTTGCCATGGCAAGCGTGAAATACCTGCTGGGATGTGCTAAGCTGCATGGGAAGCCAGTCATTTGTGCCACTTCCTAAATCATGCTTTCCCTCACCGTAACAAATCTACAAACAAGAAGGGCTACAAGCCTGTGAGAGCCATCCTTGGACGCAGAGGACGGCAAGTATGTGGCATGCCTGCGGTACATGACAGGCGAATGTGCTCCTGTCGAGTGCCCCCGACAGGTGATTTGGGAGGGAGGTGGCACATGCTGTTAGAACGGCTGAGCAGCGGGAAGCTAGACTTGGGATGCAGGAGGGGGGTGGCAAAGAAACAGCCCATGTGGAAGGGAACACGCATCACCAAGCATCTCATCAGAAAAACACAGAGGAGTACCAAATGTCTTCATTTAGCACAATTCTTCTACATGCTTCAAAGCCCCAAGCCCACTCCGCCTCAAACATGTGTGGTCTATTTGAAATGTCCACAAATCAATGGCAGCGAAATATGGGTCCTCCACAGAAGTAGACGATTTAGATAACGCTCTTCAAGTCGATAAGTGACACATTTGTGTTGCCACTTAAGGCAACAGTCAGCATTTGCTGCAGGTCAGGAGATTCTTTCAAATCAAAATGTATAGAAGAAAATCCAGGTTTCTGGTTACAGGTTTCTGACCTAAAACACCCAAGCTTGAACATATTGAGCAGCTAAAGGACGCTGGGTTTTGATCAGCCATGTAACTTAGCCTACATAAGGATCTGACTTTTCTGATTGATTTTACAATAAGTGTTTTCCGCCAAATGTTTCAAGGGCTAGGGTTCTCTGCTTTTATATATTTAACTTACACAAATTGCTATATGCTATTTAAATGTACATACCATATGAATGAATTGCTTGTGCCAGCCATTTCTGGATTCAAACATGGGCAGGACTGTAACTGCTCTCCAGTGCACTCCACAGTTAATGAAACACATTTGTCCACCATGCTTTGCACATTGCATCAGCAGGGAGTCTGCAACATTTACACTTTCTGTCATGCAAGGCAAAAGATCGTTTTTTTGTTTTTTTTTTTCAACTCATTTCTTCTCAAAAGCTTATCAGTGCTCTGTCCTTGATCTAATCCAGTTTTAAAGCTGGCTATTGGAAGGATGAATTCTGACCTCCATTTGAGGAGTGAATGAGTCTTGGCAATGGGACTGCAGTGAAAGTAAGCCATTAAGAATGGAGCTTTGTGATCCCTCTAATTTAACTTCTTTGGATGCTTCCTCAGCCTCCTTGCCATATCCACATTTCAATCTCGAATCTGAAATGTTTTATCATCAAAACACCCACAACACCTCAGGCCAACGTCTATTGTGAGAATATGCCATGGCACAAAGCCGTTTTTTTTTTTTACGTGAAGACTGTAATTGTCATAGCAAGTGACATTTCAAAAGCTATCTCCCCCTGAGTTCTAAGTTCAGCTATCAAGCGTTGCCCTTATGCTGTGAGCCTGTGTGACAATTAGTTGAAAATGTCACCTAGTCCTCACAGTATGAACTGTGTACACTTATCTTTATGTTCCTTTGGGGTTATCATGCTCCCCGTCTTCAGTAAATGATAAGACTGTTTCTAAATTTAACAGCAGTTCACTTCAAACTCTACAATGGCAGTCAATAAAACCTTGGCAATTTTCTCCAGCTACAGTACATATGTGGAATTTGTTCCATATATTCTAGTGGTTCGGTTTTGTGTATCAAAAACGTTGCTTTGAAAGGTGTCATCACGTGCAAATTCTAGAATCTTTAACAGCTATTAATATTCATCATTAAAAAAAAAGCAAAGGAAAACGTGTTAACTGACTTCAAAAACTTGTGGTAAACAGAATGAGCGGATGTAGAAAAGCTGCCATTTTCCCTTGGGTTCCCATGGCTTCCTGAGTGAAAAATGAAAATCATTCCGTTGACTCTAAATTACAAATTATAGAGTATTATTTGTTGTGTTGTTATACTGCTGGGAGCAGAGACAACAGTGAAAGGGGCTGGATTCATGGCTGTAGTTTTTGCACGCAGGCCACCTGGGAACTCTGACTGTTATACCCTGCACTGCAGACGTGATGGAGCCTACTCTATGAAAGAATCCTTATATCCTGTGTTTTATGTTTCCCTCCGGTGTCAGGGACATTTCCAAATAGACCACGGATGGCATCAACATGGAGAACATGGAATACATTCGAAAAAAAGCATGTTAATCAGGTTTTCTGTTGGTCTTCAGTTGACCCAAAGCCATCTCTCTCTCTCTCTTTCTTTCTCTCTCTCTCTCTCTCCTGCTCTCTCTATTCAGAGCCAGAACGCTTTAAAACGTAACAGTAATGCATTCCTGTTTCCCTTTCTTGTTTCTTTATTTATTTAACCCTCTGGGGGAGACTAGCAGCACAGCTCACATTTATGAATGGCGGTCCAAGTCAAAAACACATCCATGCATAACTTGGGGGTCCTGGTAAATGTGCCCATAGCAATGGTTGTGGGCTTCTGTAATAAAAAAAAAAAACAGGAATGTTCCACCCTGTTTGCTTTACAGATTGCATTCTGAAATATGGTTCAGCCGAGCATTGCAGAGTACACAAAGGTGATATGCCCAAATTTATTTATTTATTTTCCCTCCCTTGTTTTTTTTTTTACTAAAACTAAAAAATGCACCACTTAAATGGCTGACAGGAATCATCTGTTATAGGGACGTGTCGAGATAAGATTGAATTATGAACTATAAGGACTTAGTTAGCTATGCAGTTTTCCTCCAGTAATCTCCCAACAGCTATGCATCATCACAAACAGGAGTCTAATACCTGCTTTTAGCGACTGTATGGAAGAGTAGCTCTTAAAAAATAATTGGTTCGGCTTCAAACAGATTAAATGGGGTGAATACATCAGGTTTTGTGACCCCGAGTGCATCCTTCTTTCCTTGCATAATGGCATGTAGAGACTTTTGCCTTTCAAGTACGAGTGGATAGCTCAGGTAAGAGGCTGATGAAGGTGTCCTATGGGAGGAGGAGAGATCATCTCTTTTACTTGACTTCAGACAAAAGTGTGTGTCTCACCAAAATCTGAAGATGATGTGTTTTGGGCATCAATTTTTAACAAGGCAAATTCAGTGCTGCCATCAAATCAGGGGGATTAAATGAAAGTGAATAAGTTTACTATAAGGCCTATCATTAACTAAAAAGAAAATTGTGGATGACAACAAAAGCAATTGATTGAGTATTCACTATTGCTACAGTACCTTGGCTGAACTTGGCTGAATTTTTTTTTACAGTAGGCATGAGTAGAATAGATCCACTTCCCATGGCTGATGATTGCATTATCAATTGACTGAACCGCCATCATACATTTATGAGCACAGTAAAGTTAACATCATCACTGATATTAAACTTCAAAAGAACAAGTTTTATTGGAAATCCTATATCAGCGAAAACATAGCAGGACTCTGTGAAGATGACAGCCCTGGGAGATCAAAGGATACTTTGGCTATCAATTTAAATGAGAGAGAGAGAAGACAGAAACAGAGAAAGACAGAGAGAAAGAGAGAGAGAGAGAGAGAGGAATACCATCCTATCAAGTTATCCATTACCTTGATATGACAGAAGGTCTGTGTTGTCTTGCTTTGAATGAGATGATGATTTCGACCAATCAAGGGGAAGCTCTTCTTAGACACAAAACTACATAAGCACATGTGTATTCCTTCGTTGTCGGCGATCCTTGCAGACCTGTGGGAACGAGAGGTATGTGGTGAAATCACTTCCAAGAGCAAACGGTGTCAAAGGGGTGCAGCAACCCCCTGATTGGGGACGACACCTTAAGCAGGAGCCATCCCATGGGACGCTCCACAGGAGAACAGAGCAGCCTTAAGAGCAGTTATGAATAATAGGAAGGACAGCGGTGGGAAAGATAAGGTCTATTTATTGAGACGTCAGGACTGCGAGCGACTGCAAATAGTCAGCGTGGGGGCCAGCGGAGGCTGCATGTGATTGACTGATGTATAGTTTGCTATGATGCTTAGGGGCACATTCACTTCTCAGCTAATACATCATGAATACTGATTGGAATGTTGCACTGCATTGCAGATACAGTTTGTCACTGTCTGTGAATGTACTTGCCCTCTGATAATATTTCACGGTCTGAGGTGAGTCATTTAGATTGTACCATGTCAGCCGAGAGCAAAAGGTTGTAGATGTGTTTATACGTTACTGGTCCGGCATAGCAAACACCACGCTGAAGCACGCAGAGAGGAGTTATAAATATCCATTATAAATATCCTTGGTTTCTCTATTGCAAATATTGGTATGTCTTCCAACCTGTTTAATATTTTATGTTGAACAGAATCAGGGACATGTGCTGTTATCTTGTCTTTTAACCGCTGGATAAGCAGCACATAAAGGAAGATACAGTATGCACTATCGCTTTTGTTAAATGACAAAGATCACAATCATATATATTGCTTTGTAATCCTCATTTGTTTGTCCAACTTGGACAAACTTTGGAAACCTTGAAAGTTGTCAAAACCATTTGGCAGAAAAGCCCTATCTCAAATGCGAGAACTTGTTGTATAGGATACAGTACTGTTATACAGATTACTGTGATTTTGCTGCATTAACACAATTCTTCAGTGTTTTAAGTTAATGTTGTTTTCATCTGTTTTGCATGTTTTGCTGAAAACAACAGCTGCTGTCAGTCAGATCAATGCATGTAAAATATGCAGGATTCATTTTTTAATTGAATGCTGCTGAAAGTAACTCACGGTTCTGGTCAGCATTAATGATCTTTCAGCGATGACTTTATTTTATTTTTATTTAATTTATTTTTTCATGGATCCGAATAAGTGCAGACATGTTGGCAGCAAAAAACAGGTCATGATAGTTCTTTATGCTGATGATGAACTTTAGCATTTATGCTGACCAAGTTCTCCACACTCTTTAAGGCAATGCCTTCAGGCTTGCAGTGGTAACATCTCATGAAGTGTGTCTGGCACATTCTAAAAAAGTAAAACTTGGTAATATTTCTTTGGCATGGCATTTCAAGGATGAACTTAGGTTAGCCTCTTTGATGAATAAAATACTAGGTTGCTGAAGCAGAGCCTGATGAGAGAACAGTGATCAGAGCCTTTCAAATGAGCAACAACACATGTTCCTTTTCACTGTGTTCGTGCAATATGCCAGGGACTGCAGACCTGATGCCACCGGTGTGGTATATGGTAATGGACACTGCCGTTGTGGTAGGAAGCACATGGCCTGAACACAAGGTCGAAAGGAACTTCTCGGAAACAAGATTAGATTATAGTCTATATTTGCTTGATGACAGCGAGTGAGGAGACTGGCTTTGGACCATGACCACCCGCAATGTTTCCTTCTGCTAGATGTTTGTCTTGTCGAATCTGTGTCCAAGGTTGGATGTGACATGAATGAATTCACTTCATTACAGATATGGTGTTCAAAGCCTTTACTCAAGAAATGTCTACTTTGATAATGCTGTCAGAGATAAATATTGGCATTACACATGACACCACCATCAGTTTGGCATCTGAAATATTTCTGTCAAAATATTTTGGAGGTGATAAGACAGCAAGGGATGGCACGGATTTAAGGGAGCGTAATTGATATGGCTCACACAGTAGCCACTAAATGAAATAATCAACAATAAATAAAATAAACAAAGAGTGTACAATATCGAACCTTTGCGAAACAAAAATAAGACCAGAGCTATCCTCTCAAACTGGAATCATTCCAGGA
>JASCIP010000302.1:6671835-6685818 GCA_034783695.1 Sardinella gibbosa
TACAAGGCAAGGCAACTCAACTCACCGTTGAGACCCAGCCCCGCCTGAGTTGACGCTGTCGGCCCCCGTAGTGGCTACTGAAGCCAGGGAGAGGCTGGAGCCGGACTGGGCATGGATTAGATTATCTGCTGCAAAGAAAGCGAGTCACAATTTTAAAGGAAGAAATTAGAGATTTCATTTCAAAATGGGTATGCAGAGACTTCCTAACTCCCGCATACTGTATGCTGAATTAGTGGAAATGATTTGCATCAAACCACACCACTTAAGGGAAATTCAGTCTCTGCCTGGAAGCCAAATGGCCTTGAGCAGACCTCCATTGAGAGACCCATTATGGCAATGATGCTTGGAGATACCGACTTAAAACTGTTTGCTCAGGAACTGACTGACAGCACTGGCAGGGAAATTAACACTGTGTGACATCTACTGTAAGCTACATCAGCATGATTTGGCAACCCTGCGATTCATTTGCAAATGTACCATCATTTGTTTACATTGCCATTCCTTGAATAACACACTTCTCATCTACAGTGCACATTTTGTTTGCTTAGTTTTGCTGAATGAACTCTGAACTATGCATGCTAACTAAACTCCATGTAGCACAGTGACTGAATTACAACAGCTCAACCAGCGGAGCACCTGCACTTGCCATGCTAATGGTATGTCTGTCTTAATGCAATTCACACTTTTGAAGCCTTGTTCAGATATCAGAGTTCATGAATAATTGACTCTGAGGGCCGCGTTGCAAGTGAAACAAAGGCCAGAGAGAGCTTGTGAACAGTGTGGTACTTGAGAAATGGTTTCTCAAGCAGGAGAGAATGGATGTGAGAACAAAAAACAGATAGAGTGATAAAGAGAGAGAGAGGTAGATAGATAGATAGATAGATAGATAGAGAAAGAAAGAGAGAGAGAGAGCGAGAGACTGAGTGTGTGCTTACTTGCGGGGGAGCACTTAGGGTAGTGATCGGTGATGGACTCTTCGTGGAACACCGATTTGGGCCGCTGCTTCTTGGGTTTGGGTTTAGGCTTGGCCTGGCCTTGCTCCTCAAACATCTCCTGCTGCTTCCTCCTCAGGTACTCCTGCTTGATGAGCTCCCGGCGGGCCTTCTCCTCCTCCTTCCTGATGCGCTCGGCATCCGCCTTGCGTCTGTCCACCACACAAGAGCCATGACAAGACACTTCTATTAGCTCCCTGAAGCATCTCTCAAGCCCAACATGAACTACAACCCGTCAGAATAACACTGTGAAATCTTAATCCAAACATTGAACAGACATAATATAGACTAAGAGTGTCATAGTAAAGTCAAAATGGTCAAGAACGATGCCAACATAATCATAACATCAGAAATGCTAAATACAAAATGTTTTTTCATTTGCTTCAAAAAATGTGTGTTTCACAGGATTTCTATGGTGAGGTTAGATTGACTGCCATTCCTTGACTTTCATGCCTCAACTGGTAATTAGCATAAACCCACGCATGTGCTGTGTGTCAGAGAGTACTAATTGGTTGGGGACAAGGGCACAGGCACTTTTAGGTCATCCTGGGGGTCATGACAGTTTTTTTCAATCTGGGGTGGGGGTGAGTCTACAGTAGCCTGATGCATCAAACACTTTCACATCACTTTACTTTGTGCAAAGCTCCTGAAACCTATCCATTGGCATATGTTCTCTCCATGGTGGATTCTTCAACCAATCCCTACAGTTTGGTCACGATGTATGCTACGCCTGGCCTGCAAAGCTCAGAGACCGAGTGAACCAAAGCCTATGGATAGCCCCCTGACCAGTGGTGGAGCTGAAAGAGAAATTGAGGAGGAAGCACTGGGCGGCGCCTGCTAGGTCGCGTCTACAGTACCTGGCCTCGTCTCTCTTCTGTTCGCTCTCCACCTCCAGCTGCAGCTTGCGGAGACGAGCCTCCTCGGCCTTCTTCTGCTGCTTGAGAAGGAACGCAGCTCGCTTCTTAGCCAGCTCATCCTCCGCCTTCTGCTCATCCTGCAGAGCAAAGCCAATGCTTAGAGCAAGTCTAAAGCCATGGAATGCATTTTAAAAATGTATATGGGAACTCCTAGGGGTTACAAAAATAAAGTAACAGTGCAAAGCAAAGCAACGCCTTCGGTGTCAAATACTTTTTTTATATGGCTCAATGCTTATTGAAATTAAAATGAGACTAAGGAAAGTTAGCACTTTAAAATGCATTGAACTGGGACCTGATCGGATCAGAGGGAAAAAAGGCAGTGCATTATTGCAGAATAAATTACATGCGGTGGTTGCAAGACCAACCTTGAAAAAGAAGCCCATGCCCGACTTCTTCTCGCCGTCCCCACCCTCCGCAGTGAGATCCAGCGCGCCGGAGCTCCCTTCGTCCCCTGGCTCCACGGCCAGGTCCGACAGGTCCACCTCGATCAGGTTGGCCCTGTTTCTCGAGTCCTCGTCAGACATGACCTCCTCCTTCCTGTCCGCCACGTAAGCGCTGTGCTCGGATTCCGATAAAGTGCCGGGGAAGCCCTTGTCGAAAGACATGCCGAGTGGGACCTTGGAGGCAGCCTTCCGGAGGTTGGCCTCTTCGTGGAGCTGGAAAGGGGTGCTGCTCCTCAGGTTCCCGGCATCCAGCGGCGATACGCCCTCCTCGGGCACCCCTCTGGGGGTCCTGCCCCCGGGGCTGGCCGACCTCTGGGTCGGGGTGCTGACCTTGGCCGCGTGCTTGGCCTGATGCTCTTTGGCCAGTTTGAGCTCCGAGGGTTTGGAGCGGCCGCTTCGAGAGGAGGAGCTCAGCTTCGGCGGCTTCCTTACCGTCCCGCTCGTGGCCGGTGCCATCTCGAAGTGCATGGCTTGCGGGAATTTGCCCTCAGGCGCGACGTCGGCCTGCTCGCCCAACGGAGACATGGGCGGCGGGGACATGGTGCTCTGCTTCATCAGCACCTCCTGCTGCAGGGACAGCTGCATCATCTGCTGCTGGATGCTGCCGATGGCCTCGTTGAGCAGCTCGATGGAACGGTTGCACTCGTTCAGGTCCAGCTCCTCTTCCAGCGGCAGGCCCTTCGACTCGATGACGGGAGACACGGGCGTGCTGCAGCTGCTCGCCCACTCCAGAGTCCCTTTCTCCTCGGGCACCTTGGCCGCCTCCTTCGCTCCGCTGCGGAGCGCGTCCACGCAGGCGTCGTCCTTGGACTTGGCCTCTTTCTCCTTCTCCCCGTTGAGCTTTTGTCCGTCCTTGAGGCAGTAGTCCGACTTGACGGGCTGCGGGAGCGTGTCGCTCTTGCCCTTGCCCTTGACGATGTGCAGGAAGGCCACCTTGCCCAGTTTGAGCCTCTGGCGCGCCGACAGGACCTCCATCTTGCGCTTCTGAGTCTCGATGGCGCGCCGCTTCTCCTCCAGCTGCATGCGGAGCTGCACCAGCTCCGACGCCAGCACGTTGGCCGAGTCCTTCCCGCCCGGCAGCTGGCCCATCGTCGGGCTCTGATCGCGCTTGTTGCGCCAGGACGTGACGAGCGGCAGCGAGTAGCTGTTCTCCGAGCCATCCGGCGTGGTCCGCTGCGAGCTGCTGGCCGAGCGAAGGTCCTGGTTGCTGCCGAAGCGGCTGTGGTGCAGCTTGCGCTCGGCGAAGCTCGTCATCCGCACGCTGCCGCTGGCCACGCTGCTGGCCGCCGAGTGGACGCTGCTGAGGCCGGGGCTGGAGCAGCGGCTGCTCGGGCCGCCGCCGCCGCCATCTTTGTCCTTGTCCTCGTGCTCCTTGACGCTCATGTCCTCCCGCAGCTTGGCCGACTCCTGGTCCTCCTCGTCCAGCCGCTGCTGCTTGTCTGAGTACAGCTCGTCCTTGTTGAGCTCCAGCTCCTGCTCGTCGGCTAGGTCCAGGGTGTCCGAGTCCGACTGCATCTCCCAAGCCTGCTCGGGCTGCTTGTCATCGTCGTCGTCTGCCGCTGACGAGTGCAGGAAGAAGCCCGGGGAGCGGTCGGTCGGGGAGATCTCTGCACTGCTGGCAGCCAGCGGCTTGAAGGCTTGGCTCGGTGCCACGGGCGGAGTCTCAGACTGAGCGGCGGCATTCGCCTCCGCAGCCTGGGCAATAAACTCAGCGCTCGAGTTAGGAGTGAAGGTCCGATTAAGGCTGTGATTGGCTCTCCGCCTTGGGAAGGATGCAGACTGCTCTCCTCCTCCTCCTCCTCCACCACCCCCTACCCCTCCCCCAGTCCCACCACCGACTACTCTGCGGGCAGTGGAGCTTTTACGTGCCTCGCCCGACTCCTCCTCCTTGTTCAGATGAATAGATTTCTCTTTCGCCGGTTTCAAGGCAGCAGGCATCAAGGGCTCTAGATAGAAACCCCCATCTGAGGCCTTATCGTCCGGTCTCAACCAGGAATTGGTTCTCGCCACAGGGGCCCCGCCTCCCTGTCCCTTTGCTTCGGCATTGGCCAAGACCGTGCTGTCGCTCGTGACGACGGTCAGGTGGTGCACGTCGTCCTCTTCCTCCATGTTGACGTTGCCCAGCAGCCCGTGGCCGTTGATCCGCCGGGGGACGCCCTGGTGCTTTGGGGTGATGCTGGCGGCCAGGCTGTCCTCGCTGATGGAGCAGGTGAGGCTGGCGCTGTCGCCGGAGTGCATGTCCACGTCACTGTCGGTGGCCGAGTGGAGCAGGAAGCGGTTCATCTGGGACAGTGGCCTGTGCCGTCAAGAGAGGAGACAGACGATGAGTGATAGGAGCCTAATACATCACACTAGTGTACATGGGCTTCTAAACACAGAGGGGAGACTGAACTAACATCCAAAAGTAGTGCTGTGGGCTAGTATGCTGTAGTGAGTATATTGCCAGTGACTCTAGTGGTTGTACGGTCTAGGACTGTTACAGTGTTGTCATTAGAGACCATTTTTGTGTTTACAAACATTGCGTCATAAACCTTCTATATTCTGTCGCCACTGCGCATGTTGGTTGCAGAAAGCCATCTGACCTTTCCTATTGTAATGCAAAATTGATCACTTTTAGAAGTGTCTTCTAAGGAATTTAAAGGAATTAAATTTGTTTAAAAAGTTATTCAAACAACGTGTCTGCTTCATGGAAATTATCCCACTTGTAGTGAACGTAACCTAACGTTACCAGTGAAAGAAGGAACGGACAAGAAAGAACAATTCAATCAATATCTCACAGGGCAACACAGTAGTTCATCTTAAATCTGTCTTCCGAAGAAACAGCCCTTAATCAAACACACTTTTTAGCAGCTTAGTTAGTTAGTTAGTGAGTTCGACTTGGAGAAAGTAACCCAGGGCACCACTGTACCTCTGCCTCTTGTCTGCCCAGCCTGCTCCTCGGTGGCTGTCTTGCGTGAAGGAGTTGGAGCGAATTCGGCTGCCTGAGGGGGAGAGCAAGAACACAAGGCACTGAAAACACACACACACTTCAGGGTGCCGCTTCAGACCTCATTTCCGACAGTCAACACCACCTGCGGAGAACCACCTTGGGGGGGTGGGGAAGTGATCTCACAGCAAGCAGTGCCACATTCGGAAAGAGGCATTAAAAGCCAACTGTAGCCTGAAGCCATCTGGTTCACTCTGCCGAGCAGCATTTTTTTTTTTTCCTTTTGCATTTCCAATCCCAAAAGGGCTGCAAGTGAACTTGTGAGGAGAAATGAACATGCACAAGAAATGCATAAAAACTTTCACATATACTATAACTATATAGACCAAATAAGTCAATAAATATATGCACATCTCCACACACTCACAAACGTTAAGGCAAATTTATTCATTAAAATTATTTCTACATTTCATGGAGTCTGGTTGGCTGTTGGGTTTCTATTGACACTGATAGAGGCCAGAAATTTATCTTAAAAAATATCATTAATCACATCGTTATTATGGCATGTGGTATGGGGATGAGCAGTAATACTTAAAAGTATACTAAATAGTATATACCATCATTGTTATAATAATAATATTTTTACTAGTTGTTGTACTCAAAAAGTACGGGTTTTCTTTACTTGCACATCCCTGCCTGCCGCCTATTCAATGCTTTTCCCAGTACTGATGACTCGGGGGTGTATCTGATAGAGGGGGTTTTGGGGTCTGCCATCACTGGGATTATGGAGGGTGGGTCTTACCGAGCATGTCTTCACCCTGCTGGGGCTTCTGCTGCCTCTGTCTCAGGGGGAGGAGTGGGTGTGGGAGACTGAAGCTGGGACTGCCTTTAGCACTGTGATAACATGGAACAACCATCACAATCATCACATGAAACACACCCTCACCTAGAGTCAGGAAATAGCTTCAGTAGTAGTAGTATATGAGTAGTAGTTTAATAGTCTTTGGTTAGGATAAGAGTGTTTATTTTGTGTTATGTTGACATGCAAAATATAACAATGCAGCAAATGCTTGCTAAAGCCTGAGCATCAATGTAACCAACAAACATCTGCTGTTCTCATTTCTGACTGACACTTAAGGGACAAACTCCTGGTTCTGCACTCAATCTGGACTTTATAAATAATTAGACTCCCAGAAAAGCCTCAAGGGAGAGTGTGTTCTGACATGCAACCAAAACTGTTCAATCAGTGGCTAACTAAGGTCTAGGTGCATACTTGGTCACACAGACACAGCACATTTAAAAAAATATCAGCAGTAAACCATATTTTAAACAGCACTAAAACCTAAATGCTTTAATATTTACTTTCACTCTTTAAAGAAAGAATAAAGTAGCTGCTTCACAGAGCTGACACCACCTCTATCCTCCCAAAAACAGACCTATCCAGATCAAACCACTAGAGGGCATGCGCGAGCAGTTTTAGAAAATGAGGCTCAGCTCCCTGCTTTTAGAAAACAAATGCATCTTAGCCCCTCCCAGTGAGATTGGACTCTGAGTGCAATGGAGCCAGAAATTGGATTCCATCAAGTCCCGTACCTCAACACGGATAGAGGTGGGGGGACCCACGTACACAACACTGAGCTGCGCGTTAGACTTACGGACTAGACGGAGGAGGATTAGACTCTTCGGGGTGCAGGAAGTACCTGTTACACACGTCTGCACTGTTCTGGACAGGAAGCGCTGGATCCGCCACACCAGGTGTGACCAGGAAGCTGCGTTTGGTGGCGTTGGAGATGGGGACGGAGGGGCGGAGACTCTTGGGCTGAGCCAGCGATCGGGCTGCATCCAGACACAACACACAAGGTTAAGAGTGTAAATTAATTAAAGTATTAAATGGGTAAATATAACAAGCCCAAATCAGATGCAATGCTTTCACTTGTATAGCTGTGTTACATAGACCATCTCTGAGAGTCTGTCTAAGCAATATAAAGTTTTGTCAGCATCACCAAAAGGCATGAATGACTCTGGACATGAGAATATGATGCAACAAACTATCAGACTCTCTCACCATCTTTGGATTCCTGGATATCCCTTGGCTGCACAAATTCAGGCTTGACGATCTCAAACCACCAGAAGAGTTCCGCGATGAAGACCATGACATTATGCTAGGAGGAGAATAAAAAAGCTTTAGCATGGCTGCTACAAAGACTGTCAAGAGGTGTGCGCAAGAAGAGAGGCCAAGGTCAAGGGACTGATGCAGAAAACAGAAAGGGCGAGCAACTTACTTTGAGGACGAGTGGTGCATAGAGCAGGTCCTCGAGTGTTAAATAAAAGCCTTTGTTAAGGTACTCATTGGCAAACTCCCTCAGGAGCTGGATATTATACAGACTGTCAGCTATCGAGGTCACTTCCTTCAGGCAAATATCTGAATAGGGGAAAAAAAGAGAGAGACAGAGAAAAAACACAGAAAAAAAAGAAAGAATACTGTTAGCTGCCTGTCTGGGATTTACAGTAAATCACACACTCAATCATAACAGTTCAGTTCAGGCGCATCCAAATATTGATCTAATGGTAGTGATGTTGATAGAATATAACAGAGAAACAAAGTGTTATGAATCCCAAGGTAAAATCTCTGAATATATAATAAGTAATGCTCAACCATGACCAAACAGCACCACTGATGAGAATATAGCCAGACACACATCACTTCCCACATCACCCCATTGACATACATTGAGACTGGAAGTCCTGCCTTGCAGTAAGAGTAGCCAATCGCATTGTTCAAAGCGGCATTATTGACGGTAACCTTTTGTTTATTCTCCATCATAGCCATGTGGCGAATGTTTGCACTGACGCAGTAACAAATTCACATTTGGAATAATGTCTTTTAAAGCATTATTTGGGCAACCTCTGCAAAGATATTTACATCATTCTACTATAGATTTAAACAGGGATTCACACAATACGGTTTTTAATGGAGTACAACCTTCTGATCTGGAGATATCTCCCCATTCATTTAGATTAGCTCAGGCAGTTATTCCCAAATAGCTGCCAGAAGGTATCCAATATGGCCACTGAGTGAAGGGACTTGCCTTAAAAGGACTTTGATATAGCGCAGTAAAATTATGCTAAGTCAATTACTGATAACTTCCTTTTAACATCTTATGCCCCTTAAAGGAAAAAGACAACTAGAGCAAAGAAGAAAACAGCATTCAGACTGAATTCCTCTAATGGGTAATCGTGGCAAAGAAACAATGCTTGCATTCAGACCTCTGGGCTGATTTTGCTGCGGTTGTTTGCTCAAACCGCCTGCCAGGCGCAGACATGATTTGGCAGTTATCATCTAATCAGATTTAGACTGTCACTGGCCATAATGCAAATCTGCAGATGACATAGCCTACTACGGCTCTCACTGCCAGCACTAATGCAGTCAAAAGGGAAAATGATTCAGCAGCCAGTGTGGTGGATAGAATTAAAGGATGGCTCTTGATCAGAAATAAAATAAAATAAAATAAAATAAAATAAATTAAATTAAAAAAGCGAGCGAAGAGCCGTGTTTGTGTACCGTCTAGCTTCATCACGTTGGGGCAGTAGTAGTGGACCACGGTCAGAAGAGCCGCTCCGTCGCACACGTCCCTCATCAGGTCCTCCACCAGGGGAAAGTAGGGCATCTGTCGGCCCGAGGCGTGGTCCCGTCGATACCGCACCTAAACCGGAACGGACGCGAGGGCACACATTTACTGGGGCCCGCCCCTGGACCACACAGCGCTTAATAGCCGCTCCGCTGCCATCTCATCCGACACAGTGGGATGCCGGATCGAGATGGTGGGAAACTGGATGGCATCGTGCTGCACAGCATATCTGATTTCTTGGTAGCTATGACTGGGCTTGCCTGTTATGGATTGATGCTAAAAGAGTTGCAGCACAGAAGTGAATGGTACCTTTACAGCAAAAAAGGAAAAACTATGACAGACCATTCCAATCTATATTTGTCCGACATGACAGGATAAAAGGTCTTTAAGGAAAAACAATAAGCACAACAGTGTTGTCTAGTAGTAATTTGGAAAAGTGTTTCAAAATTAATACTAGACATCTGATCGAACAGAAACCCAATGTCATAGCCAGTGAAGCAAAACAGAAAAAATAAATATCAAGTGCTCTTAAACTGTTCAAAAGTGCGGTTTTACTGAAGCAATAAACCTACAAATAACTCATTTTTACAGTCTGAACTGCATACATCACACATCAAATTATTTGTCACAAATTTTGATGCTAAACTTTGTTCCATTCTCTTTCCAAATTGACTTGTCACTTAAATATTCCAGGACCATTTAAAATGTCTGACATTTAAATGGAAGCCCTATGTTTTCAGTAAGTTTACTGTCAGACTGTAAAAACAAGGATTTCAGCAAGAAAGCAACGACAGAAGAAAAAAAAAATAAAAAAAAATTAAGTGCAAGTGTACAACAAAAGAAATTGAAGCTTATATTAGACACAAATGTGAGGACTAGCCGTTGTGACAAGTGGGCACTTCACCACTGTATTTTCATTAATGCTTCAATGTAGAACAACAACAACAAAACAAAACAAAACAAAAAAGAGTGATAAAAGTCAGAGTGAGTGATTTGAACATAGTCTATAATAGTGAATGACATCATGTGATGGACAGCGTTTTTTTTTTTTTTTTTTAAATCAGTGTGGAAAAAAACAACCTTTGAAATGAATTTTTTGGCAATGAGTCAGAATTAAGACAGAATGTCAAGAGCTCACAGCTGCTATCTGTTTCTTTACGCTTAAGACACAAGTGAACCAGCCACAAAAACTCGGGACCAATCAGTTTAAAACATCATATGGATAATCACACATGAACTGACAGATCTGTCTAAAAAAACACAGCTAACACACACCGACTGATGGCTACAACAAGCCTGAGCTACCCAGGCCTAGCTGACAGCTACATGTAATGAAAGGTGGTGTACTGTACCACACGTGACAGTTCCACGGGCTCCAACATGCAGTGGGCCAGAGCAAGCATGAAATCAGGCTGGATGACAGACACAACAGACACGGATAATAAATAGACACACTGAGAACGAGGAAAGGAAAAGAAAAATAATCACACCACTCATAAAAAAAAGAAAAAGAAAAAAAAAGAGGGTTGGCACAGAGACCATTGTGGACACAAATACAGTGAGAGGCCCCACCCGGCAACCCCCAAAAATAAGGGATAATTCCAAAGCGCTGCCAGCCAAGAATGTGCTCGTGGTGGTGAGTGTACAAATATGGACAGATACATCACTACGTGCGGAGGTGGAGAGGAGGAACTAGCAGCCAACTTACAGGTACTAGTTTCCAATACCATTTTGAGGGAGACTATCCAAGTAGCAAGGAGGGAGGGAGGAGGGGAGGTATTGGAAAGGGAGAAGACATGAAGAGGAGCAGATAGTGTCAGAGAGAATCGAAAACAGGCAGGACTGATTTGCGTTCAGAGATAAGAGAGCAGATTTGAGAGTGGCGTCATTCGGAAGATGCAAAATATGCCTACAAACAGCGGGTAGAGGAAAAGAGTTGTCAAATATTAGTATATTTGCTAGGGAGATATAGCTGAGCAACGTGGGAGGGAGGATTATTTATTTTTATTTTATTTTATTTTTTTTTTTTTAAATGAAAAAAAGTGTGAAGCAACAGTGATCAGCCCCCAAGATCTGTGAAAATCAATACAGTAAGAAGAAACAGCAACACTGCAAAAGACGTCCATGCACAGAGAGGGCAGGTTTACCTTTTGGTGACTGGGCGACTCCAGAAGATGTTGTTTTACTTTGACCTCCTTCTCAGAGATCTCCCTCATTTTCATGTTCACCTGTAACCAAAGCAGCACTCTAACTTCAGTCAAAACACCACAACCTCAGTCAAAACATACTGCAACACCGTCAATTATACTTAGCTACATTCAAAACAAGAACAAGGAGAAAAAAACAACACACACACAGACCCTAACCATATAAGGGCTAACACACAAAGTGCAATAGGTTTATCTCGCAACTTCTTTAAAATTCCTCCCTTTGTCTTTCCCTCGATTTAATGCAAACAGTGTTATGTTGGTGATTCAATCAGCACACCTGAAGCAGCCTAAATATTAAGACACACTTGTTACAATCAGTCGCAATGTTATTGTGTGTGAGAACGCTGAGCCATATGCCATATGCCATGAACGCTTAGAACCAAACTGGGAAGCTACGACACAGTGCACCTATCAGACTGTTCTACAGCGCTGATGTAATCAGTCAAAAGGAAATTCCGCTGGACAAGACAGGACACCGTCGATACTTAGCGGCCTGTGAAAAGATCAAGGCTGAAGTCTCAAGTCAAAACTGTACTGTACCCGGAGAGTGTTAATGCAACAGGCCATTCAACACCAGGCATCTACAGCATGCCATCCTGATTTCCCAGATAAGCTAATTATAGTCGGGCCAGAGCAGGGCGGACTAATTTTAAACCAGACGGTCTCTGCAACACAACCTGATAATCCAGCTGTCTCCATGTCTCCATACATCCTCATGTTGTTGTGTGGTGTTTGTTTTGCCTTCGTTAGCCTACCTGCTGGGGACCTTTCTGTGCCCATCCCAGAGGAATAGTTAGTAGTAGACAACATTGAAATGTTTGGGGCTTTTTTTATTGTTATTTTTTTTGCCCCGCAAGAAATAAAAATTACAGTGTAACACATTTCTGGGCATTTCATTCGGACAAGCAGGACACTGGACACTGCATACAATGACATTTCATGAACTCAGATTAAACAATTCATGCATGGTAGTTTTACTGCAGCCAACCAGTTTCAATATCAGAATATGATGTCTGGAATGATGAACACTCAGTTCAAAGCATACCGAGCAAACGAAAAAAAAAAAAAAAATTCAATGATGGCCCTCTTATGAAAACCCCATTTCAAACAAAGAGAATGAAATATTCTTTCTGTAAAATTATGTCTACTTTGGTAATTGTTTCTGCTTGTTACCGTCTTCAGGCACAATCCTTTGTGATCAAAACACAGAGTAATAAAACCTCAGACACCTCAAGTCTAAAAACGTGCTCCCTTTCATGCCACTAATTTGATCTTTGATCTTCATCTTGACCTTGGTGTTGCAAAACCCCTCCCAGTACAGTAAGTAGAGAGTGAGCTAATAGGATTGGTCTTGCTGGTGAACACTATTATGCAACATGTGGCTCAACACTGGAGAGAATGGCTTTGAAATCCCATCTACACTCTACTTCATGGTGTCACGGCGGGGTTAAGAGAGTCTCAGCAAGCCTTGATATAGTAGTACTGTAAAAGTGCTGTAAAAATTAACCAGAAACTAGAAGTCCAACTAAAAGTCATATATGGGCATCAAGAAGAGGCTGAGGTCCCCAAATGCTCAGCCGGCGGGTGTGGTGGAGCAGCGATTACGTCCATCTACTGACAATCGGGTATAGAGCTTAACAGTTTCACTAGTAGTAAGGTTTGATTCTGAACCCCTCGTTGTGAGTCTGTGGCTGCGTCCGAAACGGGAAGGTAGTGACTTCCAGCCTCGCAGTCTTCGCTGTCTCAAAAGTTTCCAGCTGTAGAGGGCATCGAGGATCTGGCTAAAAACGTTGTTTTGGACGACAATTGTTCAGGCACTGTAGCCAAGATACCGACAGCTGACAATAGAACATTGGACGTTGAAGTCCGCATGAAGGATACATCTGTGTAGACTTCAAAATTTGCCCGAAAGAAGGTGTTTTACTGCATTAATTCAGACCTCGATGCCTCGCAGTCTCCGACTATGGACTTAAAAGGCTGCAATTGTCCCGTTTCGGACGCGGCCTGTGTTGCTTTTGGACAAAAGCATCTGCTAAATAACACTCAATATTACTTTACCTTGTTGATCCAGAAGACCATGGCATCCTCGAGATCAAAGGGCAGCTCCTTGGAGGCACTGAAGGTGGAGAAGCGCTTCACACAGGCCACCACCCGCTCGATGCTGATCATCTCCACAGTGTAGGCCATCATGAGGGCGTCGATCATCGGCATATGGGCACTCTGCAACACACAAGAAATCACAAATGTTTGTGCCCCGAGAGAGTAGAGCTTCTTTCAAAGACCACCTTTTAAAACACTTCTGATAGGTAAACCTTGGAGTAAGTCAGTCTAAGAAGCGCAAATCTAATCATATAAGGAAAGTGTGACGACCAAGAAACAGATACTATACAGTTATTCCCCCCAATGATGCGATTTCAAGTACCATCAGACTTCCAATCTATGGTTGCACTTGGGGAATCTCTGCTGCAGTCTTCCAGGTTATTCCTCATGGTAAAAATAGCTTGATTTAAGTATCTGTAGGTGAGCCTTTGTGAAATATAAATGTGTGCAGTGCGCACTACAGACTAAGAGGGAGACGGATGGGAAAGTCAATGCAACCGTGGCTACACTCCTGCATTTTTCAAACCTTAAAAAGTGAGCAGGGTAGTACTTTGACGTAGGAGCAATAATAGCATCACTTCTGAAAAATACTCTCCCCGAAAGTGATATTACTGCGTCAACGTCGATGTGCTCCCAATTATAATTCCGCCATACAATGTAGTTATCCATTTTATCAGCTTAGTTTATTATTTTTATGGTTAATTTATTTAACCATACTTGGATCATGCAACTACTCACGTAACCGTATTTAAATAGGGAAAACTTA
>JASCIP010000302.1:8842299-8853514 GCA_034783695.1 Sardinella gibbosa
AGGCCTGAAATACGCCAGCATTTAATTTGATCAGCTACCTCTTTTCAATTAATAGCACTAAGTGACACCCTACTGTATATATTAAGATCCTTTCCCAGATGATAACCTTTAAATATGATTAATGATGATTGATAATAAAGAATTCAGAAGCACTTAACAGTTCGGAATGAATATATTGATTCTATTACCTGTCATATGTGCAAGTTATTTCATTAATAATAGTTACAGCAGTCATATACTGTAGCTCCCAAGGTTGTTTATGGAAGACAGCACCAGCTGTGTGTGTATGGGGGGGTCTGTTATCATACCTATTCATGCTTTCTAGACAGGTATCTTCAGTTGGCACAGTGGCAAAGTAAATGAAAAGCACAAAGCAGTTGGGACGCAACAGGCCTCATTCCACAGACGCTTGCAAACACAGACACCCGGACAGAGACAACGTGAGCATTCACGACCCACACACAAAGCTCTATTCATTAGGAGGCATCACAAAACCCTTTCCTTTCCCCACCCTGCGTTTGTGTGCGTTTGAGTGTGTATGTGTGCGTATGTGCTTGCGTGCGTGTGCCTGCGTGGGCGCGTGTGTGTGCGAGCATGCGTGTGTGTGTGTGTGTGTGTGTGTGTGTGTGTGTGTGTGGCAGGCCCCTGTGCAGGCGTGCTGTAGCCGATTCCAATTTGATTTTTTAATGACAATCTTGGAGTGAAATTAATATAAGAATTTGTGAAGACCATGTCAGGTATTGAATGGCTTTAGCTAAATATATAAGATAATTCACCTGGCAAGACTCCATCCACATAGAAAATACACTCAAAGGAACATTATCCATGCATTCTTTAACGGCTCCATCGTGCCATTTTCTTTATGTCTTCACATGTATAACAATTACAAAATGATGATGGATATGACGTGATTAAGACCATAGTTATGTGATAAATTGTGGCGAGGCAGAAGTAAATCAAGTTGATTAGAGGTTTTTATGTGTTTGTTGATAAACTGCTCACTGTGGAGGCACAGGAGAAAATTTCTTTGGAATGAGGCAAACAAAAGGAGTAGGCTAGGCTAATAGCGGAATGCTGGAGGCTTAATGGGCGCTAACATGTCTGTGTTGCTTGCCTGGTGCTGACTACAGCACACAGACAGGAAGGTGGCTTATTTCTGTTGAGGGTCCAGCTGATGGGTGCAATTTAGGTCGTTAGGACTCTATGAGGGAATTGTCGACTCATAAAAAAACCCTCACAATTCGCGTTCAGCACACATGACAACAGCACTGGAATGCAATCAATACAATTTTGGAGCTAAATGACTTGACTGACAGGTGAAACACAAGGACAACATAACACACACACAAAGCGTGAGTAGGCCTACATATAAAATGTATACATATAATAGGTAGGCCTACATGTATAACTGTAACCATTTTTATGTGTACATAAAACCATGTATTGGAGAAAAATCAATCCAAAGCTATCATACTGTGGGTTAGGCCTACCTGTAGTTTCATATGGCTGAGCCTTCATTCGGATAGGGAACAGGTGGACAAACTTCACTCTTCTAAGCTTAGGAAGCAAAACAATTACATGCATTGGATATTGATTAAAATCATCAGTGAAATAGATTGAAGTATATTGATGAAAGGAAAATATCCACAGTCTTTCTTTCACACCATGACACTGTTAAATCTGATTATTTAGCCACTGGAACCTTGACATCCATATAGAAAAAAAGATTACGGTTAAGCATGACCATTCAATCAGACTGCATCAAAATCTCCCAATGATATCCGACACCCCCTTTTTCAGGGTAGCCATGACAGCGCCCTCCTGCTTTTGTGTACGTTAACCACATATGTATCAGCTCTCCTGTGTTAGGCGGTTTTTATGCTTTTTGCGTTATCCCCAACAGCACACAGCTACACTGTCAGACCTCACCTGCCAACCTGTCTGCTGCCCTTGAGCTATTCTATTAGTGCATGGAAAGCACCTTCCAGCCCCTGACAAGTGCTGCAGATCCACACTAAATCAAAACCCAGTGCCAGGCAGGCATGTAAGCCACCATGAAGGTCACAGCCATCAGGCGCATGCCGTCTCAATCCGAGGAGAGAGGAGACACCCGTGACGAACAGGGGATCTTCTCTCTCCGGGAGCGGTCTACCTGTCTCGCGCCTGACTGATAGGTCGTTAGAGCGATATGTGAAAATGTCTGACCAACGTTTTTTGGAGGAATAAAAAATACATGGAAATGCTAAAAGTGTCACAGGCTTTCTTATTGTTTCTCACTCACACACAGACACAAACGCACAAACACACAATTCCCTCACCTAAATTCAGTCAGCAGCCTTTCAACAAATACAAACGTCCACGCAACAACATATGATTGTGCTGAATGATTGGGATGAATCTCTCGCCATTTGTTTCATTGTAAAACATACTCTATTTCATTCTCCTTCGATGTTACTTTTTAAAATCAAGTCGAGAGTTGGATGAAATACATGTTATCTTTGTAGGCACTGCCACCTCCTGGCCGAAATGAAGCATAAGGGCCTACAAAAGATTCAACGATTGGGGCAACGTCCAGAAATGAATGGAAAGCGGAACTCGGGGCAAACGAAATGTAATGTATGACATCTGACTAAATTAGGTGATTAAATCAGGTAAATTAGGTAAATCAGGCTGTTTATATGATCTGCGAAACGAGGGAAGGGAGGGTGGATGTGATGTGGCTCATAGCATTGTGTTAGTGCCCCTCAATTCTAAGCACAGAGTTAGGCCTGCAGTTCCAGATGTGGTTACACTAGCCTACAGTTCCAGATGCAGTACAGGGTAAATCCTTGGAAAGTGGACATTTTTTTTCATAATGCCAATGATATGACCTGACATCTATGCAAAGTGAATGATAATATGTGATTTAAAGCTTTGCTTTAATCAGTATTAATGATAAAAAAATCTGAATTATAGCCAGCTTAGGCTATGCTTATTTATTGCTTATGCCCTCACATCCCTAATGTGGAAAACTGAAAATGATGACGTGATGTATTCACAAAACACATAAAAATGAGTTTGTGTCATTAACATAGAGAAATGTAGAGGAGCATATTAGGCCCAACCACCCTGCAATCATTTTTATATATTTAAACAGACATTTATTTTTTTCTTTTCACTTTGTAGCCTATATTGTATTGTGGTAAAGTCCTTTTTTTGAAGCTCTCAAAACTGCCTTCACAATGAAAAGATAATGTAGGCTATAGCGTTCTAGTGCCCTTGAATCAAATCAAGATCAACTGAATGGGTAGGAGCGAGTGCAGGGTCTACCTCAAGCTGTTTACCTCAGATGCATGTTCCCGTGTAGCCACATGAGGGTTTCAAATGTTGCTTCAAACACAGAATTTTGTGAATGTGTTGATGATCCTCCATTGCGTCTCAGCGGTGGCCTTGGCAAAGGAGAGGGGAAGGAAGAGAAGAAGCTGCCATAGCCATCACTTGTGGAGAATTCATTCAGACGTGTCTGCCACCAAATGCCATTGGAAATGTGATCATTTGGTGCCTAAAGCGTTGGACTGAGCTTAAACCCTTATATAACGGCAGCTTTGGCACTGTGCCCCGGAGGGACCATGAGTAATGCACGGTCTGCATTAGCACTGAGACACTGTTTGCTCTGCTGCGGTAAGGACAAAATGTGGAAAAAAACAGGCTTGATGGCAGAGGCACAAATTAGCTTAGGGCTTATTGTGAACTGTAGCAACCCTCCACAAGGCCTACTTCCTCTCTGCTCTGATCCTCCTAATGGCTATGTGCGACAGATTAGCAGGGGGCTTCAAACATTATCAATAGGTTTGGGCAGCATCTGGTAGCCTAAAGCATGTCACATAATATTTTAATATGATTATACTAAGACGTTTAAATCTGTGCTGCAGCGTTAAGAAAATGTAAATGGTTGAAATGAGAAGCTATAAATAGGCTTGTATGGGTATTTTCTGTCTTCATACAGCACATTTTCATACATCTTACCATTTCTTCCAGTAGGCCTTCAAAGTGGCCAAAATATGATAAAATCTCATGAATCTACACTTTTAAAATGGTCTCAGTCTCTGTTATTCAATTTCAACATGATGTTTGAATATATATTATGTTCACATTGTTTAGCCTACATTCAAATATTACATTCCTTTTAAAAATCCATAAACTTTTCAGGGTGAGAGTACTCAGATATGTTTTTTATCATATTAAACTGAGTATGCTTCCTAATCTGGAATACATATTTGTGCTACAACTGATCTGGTGCCACAGGAAAAAGTTTCCCCACTAGGGGCAGTAAAATATTTGGCAGAAATTGTGAATACAGCACCTTGCAAATGGAATGCAGCCAGAGGCTGTTAAGAGTATATAGTGATGTCCAGTTGAAACTTTTTGGTAGGCTTGATCTCAAACAGCTTAGATATACATGTACTTATCTTTTCTTTCTCAATTGCAGCAGTTTATTTGCTCCACCATCAGTCCAGTTTGCCCATATTTAGCGCTTATTCTATCAGCATACTTTTGAACTTCAGAAGAAAGTCGTTTGTGTTCTAAAGTGTAGCCGTTGTCGTAGTGTCTTCAAGCAAACACTGTCGTGTATTCATGGATTTATTTCGAGCGGATACCAACTTCTGTTCCACTTTAACCGCGGCTTTGCAGAGCTGAGTGGTTTCAGTACATTGTCAACAAGCCAGTCTATATAAGGGGCGTTCAAGCATCTCCAGTGTGACGGAGCCTGGATCAAAGGAGAGATCATGGCAGCGAAAATGTTTATAGTTACTCTGCTTTTCTATGCAGTGTTCAATGGACTGGACACTCATATGCAGGTAAAAGTATACACTATTATTGGATCATGACATCTTTTAGCCAAATCAGCTTTTCGCATAAATGTTTTCAGATGTTTAACGCTTATTTTATACCAGCAGAATGAAGTAACCTTTGACCAACTACTTTCCCGTACACTGGTGAATAAGAGAGAACCGTGGGATTTTGTTTACAGCAGACCCTTGCGTAAGTACCCTACTACAAAATGCATATGTATGCGCTTTTACTAATCGGATGAACTTGGTAATTGAGGAATAAATTGCGCGCGTTCAGTTCAGGCGGCTGCTGTCAGACTGATGTCCGATAACTGATGTAAACGTAGATAATTTAGAGGCAGTAACATCTTGATCTTATCCATTGATGTTGATACATACAGGGCATCGTTATTGGTAGCCTAATGCAAGCGCAAAGTTACCAGAAAACTATAGTATTTGTTGTGTGTATCAGTATCTGTTTGTGTCATAGTTCCCAACAACAATTTGTAGTGCGCTTTGCCAATTCACGGTCATTGCTTTATGACTGATGAATGGCAAGTCCCTTGGGACCCATGGTGAGAAATATGATCATATTAATGTGGTGTCAGTGGGTGAGACTCTTGACTCTCTTGATGAATCTCCACCTGAATCTGTGCAGGGTGTTTTGACATGGTGGCTACAGAGGGCCAGTTCACATTTAGCAGTGACCATGCTCAGCTTAATTGTGGAGTTTTCTTCATTGGTGAGCCCAATGAGGTCATCAGCATTGAACTCAGTGCGGTGGACGTCGACTGCAGTCAGGGAGATCTAATAAAGGTATGGTGATAATGTTAAACATTTTCCTCCCATATTATTTAATTATTTTATATATTTAGATGATTCTTAGATATTTAGGTAATGTTAGACAGAAGACATGGCCACAATTGACCAAATTATGTCTGTTATCTGGGATCATGATGTGCTTTTTATATGTCTCTAAGCCTATGCATTTCATATCACATGATAAAGCTGCCATTTAAAGGAGTTTAAAGGTTTGCGTAGGCTTTTGTGGAGTTGCAATGTATATCATGAAAGAGCTTCTGTGTATTTGTATGAAGTCAAACCACTTGAACTTCTTACAGATGTTTGATGGCTGGATCCTGAATGGAGACATTTTCCCAAGCTCTCTTGACCACTCTCTCCCTGTGAGCGAGCGCTATGTGGATTACTGCACGTCAGGCACAGCCAAAGGATTGTTCCAGTCTTCACAAAATGTAGCCATGATGCTTTTCCGAGTCCACACGGCGAGGAAAGGCTTCAGCGTGACACTGAAGAAACACATCAACCCGTTCCGTGAGTCTGCATGCGTTAGCGCCCCTCTCAGCAGGTGGCACTTTGACACGGGCAGGCAGGGAGAGTGACTGGAAACCTGAAAGCCTTTTTTATGAGCCTTGTGCCAAGCGCTGCCTGCGCCCTTCATTCTTGTTTTCGTATGCATGTGTGGTTCTCTCTGTCTGTCCGCAGCTTGCAACATCATTTCCCAAACTCCAGCAGGCAGTTTTACAATGGTCATCCCTCACCAGCGAAGAAACTGCAGCTTCTCCATCATATATCCTGTGGACATTGAGATCACCAAGCTCAGCCTGCACCAGTCGCAGTCAAATGATGTTGCCCTTGAGGTAAGCAGAGGATGAGACATCAGTGAGTGTACTGTAGTGATGAAGAGTCTTATTCGAACAGGACTTGCCTTCTGTGATATAGCAATGACTCACCTCACTGTAATGACCCTTCTCAGAGGCCTGGGTCTGACTGTGCTGATTCAGACGACTTTGTGGTCATCCTGGGAGGCAATGTGATTGACACGTCAAAGATGTTCCCTGTAACGGACATGTGTTTCTTTCTGGACAGCCAAAGTGAGTATGACATCATACTGTTCGGTGTTTGTGTTGACATTTGGCTGTGCCTGTTCCCACAACGCTAGGATGAGCCCAAATATAGAGAGAAAATATTGAGAAAATATTGAGAAAAAGAGTCCTTGAAGGAGAACTCTGACCTGCTTTAGACTAGTTGTCAGAGGGCGTCAAGTACTTTCGTTTGGTACAAAAATGAAGAAAATCCACTCAGAAGTGAGCAAGCTAGTAGTTGTAGGCTTATCAGTAGTAGTAGGCATATTCTGTACAGTCAAAATTAAGCCCAAAATTTCCCAGATCGCTACTGTAGGTTTTATAGTGCTTATATATAGTGCTATATTAGCAGGCTATATTAGTGCAATATTAGCTGGCTGGCTCGCTTATATCATAGCTTGCTTTAGTGCTGAATGAAAGTGTGTGTGGCCCTCTAAAAACAACGTCTAGGCTGAAATGTGCCGGAGCTCCCCTTTACAGTTGTGTGCATTAGCAGATTGTACAAGAAGAACATTGTAAGTATGGAAAGGAAGAAGTGACCCACTTCATGCATGCTTTACAAAACAAGTGGTTTTAATGAGTTAAGATTTCTGTGGTTTTAATGAGTTAAGATTTCTATGTATGAAAAACAAACTACAAACCCTTTGCCAGTGTGAAATCTTCTGGCAGTGGTTTGGTCTTCTTTTGTCATGGGTCACTGAGTTTCATCCACCAACATTCCTTCCCCTGCAGCTCAAATGAAGATTGGATGTGACAATACTGCTGTGCGAATGGTGACCAGCGGAAGATACATCAACAGCGTGTCCTTCCACTACAGGCTTCTGGAGCACAACGAGTTACTGAAAGTCAAAGAAAACACAGTTGAAGATTTCTGCTCCTTAAAATGAGTTGTGAGAAATGTTTTGGAATGAGTGGTGAGGACTTTAAATATATGCTTTTATTATGCATCATAAAATAAAAAATCACACATCTCTAAATGTCATTTGAGCTGATGTGCCTCAGGCTGTGTTATTTTTAAGCTTTTAGTGTGCATTTCTTTGAGAATTTATTCAGAACATCATCACTTTCACATGACAGCTCAAAATGCTGTTTAAAAACCTTTTAAAAACATTAGAATGGAGTCACATTGTTAAAATGCAAAATAGCAATGAATTCACTAAGTATTTACTAATAATTTAATCATCAAGTAAATCAAGCAGCCACAATACAATAGTGTCAATATACCTAATTTGCACTTTGCATTAAAGTGTACATCCTCAAGGGGAAAACTTAAAAACTGTAGCCTACTATTGTATACTTGCCGCTATCTGTTGGTTTAATAGTCTATTATACCTGTAATCTTTTGTATAATGTTTAAGTTCTCTTCAAGTTGAAGATTTGAAGAGACCTATTTTTCATACAACTGAAAGTGTACCTTAAAGTACATTTTAATAGCTCTTTGCCTGAATAGGAAAGGATCACTTAGTGGTAACTCTTGTCATCCTCTTGTATACTGATGGGAGGCTGCTTTCCATTTGGATCTTCTTAAGGCAAATTTATCTGGAGTGAATTCCGACATGTTTATTCAATTAGACGAGTGGACATGTGCGTTCTGTAAACGTTTACACATCATCCCTAATTGTGCATAGAGAGTGTGTTCGACAAGTAGCTTACACTGGAATATCAGGCTGAGATTGATGAGGCCAAAGCACACAGCGATGGCAACGGTCAGTGTAAACAGAGAAAAATAAACACTGTGTGACGCTGTCTGGCGAAGGAGCAACAGGTGATGCCGCTCCAGCTTGTACATGTTGATATTTAATCTTGGGACTGATGACACTGAAATGAAGAAATATTTTCTTATAACAATAAGTGCAAAACCATCACCTTCCTAAAATAATCAACTCATCAACCATCAAGTAATTTTTTGGCAAAAAAGTATATTTTTTTGTCCAAATGATCAAAAAAGTGTTTACATAAGGTCATTTGTTTAATTCCTTAAAAACAGAATTTCAGGAAGGTGATGAAAGTTAAGTATTTGTTTCATCTTTTATTCCAACAGTGTGGTGGGGGAGGTCACATGGCATCATGTGTTGAGATCACATACCCTCCAGTAACTGCCAATGCTTATGACTTTATACAGACATTTATATTAATGGAACATTAATTATCTCCCAAAACTTACTCAGTCTTTTACCTCTGAGTGACAGGGACAGAGTAATCTGTCTCGGAAGTCTTGATTTGTTCATCCTTCGAGCGCAGCCTGTTCACAGAATTATGGCTTTCTGAGCACGGTGATGGAAATATGTCCCAGCATGCACTTGGGGCAGAGGTCAGGAACAGTTTCCATCATGTGCCCCTGATGTGAGTTACATGTGAGTTCATTTATGAACTCAGGCAAGTGGGCATTTTTCTTGCCCCAGGTTGTCCCATCCCATCTCTCTCAGTGGGCCCTAACATATATCGGCCAGCAGGGGGAGTTCTCCACTTTGTGTGGCTCAGTCCAGACTAGAGGAAAGCTGGTTGAGATGTTTGTCCGTAGGGGGCAGTAAGTCGCTGAAGTGGCACAGAGCCAGCCGCCTTAATGACTTTGAACTCTGTCCTCAATAGTTGACCTCACGCTCATCCCTAAATTTGCCAGAGCTGTCAAGTTCCCTCAGTAACTGTATTTTTGTGTCACTCCATGACTCAGTTTTATAGCCCAAAATCACATAGTGATTTACTATTACAATAAGTATCTTTTAATGTGCGAAATATTTCACATGGGCTATTAAAGTGGGAGAGTGAGATAAATGTTAACTTAAATGTACATATTTTAGGGGTTTTATAGGGTTTGGTTTTAGGGGACAACTGCTGTAATGAGGCCATATCTTTAAAATTCAGAGACCTTAGTGGCCCAGCCATGGCGTCTGGGAGGTCATTTATTTCTATGGGCCTTAATAAACAGCTCATGGTGGTCTATAGGATGGGTCTGATTGTTATATCCCGTGTCCTCATGTTTCTGTTAATTGTAACATTATGTTGATTTTTTTCACATAATGACAGATGACATTTTGCCCTGATATCACATTGCCTTGATTGAGTGTGTTACTGGTGATTTAAGAGATTCAACTTGTGCCACATGTATGTTTTTATATGGCAAATTGTGTTTGTATGTGACAGAGAGAGAGAGAGAGAGAGAGAGAGAGGGAGAGAGAGAGAGAGAGAGAGGGGGAGAGAGAGAGAGAGAGAGAGAGAGAGAGAGAGAGAGAGAGAGAGAGAGAGAGAGAGCACCTCCTGCTAGCAACACAGGCCCGAATGACCCAGTCGTCCTCCACGTAGTGATCTTGTGAGTAAGCATTCCTCTGCCAATGCTCCCACAAGCCACACATGCTAACAAGAACAGAGGGCCTGGATGGCGTTCAGCTATCCGCTATAAATACAAACTCTGGATTGATTTCAAAAGTGCTACGTGTCCTCGGTCACTATGTGGATCACTGGAACTTATTCACACATACTGATCAGCCTCCCCCCCCCCTGTGGGCCTACCTGGTCATCCGCTATGGAGCCCTAATGGCATTATTAGATACACGTCATTAATCTGCTTTTGGAGTGGTAAATTAACCTCGGGAAGTCTATTAGCTTTCTAATGAAGGGACCAGGCTGAGACTGTGGAGGGAACTGGGGTCATGAAGGTGGGGCTCGGTACACTGGAGTAATTTCACCCTAATCAACAAACAGACGTACATGGTAACGAGAAGAGAACAGTGTATTGAAAGAATGGAGGCCTGTTAATTAAAGTTCCTCTATTTGAGCTTGAGAGTGCATGAACTTTGATGTTTAAATTAATTGCATGTTTTTGTAGGTATTTCTCACTATGTATTCATTGGATGTTTTATTACTCAAAAATGAAAAAAAAATTGGACATAACCAGAAGGAAGGGAAAAGACTCATGAAAAAATATTTGTTGCTTAGACTGAAAATAAATTAGCCTGACACAGCAAACTGTTTTCTTGACATACTGTAGGTCTTAATTTTTAGCTATAAAGGTTCCTAGCACTGGAGGGAACAGGGAAAAACACGTGGGTTATATTTTCATGAGGCCAAACATGCATCTTACATAATCTCCCTCTTAGATTCAGGGAGCATAACACTTCATGCATGAAAAATGAATGAATTAAGAGAAACGTTTCATTGCGACAGTTGTCGAAGCGTCATGGTCGGAGTTTCATTGGTAGATATTTTAAGCCCAGTCTCCTCTTCTGTGCCTTCCCATCTTTGCTGAAAGGGGTGACATTCCTTTTTTAGTGCAGTCTGGCCGCAGGCTAATGAGATTACTTTACTATTGGCTGTCGTAGTAACTCCACAAGTGCCAAAACAGATCACGGTGGTCTGATGGCCTGACCAATAGGCTAGGGCTAGTTGGAAAGCTCATTGACTACTATGACTTCGGTCGCTTCCACAAGGTCAAGGAGTTTATCCTACCTGAGCGCCCAACAAACGTGTCATCAGTAAGAGGTAACTTGACACTGCACACATTCCCATAATACATAACTCTTGATT
>JASCIP010000302.1:9154302-9165700 GCA_034783695.1 Sardinella gibbosa
CAAATCTTTGGTTTGGACTGGCCTTTAGAACGCTTCCACCTCGTTAACAATTAACCGATTACTACTCGTTAATTCTCCCGGTGATCGAGGAAGAAAATTTCACCGAATGCCCATCCCTAGTCTACACTACCCACCCTCTGGCTTTTTTATAGTTTAGAGACAACCACTCAGAATACACATTATGCTACATTCAAACAGAGACATATCTCAGAGAAATGTCTCAGGCAAACATGCCGTGCTAACAGAAATCAAGCGTTTGATCCCATGCAATCTGCTGTCTTTAGTTACATAAAGCCAGGAGCAAGGCAGAAATACTTCAGGGCCGAATTAAGCCACACAGGAATCCTATCTGTACCAAATGACATTGTAATTCCCTCCTAAGCTCAAGTCTTTTCTCTGCTTACAACAAACCCCTATGCCATGGCAAAAAGCGAGATCCATGTAATATGTTTCATCCCTTAATTCTGACAAAGATCAGTTCAAAGCCATATATCCACACCTACAAATCGAACTACACCCCCTAATACACAAGCATACACAAACAAGCATCCTTTTTACTGAATTCATCTATTACACAAACAAGCAGCCTTTTTACTGAATTGATCTCAGTTATAAAGGAATTATTCAGGATCATCAAAGAGTGACAAATAAAGGCAGTGAAGGAAAGGTTTCCCACATCATCTGAGATGTCGGAGATTATATTTCCAAAGTCAAAGGGACAAAGAAATCCAAAAATTCAGCTTCTCCTTCCAAACAAAACTCCATCACAAAGGCATCTGAAAGACTCCATATTCTTTTGGGTTGTTATTTCTCTTCCTCCTGCCCACCCTTCCTCCCTTTCTCTCTCCTCTCTGAGAAGGCATTTCTGGGCCACAAAGCCCAATTCTCAGATTATTCTCATCGATCCTACGGCTAAATCACATGCAAGAGGCAGAGGGCACAGGACCTGAATTGATTGATGCATGCAAGGTCACATCAGCAAGCATGTACTAAGGAGCTCGAGACGTGCCTTTCCTTAAACAAAGCTGCAACACCCTTCAACACCCTTCAACTAACAGTGAACCAAGTCTTTTTCAATCTGTTCAACACGTTTGACTCTCTGCATTTAGTAAGGAACCCTTCACTTGCACATTTAGCCAACGTTTAGAAGAGCCCCATGTGCTCATATGAATTCAAATTTGGCCGGATTAACAGGGTCAGTTAAAAGGAAAAGTAATTTTGGTACATGTCCCCTGTCCTGCTGCTTACTGTATTTGCATTCACTTCCCACCATTGCAAAATATAAACAGCCAGCGTTCAAGGCATTGAGCGGTGCATACATTAACATCGTTAAGTTACAGAAGGCAAAGACCTTCAAACAATGTCAATGGTTTCTAACAGTGGCACCACCAGTATGTGCAATTACAGTCAACAGCCATTTATCTCCATTGTCCATGGGATATATAATTCAGTGGCGCCTCCACAGCAGACAACCCAATATTGGGGCTGAAAGATGACAGAGTTCCCTTTAAGAGCTGTTCACTGCTTAATCCCCGACTCAAACTGATGACACTTCATTCCAGGGGGCATAAATTACATACATACACACACGGCCGCATAAAGAGCTCCATTATGGAGCCAATGATTACGGCTGTCCTTGTCCCCTCGCTTACTATAAAATAAATACTATACCATGACTTGCCTTTTTGGGACGCAACAAATTTTAGAAGCAACTTGCAAAGATAGCGACTTTTTTTTTGTTTTAAACCAAATTATTATCTCACTATACTGTATATTTATAACAGCAAAGGACATAAAATAAAAAAAGTGACAACTAAAAAAAAATACAACCATAACCATAACCATATATTTCGTTTCCCATCTGCAGAAACATTCACACGTATACCTGTGTGGTTGTTTTTGAAATATAAATGAATGAGATCATGTTACAAACTACATCAGGCCACAATAACAATACAAACCAAAGGGACCTGCTGCTGAACCCGACAGCACAGTGAGATTGTTTTATCAGGGGCAACGAAGCATCTTTATCCTCATTACTAATCACAATCTATTGTTAGACAACCTGCTTTGGGCATTAATGATGATGATGAGGAGGAGGAGGAGGAGGAGGAGGAGAGTGGGTGGGTGTAACAGGCTAGCTTATCGTCTGGAGACAATCTATTCTGCTGAACCCTCTCATTATGTCTTGGGGCATCCGTCAGCAAAGCCAAAAGGTGGACGCTGACCCTGTTAAAATATTGTGGAAGCACAACAGTACTCGTCTCCATCCTCATACAGTATTTACATAACAACCAACACTGAGAGGTTCAGTTAAGCTGAAAACGAAATGGGTCAGTGTGATGGCCATGCCAAAATATGACTGAGCTCTTAATTAAGCAGTTTAACAAAATCACTTGGAGGCATGCCACGCCATTTCAAAACAACAATTTATTTATGCCTAATGCCATCATGGCAAAAGTGACTGACTGTGATCTGACCTGGCTCCATAATATCTGGGAATTAAGAACAGGGACACTTGCTGTGTAATGAGTGCTTCCAGGCACGCTCCTCCAATTTGGCCGCAAAAGAAACCATTTCAACAGAAAACAGAGAACAATGTTCAAATCAGTCAAATTGCTAAGTGCTAAATATTATCTGTAATGCAAATGCAGAGCTTTTGGGGGGTGCTTTGGTCATTTGAATTAGCCACCAGTGCATGATTACAAGGACTTGGTGAGATGGACGTAAACTGGGCAAAGTGCTGCCAAATCAGCATGATGAACCAGTTAGCCTGGAGGGGACTTGAAGCTTTGATTAAGTATCCACTTGGGCTGGCGGAATTGCTGCTACATTCAGACAAACTGCATGCATTTAGGTGAGCAGCACATGTGTAAATGACAATTCGCCATTTGACCGCATGGCACAAATTACTCTGTGTAGTTCCATGGATCAATAATGAAAACAATTTGATTTTTTTTTTTTTTTTGCTTCATTCCATGGTCTTGTTCCAAAAGTAGCAACCCCCACCCTCTGCCCCTGTATTGCCCTCGCCTAGTTCTTCAATATCTATCTCTTTTCGTAAATGACTACATTAATAAATCAGTGGGCCGGCTCCTTTTGTCATGTGGGACATGTCTCTGAGCCATCAATACTTAGACCAGAGAGGGTTTTAATCAACCGCACCTAACAATTTATTCCTGGTGGCCCCAACAGGTTTGTCACTTTGTCAGATGCAAGCTGATACTGTATTGCATAGAAGCACATGTGTGTGTGTGTGTGTGTGTGTGTGTGTGTGTACAGTATGTGTGCATGTTAGTAAACGTGTGTTGTTGTGGTCACATGGCCAAGTGTGGTGGCATTCATTCATCTCCTCTGCAAGACAGTCCTGTAGAGCAGCCTGTACAGTAAGAGAGGTGTAACGTCAAACCTGTGCGATTGCACAATGCATCACTATTAGCTTGCAACATCGTGGACAAGACACCTGCTCTGCCTCTTTCTCCTTTCTGTTTGGGCTCTCAACCACTGCTGTTAACTACACATAGAACACACACACACACTCACACACACAATTAATGCAGTCAGGGCTCATACCTTTAAGCATTTTAGCTGATGCTTTTATCCAAAGCATGGATAACTGATCATGGGAAACTAATCTCTTGTAGGGCTACACACATAGGCCTTATGGCAAATATCACTGCAGTGAGGATATGATACCCTGCTTAGTATTATCTTTACCTTCGATGCTCAGTAGTAGTAATACTATTTGGCTCCAGTGAGTCACTCCCTGTGCTTATCATCAGTGCGGTCTGTGAACTTATGAGGCACGTTCTGCCCAGTCTTTTCTGTTTGCTGATGCAAAGTTCTACACACATGCCATGACTGTGACAGTGGTTTTACAAATCAAAGAGATGAGCACAGAGTGTGAGCATGCTTGAAAAAATAAAACAGAAGTTGCATTGTTGACCTCATGGACACCTCTTCTTGTGCCTAGTGGAAAAACCTCTCTCTCTCTCTCTCTCTCTGTACTGTAGGTGTATGTGAGTGTGTGTGTGTGTGTGTGTGTCCGTCCTGTGGTGAGTCAAGTGAAGTCACACTGTCCCATTCAGACTGAGGTATGCACAGCACAGCACAGCACAACACAACACAGCACAGCACAACAGAGCACAGCACAGCCTCGTCTGCAATCTTATTACTCCGTGGCCTTGAGGTCCAGCGGAAGTGAATACAAACGTTTTCATTACACAGGGCAGGCCTCACCTTCAGCTTTCATAAACCAAGGCTGCCTGAGGCTCACCTCTGACACTGGGCTTATTTAGAGGGAATCAGCGGAACCACCTCAGGGTGAAAGAGCACATTAGGCATGGGCTCCTCCATCGCTGTGCCTTGCTTGTGGCCTGGATTATTATTGGCGCTCATGGAAGTCTATGTGGCTATGCTTCCAACTTATCTGTTTATTTGTTTGTTTGTTTATTTGTTGGTTAGCTTTTGGCCAAAAATCATTATGTCATAAGCCCTGCATCAGCAGCCTGAGTTTATGTCAAAACGAAGACAAGGCAATGTCATTCATATCATGTCAATCTAAAAAACTGTCGAGTTGTTTTTTCCAGTTTTTTTTTTTTATTTTATTTTAATTCTTGTTGAGTAAGGTATGCAGTGCAAAGGCTATTCTGGACTATTGGGTAGGTTACAGTGTTTAACTGGAAAAAAAACGAGTACGTATCTAGGCAGTCTGTATCTAAGCAGTCGTATCTAGGCAGCTGCTATGATATTTTAAATAGATTACAGTCAGTTAGGTATGTTGAGCAGCATCAGTAGACATAGTGTGCTAAAAATAGTTTCTAAGTTAAATGGCAAAGAATCTACATCTACAAAGCATTTCTTCTCCTCTTGAACTTGAACAATGATGTGTTTAACAATGTAGCATAGACAAATGATGTGTGTTAAGGATTTAAGCACAAACTCGGAGATATGATTCAAATGTTTCACCACTGCACAGTCAACTCCTACGGGAAATTTAGGCAACATATCTCTCTGAACCAAATCTGTATATTTTCTCATTTTCTAAGTAGTTTCAATATATGAGGTGATGACGGGGGAAAATAGGCATTTGAGAGAAGAGAGGATGTGATCTCCATGTTAAGTGTGGAGAAATCTAATTTTGCAGGGTGGCAGTAAGGTTCAGCGATGGCAAGAGGCCAATAGAAAATGGAGACAAATTACTGGATTTGTCAGAAATTGGAAGGATTAATTTCTCATCTTTGACAGTGACTCTGCCTTTGGTTGGCTGTGTGCTGACTTCCACAGGGGGAAAAACCTAATGTTAGGGAAGAAGACCTCATTTCCCCCTTTTGACATAGCTGTGCTTTGCTTGTTTGCTTTCATCAGAGAACCTGATCAATATGTTGACAGTAAACAAGTATTTTGTGAACAACCTTGGGTAGAGCCATAACCTAACCTCCACACACACACACACAGTCACAAGCTGGTAATTTTTCACTTAGGCCCACTACTGAGAGGTGAGTCCATCCATTCCTCTTGCATTCGACAACCAGGCCAATTCTGCAATAGAAGCTGTATCCATATCAACCTTGCATGAGGCATTCTATCACCATCATTCATGGACAGGCTGCTGGACCTGGACACTGTAGCCACAGGGTTTGCTACTGCGCAGATGAGACTATGGGTGGACCCTGTATTCCCCAGGCACAGTCACAAAGTGTTTGCTGACTGAGAGGGCATGGGAATGAAGAAAGTTCAGGGCCACTCCCTCCTACTTCAGCTTAGGCTATATCTGACCCATGAAGAGCACGCCTCTCCCTACTTTTGTTTTTCGTTTGTAGTTACGAAAGTTACAAACATTTCTGACAGAAAGCAATGACATTAACACCGACAGCAGGGGTAGGCTAACGTTATCGAGCGGCCTCTCTCCCCAAAAGGTGAATGTCTCACAACAAGGAAGTGAAAATACGGTCCCTTTTTTAGTTAAAGTTGGACGTTTTAAGTTGACTTGTAAAAAAAAATAACTTGACTTACCTCTTATGTTATGACTCCTCTTTTCTTCAAATCAAGTAGCTCGGTGTTAACACGAGTGCAGGCATGATTTCAGGAGGTTTTCATAATGCTACACCTTTCGAAAACACCGACAGGTGTGTAAATGGGAGTGTCCTGTCATCCTCGCGAGTCTGTAACATAATCTTCAATGTCCTTATATGGACCGAGAGGCAAGAACAAAATAACTTGTCCTTGTGTTAACCAGTGTGTAAAAACAGACTATTCACACGCTGGGATGTATCATTACCCTCCATCGACACTAAGATGCGCTTGCTGTTGATTTTTTTTTTTTTTTTTTTTTTTGGATTATTTAATTATTAGACTGAGCTATTCTTTTATTCCATCAGCTCAAATAACGGCCCATCGTGACGCGGTTTATTCAGAGGGCCAGCTTCATTGAGCGCTTTGAGAGATCTGAGCGTCATATCTACATCGGTTGTCAATGATGATGCTATGTTCCCATGGAAACTTTCAGAAGCTATTTCTGTCCCACTGTGTCAAGTGTTGCCAGAGAAATTTGCATGTTTTTTTTTCCTGCCTGCTGAAAAATACAGCAATTATACATCATTGTGAGTGGCCCCACTAATGAGGCACATCATTTGTCTGTAATGCAAAATTAGAGCAAATTTGATGGGTATGCTGGAGACTGAGATAGTATCACCCACAAGAAATATTACATTTTGTGGTGGTCTCATTAGATAATCAACATGATAAATGTAGATAGACAATATGATTTTATGCATCTGTTTGTTGCCTGTAACCTTTGCATCATATTTACACAGAAGCTGGATTAATGGATTGTTTCATGGACTGCTCAAAAGAAATCTAATATGATGGAACTGTAAGCATATTAAGACAGAGGAAGTCCTAACAAACATGCAGGAAAACACATGGTCCACAAAAATCTGGATGGACCAGTTCCACATATCAGATTTCAGTTAGTTTAGATTGATGGGGTTTACGTCTGAAAACTTGATTTATGTGTCCTGGTAACCAGATTGGACATCCTGACAGATTGCGGTTGAAACAAAGCCACCATAACGTAAGTGTACATACACATATAGTATTTTTTATTCACATTCATAGAATCTCCAATAACGCATTCATCAAGTTACAAAACAGCTTTTCTTATCCTGAGAAAGTAAGGTATATACTGTAGTGACTACACTGGCTGGTGGTTCTTGGTGTTATAGACTGTATTTTGGTAGACAGCTTAAGATACCGATGAACTCAGAGACTTATAGTGTGCAGTCGACCACACAAGCTGTAATTCAACTCATCATTTGCTCCAGAATAGCCTACTAAGGGTCCGAAGTGATTATTTGTAATACAACTTGTAAGATACTTAAAGGAGAAGTTCGGTGTGAATCAATCCAAAGCCCTGTTGTTTAAGGTCACTGAATGCTGTCTATTGCAAAAAGAACAAAAACATTTGATGCAACATAGGCCGAATACTAAACCAGCAACTTACACTGAGTAAATGGGGCATAGCGTCTTACTTTCAGTTTCATTTCGCTATGCCCCATTCACTTAACAATAGCTAATGGTTTGTTACTCGGTCTAGGTTGCATCAAATGCTTTGGTTCTTTTTTCTATAGACAGCATTCAGTCACCTCTAACAAGAGGGCTATGGATTGATTCACACTAAACTTCTCCTTTTAACGAACAGAAGTGTATGTACAGTAGCCTATATGCAGAAACTAAAACCTAATGGAAAATATGAAAGCTGACATAGAAGGGGGCTTACAGAAGAGGTGTGTCAAAACCATCTGCCTCACGTTACCCACCAGTCCTCTATATAAAACAAGTTGTGCTTTAAATGATTTAGAAAGGGGGGGAGAGCGATCAATGACAATAGGTCTTAAGGTACACTAGGTAAGAAATGTAGGTTAATTTACCAGCTCCACACTTTTACAGTTAAAGGAATTATCCGGAGTGAATCAACACGTGGCCCTGTTGTTTCACGTTGCTAAGTGCTATCGATAGGTATGTGAGAACGACAGGTTTTCATGCACGGTAGACCAAACATCAAAACGCCAGCGCTAACTGATGAGGGCATGTCAGTTTCGTTTTGATATGCCACTAACTGTTAGCATTAGCAGCCAGTTCGCGAATTTGGCAGCCTCAGACAACAGGGCTACGGGTTGATTCACTCCAGATAAACCCTTTAAATGACTCATTCTTGGTTTAATACGGGCTCTATCAGCTCCCTTCACAATCTTTGTGTACAGCACTGTAGGTTTACTGGCTGTGCTTGCAAGGTAACTCACACATGAACCTTATGAATTACGGTTCCTTTCCTCATCAGTCAACATTACTCGTTGACTAATGTTAAAATTTTCATTGTGGGTTCCTATTCAATGGTTCGCAAACAAATCCACATGTATTGTGGAGAATTTAGGACCTTGATGTGGTTACACAGCAAAAAATGGCAACTGTAGGGGGAGCTCTGTCCTAGACTTGCCCAGTGTAGCTTCTTTTAAAGTCTTACAGTGACAGTCATACCCATTCACCAAGAACTGCACTTGCAAAGTGCTGCAGGCAGCTTTTTTTTACCAAGTGTTAGATGTAAGATGAAAGACCCCAACAGAACTAGAAAACACTGCAAGACTTTGCACTTTGGCAAGATGCCCATTCAATTAAAAAAAATGTTATTGTTGTATATATATATATATATATATATCTGTGGAAATGCAAAAGTACTGTGGATCTGGGGTGGGGGGGGGGTCTCTTGACTCATACTTTTTCAATTTATGCACATGAAGACACATACGTACACTGTTGCAGTAAACAGACTTAGGATGCTGAGAAAGTTCAGTATCAGAATAGGACATACCTGCAAGTTCACATGAAATTAGTTTGATACATCTGGCATGTACTGTACTTCAAGTAACTGCATTCAAGGCATCGTCCATTCTGAGAGGAATTCTACTGTAATTTCACATGGACTTGCTAAAGAGTGAAAATCTGTGGATTTACTGCTTGACACTTGAGCTGTGATGAATAAATACCCAGTTTGTACAGTGAACGGTTACTTGTGCAGCTAAAGCATGGACATGTGGACTAAGCCCTCAGGTCAGGAATGTGTCAGGTGGGACAGGTCCATTTTAGACTTGAAGATAATCGAGAACTCCTTTGAGAGAATCTCGTGTAGTGCCACTCCATCATGCGAGTAGATCCAACGCTCACCAGTCCAATCATAACGTTTAGGTCCACTGCATGGAATAAGGAAATCAAAATGAATATATTTTAGGCAAACAGCTGGCAAAATGATCTTACCACAGGCAAAAATCACATTAGCAATAAAGTCATAAGTGATAAGCAAAAAAAAAGGTCACTAAGAAAACTTCACAGTACCTTGTGGGAGATGAAAGCCAAATCTGTCGATTAGGAGTCTGTTTGTTGATGACATACGTTCCGTGATCACCTCCTACTTTGATAGTCAGCACACCGCTCTGGCCAGAGACAAGGACAATACCGTCAGTCAGTCAGTCAGTAAGGAGGACTCAGTGCACCCCAAGGCATGCGTGGGCCCCGGCCAGAAGCCCCAGTCAAGTGTAAACACTCAGTTGTGATATGTGGCTGAAACAATAACAACAACAACAACAACAACACACTAGAAAAACCCTCCCCCTCTCCATGCCCCACTGCACAGGTTTTAGTTGCCTTGTGGCATTTAGAAATATGCTGAGTGTGCCCCTCATGCAGAGGGTTTTTCAATCACCAACTCTTTAGCTGAGTGCTCGGACACAAACTTCCCTGAACAATAAATTAGCCCACTTTATAAAGAACTGACCCTGGAAGGCAATGCTGATTAAATAACTTTTCCATCGTTTCTTTAATTATAGTTATTACTCTACAGACTTGAATGCTCCTGCTCTCCCCCTTGTGGCTCTGTGAGATAACGTCCTTCAATTAGAAGTTTGTAGAGGCTGTTGATGTCTATTGGTTTCATGTTATGAGGGATTAAAAGATGTTTTAAGAGATTAGCTCTGCTAGATAAGAGCTGTGAAGTTGTTACAGGGCATTTAGGAAGCACTTGATCCCAAACACAAACTTTGGGATCAGGACACTTCTGCGGAACTCCTTCAAAGACCAAGTCCCATAAGGCACAAGTTAAGCTACATTTTGCCCTCTACTGAATCTCTGAACCGTACAGCAGTTAAGGAACAGTCCAGAACAGTCTTCAAAATCATACTAAGCTTACGATATTTCATGGTCAACTTTCTTTATACTTTCCCTTAGGAAAATAATAAAGATATCACACTTTGAATGCTTGAGTAGACGTAGCTAAGAGAAAAAACAAAAAGCAACTATTAAACTCTTTCTTTCTTGTCTACCACAAAGCTCAATGTCTTGCATAACAAATACTAAATATACTGACAGACCTATAAAATACAATAGTATTATGTCTATGAATATACTGACCACAAGGTTCCTATTGGTAATTGCTGGTGTGACAGACCTGATCTATGATCAGACTCTGTCAGCTTCAATCGAAACCCTAGGTGTATAATGCCAATGGGTCTGTGAGTTTGAACCACACTGCTAATATGGCTACTCACAATCATTTTCTACCTCACTAGACACAAAAACAGCTTTTTTAAAAGAAGAAAAAAAAATCCAATCAACAACCACTGAGGAAACGGCTATTGTACAGTACATGTGCTCCCGGCAATGATGCAGGGCCAATAAAAAGTTACAGCCGCACATTAACGCTTCGCAATTCATCCACGAGGAAAAGCGTACAGGAAGGGTGGGTGGGCACTGGGCAGGGCAAATTAAGGCGTTAGTTGGGAGCCGTGTGTGCGTGTGTGTGTGTGTGTGTGTGTGTGCGGGCCGGGCCCTCTGATAGTGGGGGCCGCGTGTGTTGTTTATGGTCCAAAGTGTGGCTGGTGGCAGATGAGAAGAGAGTGAGCTGCCAGGCGGGGAACATGGGCCGATCCGTCAGCGGGGATCTCAGACAGCAGCTGTCCCGCCCGTGATTTAAAAAGTCACGGCTTTATTAATCATCCCTTCACCGAGCACAGAGACCAGGGGCGGTGAAGATGGAAGGGCCGGAGTGAGAGAGCAAAGGAAAGAAGAAAAGAAGAGAGGGAGGGGGAGGACAGGAGGAGGAGGAGGAGGAGGAGGAGGAGGACAAGCAAGAGAGTGGACAAGCAGACATAAAGACGAAGAACAAGGGCAGAGAGGGGAAGATGGCCAAGAACAAGACCAGTAAAAGGAAACTAGCCAAGAACAAAAGACAGACAGGGAGAGATACACCCATAGACAGACAGAGAGAAGGAAGAAGGAGGAAGTGGGGAGAGAAAGAGAAAGAAAGAGAGAGAGAGAGAGAGAGAGAGAGAGAGAGAGAGAGAGAGAG
>JASCIP010000302.1:10155269-10166236 GCA_034783695.1 Sardinella gibbosa
TAATACTGGGCATTTTGCAGGGTGCTGGCACGGATGAGGCCACACTGAACAGGATAATGGTCAGTCGCTCTGAAATCGACATGCTTGATATCAGGGCACAGTACAAAAAGCTGTGTGAGGAGTCCCTTCACTCTGCCATTGAGGTCAGTGTGTGAAGAGTTTGACTGCTGACTAACCAAATATCTGCTAATCTTATCTTATTCTTCACAATGCATACAAATAGTAGGCCATGAATCACTGCCTATCAAAAGTGTTTGTGGTGTATAGTGTTTGCACAAAACATATGTGTTGTAGCAGTGATTCATCTGTCTACTGTATAAACTGAGGGTGTTGAGGCACTAACAACTAGCACAGAATGAAAAGGAACACAATCTGAACTGCCTTGTCAGTGTGACTGTTGGGTGGCTTTCTCTCTTATTTGATCTCAGTCGGATGTCTCAGGCAGCTACGGGGACTGTTTGAAGATGATTTGTGGAGGGGAAGACTGACAAAAGTCTGTCAAGGAGCAGTAAACAATTCTCACTTTTTTATTGTCTCTAATGCTTATGTTTATCTATAACCTTTAATCTTGGCAACTCCTGAGGCCTATACTGTACACTATGTGAGCTGTATGCCAACTGTATGACTGTATCATGCGCAGTATTAGATTCAAGAGCGGCCAAGATTGTGATTTCTCATTACATTGCTTACTTCTTTCTACTGATTAAAGGAGTTATCCAGAGTGAATCAAACCGAAGCCCTTTTGTCTGAGGCTGCTGAGTGCTGTTGATAGGTATCAGAACGACAACAGTACGTTGTCAAATTTGGTCTACGTTGTCAAATTTGTACCAACTGCTGTCGTTCTGATATCTATCGATATCCGCAGACAACAGGGCTACGGTTTGATTCACTCCGGATAACTCCTTTGAGTTGTTTCATAATGGCATTTTTCATAAAAATTCCTTTGATCTCGGAAATAGCGTTGCTCATGCTTTAATCTTCTGTTTCCAGTCGGAAACCCATGGGAAATACAGGAAAACGCTGCTGAATGTCTGTGGAGGAGATGACCTTTAGGAAAATGCAGACTTTCATTATTGCTTTGCTTTCCACCTCAAAATGTGAAGTGGCCATTGAGTTAATTAAGACTTCAGAATTTGTTAGAGAAGAATTGTATGATCGACATGTGTGTCATTATTGATATGTGTTTAAAGATCTAGGCTACTGGTGGAAATCCAACATTGTGCATCTCAAACATCAGACTAAGCTGTATCTTAATCAATAATTTTGTCTATATCCTATTTATTAAAGATGTATAGGCTTCTAAACACTTCCTTGTCATTCATGTCATTGGATAGGTCATCATGTAGGCTATTACATTACAAATGTGTGGGGATATAATAGAAGCTTTATTTCAAAGCCATAGTAATATCTGTGGCAAGTTCATTTTTACCAAGAAAGGCTATAATGGGGACAAATTAGGTCTATGTCTAGCCTGCCGCTGTAAGGGCCCACTAGACATTATTTGACTAGAATGCTGTTTATTCTGAACCTTTGAGAGTTTTGAAATGTTGATTTGATGCATTGAAAGAAGTCCACAGCATTGATTTAGCTACAGCTTGAAGTGGTTATCACTGCGTTTGCAAACTCATAACCCATAACCACTGATCCCCTCTGATGATTCAAGTCGTTTTTGTAAGATACACGAGAAACGTCATCACGCCAGTAGTCTGTTGACGTGGCGTCTAAACAAACGCACCGTGTACAAGCCAGGCTACAAGCGAGAAGAGAAAAGTGGTTGTGGCATATACTGTCTGTGGAAGAATGGCGTAGATCGAGTGATCCGTTCATGCTTTCTGGTAAGATTAGCTATTTAACAACCCGAATTGTTGGCCTTACGTGGCACATACGTTGTAATATCAACGAGTTTGACGCTGTGTTATTCTAACACCGTTATACTGATACAGCCAATGCCTGTTAACGCTAGCTATCATAGCTAGCCAGAGACACTGCTAGCACAGCATAGCATTATGATGAGAAAGCACCGTAGATTTGGTAGAAAGCACGACGTCCGCTAACGTTAACCTAGCTTCACGGTACCGAGGTGTAACTTGTTACGTTATAGCTTAGTCTTTGAGATGCCAATTTGAAGGCCTTCCTTCTTGTAGGGATAGAAACCCATACAACGCGTACAAATCAGGTTGTCAAACATGATACTGGTATGAGATTAAGATAACCAACATTAGCTATCTGCTAACAAATAGTTAACCGTATGGAGAAGATCTATGAAGTCATATCTCTGAGGTAACCTTTAAACTCGGAGCGAACCCTCTTAGCAGCTAAGATCAAATTTTAACAATTTACCATTTAGCTAAGCAACGTTAAGGCCTTTAGCTTGTGCATGAAGTATCAAACTCTTGATTAGCAAACGTTAGCTATAGATCGCTAGCCTGTAATTCCAACTTTCACTTCCAGTAGCTAACATTAATGGTTACAGTAAGTGTTATCCTAATTCAGACCAAACTTTGGTTTTATATTATTTTACGTAATCATTACATTGCTTGGATGTTGCTGTAAAATGAGGCAACGTAGTTTCTTAGAAGGCAACCAGGTAAAGTTAGAATCTCGAGATATTTTTAGCTGATTTTAAAAAGTATCAACACCTTTCGCACTGCGGTAGTTTAAAGTCTGCGGGTTAACTTTATCCCTTGTAAGTAAAGCTGGAATGATTATGTAACGAAAGGTCCTTTACTCTGTCAGTAGAGTGTAATCTGTGCAAATAGTGGGGAACGGGTTTGAAAGATAATCTTACAGGAGAAAATGCATGGCTAAATTGTTAAGTATCCCTCTTGATGTGTTCCAACTGCCATTTTTTTTCTTCTTCTCTCCTTTTTATGTTTAACATCGTAGATTATTTGACTTTGAAAGTAATTTCACAGGCCAGTAATGTTTACAAATATTAAGGAAACCTGTCAAATTAGAAATCATCAAGGGCAACAAGCCACAGTGTTCTTTAAAAGCCATCTCTTAAAAGCCAACTCTTAAATTAACCTTGCCCCAGGTGACGTTTTTGGAAGTGTGCGTGCACTGTGGTTGTACACCATGTAATCTCACCACTTATGTAGGTGCTCTTTGTGGGACTCATTATAAAGTTAAAGAATTAAGTTCATTTTCAAAATCTGTCATGGTCACTGTTATACCACTAGTTTGTGTAGCATAGGCCTGTGTTAGAATTGACCATTCTGCCCATGCTGATATGTCCATGCTTTTAAAGAAACAAGGTTATCATCTTCACAAAAAACTCTTTTTTTCCCACTTTGCTTTCCCAAGAGTGAAAAATGACTGGGAGAAACCAGCACAATGGTTTCCAGTCAGCCACATCTGTGCAGCCCACCTTCGGAGGGCATGCATACGTCTTTGGGAATGGTTCGGAGACCGAGTGCTCGGAGGAAGACGGGGAGAGCTACGAGCTGCGCTCTAGGGCGCGGGACCGGATGCGTCGGAGCACCTCGAGAGACCGACTTGATGACATAGTCTACCTGGTCAAGGATATTAAAGATGGAGACACACTCAACAGCATCTCACTCCAGTATTTTTGCTCGGTGAGTGTGTTTGTCGATGAGGCATGCAGAATGATCCTGCAAGATTCACTAATAGTGCTCTAAATCAGTTGGGTCATTTTGTAAAGTGTAAAACCTAAGACAGAGTTGCCCAAAGATAAACTGCTGATAAGAAAAGTGCAAAGAACTGGTATCAGAGCTTATTTCAGCTGCAGCTGTCAAAGTTCATGTTCCTCTCTGAAGAACCACTCTTGGGCTGCCACGCGTGATGCCATTTCGACCTTCCCAGGGATCACTTGTGTGTTTATCTTGACTATGCTTACTCAGTGTTTGCTTAAGCTGACCCAGCTCACATCTGGAGCACGTTTTAAAGTTCCCAAATGGCAACGTCTCTGAGACATTTACTAACTATTCATACAACGCCAATACATATCAGTTATTGTGACTTTATTATATATTTGGCCAAATGGCAACGTCTCTGAGACATTCACTAACTATTAATACAACGCCAATACATATCAGTTGTTGTGACTTTATTATATATATTTTTTATCGGTATACCAAACACACTAATTCACCCACTCATCATAGCTGCTGCCTCTGGAACGAGTCTCATTCGTCTCTTCTGTTGCCCAGAGGATGCAAGTCCAAACTGTATCTCTTACTGTAGGTCAAATCTCAGATGAACTTGGGCCCAAATAAGACTGTTAAACTTCTGATCATGCCTATGTACACTTAATGTTTTCAATGTCTGGGGATACAGCACCACACCACACCAAGCCAACACACAATAAATATTGAAATGACTCTCATAGTCCCATAGTGTAATGTTATGTCATACATTTCCTTTCAGGTGGCAGACATCAAAAGGGCCAACAATCTTCTTACAGAGCAGGACTTTTTTGCGCTGCGGTCTATCAAGATCCCTGTGAAGAAGTTCAGTCTTCTGACGGAGACTCACAACACCACTCCTCATAAGTCCAGCTCCCCAGGAACGACCCGTCGCCTCACCGAGTTTGCTGCAGCTGTCGGCGAGGCAGCGGCCGACTCGGCATCGTCATCCTCCTCGGACAGCGTGGGAAGCTTCCTCCAGGAAAAGGACAAGGACATCGAGCTGCTGGTCAAGTCCACCGGCTCCTCCAGAAACAGCCTGAACGAGGTGGTGTCCTCCCTCAGCCCCCAGCAGCCCTTGCTGGGGGACCCCGAGCGCAGGCCGGCCCTGAGGAAGGACCCCTACTATGGGGCGGACTGGGGCATGCGCTGGTGGACGGCCGTGGCCATCATGCTGGTGGTGGGGATCGTCACGCCTATCTTCTACTTGCTGTACTACGAGGTTCTGATGAAAGCTGACGTGAGCCACCATAACACTACCCACGGTCTCCCAAAGCAGGTCACCACGGTGATGAGTGACCAGCCCAAGGCTGCGGACACTGAAGGGGGTTCAGTTGGACAGCCGGGACACAAGGATGCACCTCAGCGGGACGCGCAGGTGCAGCCGCCCCTTGAATCGAAAGGCAGCCGGGACCACAAGGGAGAAAAGACGTAGGAGGGCTAGAGAGGGACGCTTCTCGGGACCAGAGGATACTCTAAGGCATTTCTGAATCTAGAGACATAACCACTTTTCATAGGTGAGAAATAGCAATTGAGCTTCAGCTACAGTAACTCCATGGGACTTTTCTGCACAGTGGAATCATGTTTGTCATTTTCAAGGAGTGAGCTCATGTGTAGCTGCTTAAAAAAAAAAAAAAAAAAAAAACGCTTCTATGGTTTGCCGTAGGGGTACATATGATGGTTGTTTCTTATTTTCAGAAACCATATGTGTGAGCAGAGAGACTTGCCACTGTTTTTTCGTCAGGGATGTACTTTAATAAAGCATAATTTATTGGTGAAAAATTCTATGTTCCAAAATCAGTATTGTTGCATAGTTGAGTAATTATAAAACTTTCCCTCAAACCATTGCCTGCCATAGGAACTTTTTTTTTTGTTTTTCCTCAGACTAATGAAATGCACAATCTTCTTTGTGGCAGTGTTTTAAAATGTCTGCATTGACAGTAAATGATTACTGTTTTCCTTAATGTAAAATTTTTAAGTGAAAATACGTGTTATCAGTATGTGCCTTCTTCCTGTGGACACCTCAAATACAGGTTGAAAATAAAGTAATTATTTTAATTAAGAAGTCAAGTCACTGCCATCAATTTAGTATTTATTCATAATCACTTCAGAATTGAAACCAAGTTCATTAAGCAGCACCACATTGTCTTCAGGCTTCCTTCATACACATACGCATACATATGCACTGAGCCCTTAACTGATGACTAATTAATATGTATTTTCACCATCCATGTTGTCGTCACTGCCAGCTCCAAAGTCATCACCATCTTCAAAGTAGGTAGCATTGTAGTCATTGTCCTTCAAAGCAAAGTGCAAATAATGCATTTACTTTGTAGTAACCGTCTCATCACTCAGGCCTGCTGAACTAAGTGCTGTTCCATGCAGTCAACACACGGTTTTGAATCCGTTTAGTGAGAATAAACTGAATGTGCTGGTGTCTTGTAGACATCTTTTTGTGATGGGAATAAACCGATTTTGGCCATTATGATTCAAAAGAGTTTGTTGGCTATATGGAAATGCGCTGATTGGCCCTCAGTGCTTCATTGCATTCACATGGAATCTAGTGGATGCAAAGTTTGGTAGTGGAAAAAAAGTACTTCCTGTACCTCCTCAAGTTCTTCTTCATCATACTCTTCTTCAAGTTCCTCTCCTTCTTCACCTTCATCATCTTCACCTTTCTTTTTTTCTTCCTTCTCCTCTTTTTCCTCATCTGCATGTACATTGTCAGTCTTTTCCAGCTCCTGAAAGTAGCCAGCCTATGTTAACCTGTTCAAGGACCCCTCTCACCTATAGATACCATTTTTTATTTTTTTTATTTTTTTGCCAAATCAAATTTGATACTCTGAGATGTTAAGCATTATTTGTAACACACTCACTTCCCTCTCCGTCTCCTCAAGAAACACTGATCTTAGTTAACATTTCTGACATGACCTTGAGGTTTCTCCTCACAGTACACTTACACTTAGTCTTGAGAGCACACCGTCTTTTTCTAGCCTGGTCAATACTTTAGGCTTTTTCTTTGCTGAGGAAGTAAACAAAAACCAGTCAACAATTTTCTATTCATCTAGTTTCATTTCAGGCTGTGGAGACAGGAGAGGGTCTTGCACTTGTATCAAACTGATTTTACCGGACTTCTTTTTTGGCAAATTCTTCCTTGGCATTAGTTCTTTGGGCAGACGATTCCAATCTGGAAACACAATGGGTGTTTGTGGTTCATAGCAGAGGGCAAGTTATCACTCAATATCTTCCTCGTATCTTAAAGTCTTACCTGGTGTCCACTCCTCATCCTCAATTTTTTTGCATTCTTTTGCATACCTGTCCTTATACCGCTCCACCCCTGTGGAGAGACAGTGAGAGAGACTTGGATGCTCATGCATACTTGTTCCTATAACGCTCCACCCCTGTAACAGTGAGAGACTTGGATGCTCATGCATACTTGTTCCTATAACGCTCCACCCCTGTAACAGTGAGAGACTTGGACGCTCATGCCCAGTGTTTCTAACCACCTTTGCAGCTTTGCATAGTCAGTTGACCTCACATGTAAGAGCACATCCTATTTGAGATGAAATCCTAGTGCTTTTTTATCCATCTCTGCTCTCTGCATTTAAGAATGGAATTACACTTCATTGATATCTACGACACATTCTCTCAGGGTAGGGTTACAGGATAATGTGTGATTGGATTAGATGCTGGATGGATGGACTGACCAGACTTGGTGTCATTAGCCTTCAGATAGCATGGCAACTGGCGCATGGTTCCTCTGATCTCCTGTTTCAGGGCGAGCATGTAGTCATCGCCATGGCTTGGCTCCAGTGCCACGGGTTTAAATTCCAACACCTACAGGGACGCAGAGGAATTAAACTAGCCCAAGACATTGCTTAACCAGGATTTTCTAAAAGTATTAATACATGACATGCAATGTCACATTGTTGGGGGTGCCATAGCTAAGTTGGTTAGGTGCCGTACAATGACTCAGGAACCCGGGTTCGATTCCGGCCCGAGGTCATTTCCCGATCCCTCCCCATCTCTCTCCCCACTCACCTCCTGTCGCTCTTCAGCCGTCTTATCAGATTAAAAGCAAAAAGCCCATAAAAATATCTTTTAAAAAAAATGTAATTGTCACATTGCAAGTGTGATTCAGGATGATCATTTCCTACAACACAAGGATGTGGACAGTAGCCTGCTGAGACGGCCTTCATCTCTCAGCTATTCTGTACATTGTGATTGTGGCTGTGAAAGTGCTCACTGGAGCTACTTACTGGGAAAAGTGCGTTAGGCCCTCTTCTGGCCTCGGGCATATTGCCTCTTGTGATGCCCAGACTCTCCACCCTGAAGGTGAAGGCTGCCATTCCTCGGCCTCTCCCCCCTGCCATGCTTGGCTACTTCCAGAAACCAGTCCAAGCGCTACTGTTACACATTCAAAAAAGGTTGGATAAACTCAATGTCTGTAGGCATATGACTATAATTGATTTCCATAATTACAAAATGTACAAACTTTTATGATTTTTTGTTTACCTTGCTCCAGCTGTGAAAATGTATTTCACTAACAGCTACAGTCACAGCACAAGTGATTAACTGTAGCAGGGGGGGTGGACTTAAATCTTAAAGTGCCGTGATTGATTGCATTTAATTCCAATTAAGCAGGGGGGTTGAAGATTGGTTGAGTGTGGTTGGGGTGTGGTTTCTGCAGTTGATTTGATTGATATTTAAAGGCACGTTATTTCATATCATACAAAAACACCCCAAATAATCAATTGCAGTAGTCGCATTCAACAACACGTTTTGTATATATCTGAGACGTTTTTCTTACATTTGAGTCGCATATCAAAATGCCAAATGTTTGGTTTGGCAGGCTACTTATGGTATTTGGTGATGGGCTTGTGCCAGCAGAAAGCCAGCAAAGTCCACCTTTTTGTCAACCAATAATTCAGTATTTTCTTACATGCGTCATGTTTAATCCTCCAATCAGCTCTTACGCATCCGCCGTAAAGGTCCCACCCTTTTCTTATTGATCGCCATAACAAATTCCCCACCTTGGAGCTAAATCGTAGCTTGCCATATGATTCTGTGACCAAGGTAGGTATAGGGTGTTAATTAAGACACGCATATGTTTTGTGATGTCTTCACTCGACTGGTATGCGCATAAGTCTGTGGGAGACGGGCTGTTCTGGATCCAAGAGAGATTTTACGAATCGGGGAACAGAGCTAACATTTGGGTCATACGCGGCTCCCACCAGGACGTGGTGATAGACGCAGGATTGGGACTGCGGAGTCTGCCGGACTACATCAAGGCAAACGGCCTCCTCGGGGAGGATTCGCAACGCAAAAATCCTCTTTTGGCGATCGGGACACACGTTCACTTTGACCATTCGGGTGGTCTCCATCAGTTTCAACAGGTGGGCGTTCACAAGGCAGAGGTCGATGCACTTGCTAATGGAGACAACTTCGAAACGGTGACCTGGCTGTCAGACAGGGAGATTGTGGAGAGCCCCGCGCCCGGATGGAGAGCCAGGCAATACAGGGTGAAGGCCGTCCAGCCAACTCACATATTACAGGATGGTATGGCAATATTGTGTTTACACAGCGAGCTAAAGTTAGCATTATAGCGTTAGCATTCAAGCTATTGCAAATAGGTGGTGCCCGGGGACCAGAGAGCATCTGTCTCCAAGCGTGTTCTGCCCATGAACATGTGGATTTTATTACCAAGCCTGGGGAAGCGTAATCCATTTCGAGTTGCAGCAGCATTAGAGCAAGCCTAAAAACGATCAATGCAAATTAAATCGCGGCTGCTATGGCCTAACCAATTCCGAACCATTATCTAATATGGCTCCCTTATCATGTTCATGGTCTAGCAAGGATTGTTATCACTCACTTATTGCAGCTCACAGTGCGTTTGGCCTTGGCTAAAAGTCTTTGTGAACCTTGCACTGTTTCATCTGGCACAACATTTGAGCAGCTTTCCCAGCTGGCGTCCAGTTGTGTGCACAGTCACGCTGGGCTCTTTCTCGTAGTCATTTCTCATCCCCTCTCAGTTTCCTTAACGGTCAATACACTTCCTCTGAGTCACTACCTGCATTGCAGCTGGAATAACTTCACATCAGCCTCTAAGGCGCTGCTGTACAGCACAGTACACATCCCCTCCTTCACCTCCGGCTGACCTCATTCCCTTCTGGCTTTGTCTCCTCATGTCTGTCTGTCTGTCGCTCCTCCTTTCTCTCTCCCCCAGGTGATGTCATCAACCTGGGCGACCGCCAGCTGTCCGTGTTGCACATGCCGGGGCACTCGCCTGGCAGCATCTGCCTCCACGACGCCGAGCACAGGCTGCTGTTCAGCGGCGATGTGGTGTACGACGGCTCCATGATCGACTGGCTGCCGCACAGCCACGTGGACGACTACGTGCGAAGCTGCGAGCGGCTGGTGGCCCTGGCAGAGCAGGAGCAGGTGGAGCAGGTGCTGCCCGGCCACTTCAACACCTTCGGGGCCAAGCGGCTGCAGCGCCTGGCCTCCAACTATGTGGCCGGAGCGGGCGCCTGCCACAAACTCACCACCTGCGCCATCAGGTCGGTGGCAAGCATGGCGCTCCGCACCTCCTGCTGTTAGATGGAGGTGAAGGAGGAGGAGGTGGAGGAGGAGGAGGAGAGGAAAGGCGTGGTAGTGGTGGTGTGGGCCAAGGTCTGTCAATCCAGCCGCTGAGGTTTGTTTCTGTCAGTGTGTTTTTGGTTTCTTTGGTCTTATTGCTGCAACCTCCTCCTTCAGAATGATGTACATAACGCAACTTTAGAGAATATGTTTATCTGGATCACCAAATATATGATTGAGTAATAAGGAGGAACACATTTCTGTGCCTGGAGGCTTCTCCCTGCTGCTAGTGCACTTGGTCAAGGCCAGCCGGTCTGGAGACCCACGTGTGATAAGATCAAAACAAGGAGAGGGAGAGAGCACGGCCTGGGTGCATTTTATATGCCAGGCTCATGACGGGACGGAAATCAACGGATTACATAACTAATGAGCACCATAATTAAGTTCTTGGTCTGCAAAGTGTAGATGTTATATATGAATATTTTTTTATCATTTTTGCCTTTTTTGTTTGGAAGCCAACGGCGAAACAGGAGCCACCAGAAGCCTTCATTAAAGATGCATGAGCACACAGTCTGTCTGAGCACAGGAGCAGGAAAGTGATGCGTGAGGGTGCCAACTACCAAACTGGGGCGGCATCAAGTTAAGATAACATACGGACCCCCCAAGGTCTCACCGTAATTTGAATTTACATGAGACTATTGCTGATGTGGGTTGACATTTTGCTGTTGGAGAATCACCAGA